>JAQPCC010000006.1:3600000-4200000 GCA_028392965.1 Lindernia subracemosa
CAAAGACAAAATAAACTTATGACAAAGGCAAATGTTAGATCGAATTTTTCCAATCAATATAGACAGTCTCAGCCAAGTCATCCCTAAACCTAGCCCACTCATCAGAAAACCCAATATTAGTCACATGGTCTTCATCATCGTCGACATGTTCATTTTCATCCACGACATCTACAGCACCCAATATATCCTCTGAACTTTCTTCAGGGTCGTATGGCATCTCCATTCGAATGTAATTTTGAAGCAGACAGCAAGCCATTATTATCCTATTTTGGGACTTGATTGGGAAGAAAGACGGTGACCGTAGTATAGCCCACCGTTTTTTAAGCAAACCAAAGGAACGCTCGATCACATTCCTAGCCCTAGCGTGAATCATGTTGAAATATTCTTTGTTGTTTTGTGGTGCATTTCTACCGACACCCCAAGCATCCAGGTGGTATCTTACACCTCTGTACGGTGCTAGGAATCCTTCAGCATTCATATAACCGCTATCACATAAGTAATAAGTGCCTGATGAACAAGTTAAAAGTACACAAAATAAAATCAGTTAATCTTAATCTAGCATTAAATACAAAAATATTGCCTTTTCAAACACTAGTTTAAATACCTTTGGGGATTTTTAACCCTTGTGGACGACTAATAGCATCACGAACTACACGTGAGTCAGCAGCTGATCCCTCCCAACCCGCTAAAATATATGTAAAATTCATGTTTCTATCGCATGCCCCAAGAATATTGACAGATATTTCTCCCTTCCGATTGCGGTAGCGGGCCTTTTCATGCTCGCGGACAGTAACTTTCACATGTGTACCGTCTAATGCCCCTAAGCAACCCTACATATTAATTTAAAAGACAATTAATTATTGACAGTTTACAACATTACAACATATAAATGATGATTTAAGTAGTCATACCTTAAACCATCTCCATCTTTGTTCTATATTTTCAGCCTCAACAGGTTTCGGGGGCAATATAAGAATCCGATGTAACTTTAGCACGACATTCAATACTTCTTGGAAGTACTTGCTGACAGACTGGCCAGACTTGCTGAAATTTTGCTGTAACACACGATTCTTGGTGTGGTGTGCAAGGACTAAGAGGAACATAACAGTCTTATCACAAATCGTGGTGTACCTCGAATGTTTGAGACCACCGACATTTTCTAATAGATAGAGAAGAGATGCAAATGCATTTCTATTCATTCTAAGATGGTTGACGCATGTTACGTCACTAATTTCGACTATCCCCCTTAGGTATTGGATTTGTTTTGTTAATCTATTGGCCATCTTATATCTAATAGGATCCTTACGTTTTCTGCGTTCTTGTCCATCTTCAGTCAGAAATACATTTGCAAACAAGAAAACCACAATAATCGATTGAACTAAAATTGCATACAAAATAACCAATAACTCCTTATTTCTTCGGGATATGGCATCCATGTGTCTCTACGATAATAGTTGAAAAAAGATGATTGCGTTAGGTATTTGCTGATATGTAAAATTACGAGGACAATAGCTGACCAAAGAAATGAACATACGGAGAATATGTAAAAAAAACCCCAATGTTGAAAAATCAAAGAAACAAAATTGTTGTCCGTTTGGTTAGTTTCGAACTCTTACCTTCATCGACCAAGAAATAAATTACCACAGCACAACATAAGATCAATGTATACAAGTATTACTAACAAAATAGACAGCTAAACCTACTCATACAGAGAAAATCAATAGAACAACGATATACCCAAGTCAATGAGAAAAATAAATCAGTGTTCATACAAATTATAGATTAGACATGAATATTTTTCGAAACTGCTCGTAAAATAATAAGAGATAAAAGCCTACACTCACTTGAGGTGTTTCGACCTATAGAAGGAGGTTTCAATCGATTGAAATGGACAAGTTGCCTTCGTCTGCAAACAGAGGGGTTGTATGCGAATAGAGAAGTTGTCTGCAAATGAATAAGGGTTTCGTATGGTGTATATACATAGCAAGGGCAAAATCGTAATAGATATTTAACTTAGATATTTGGAAAATATAAGAAAGAATAATAATGGGGGTCCATTTGAGATAAATAATTGAAGAGCCCGCCAAACATTTACGGGCTTTCTGATTTATCATGGACTTCATCTAATGGAACCAAACATGATAAAATGGGTTATTAATAATTTGCAACCCTTTTTTTAGGTTTATCTTATAAACCAAACACTGCCTTAGAGTTGTTTATCTTTTTATTTTTTCAACTTGACATGGAATTGAATAACAATTTTATCAATACTATATATTTTTAAGGGAGATCACTCTAGAGTAACTATCGTCAAATTAATTAGGTATGTAATGCTAATTATCATTTTACTATTGATTTTCAAATTTATTCCAATTATATAAAAAAACAATTTTTAAATTTATAAAAAATAATTTACAATTAAAATTAATATTAATTTCATATTATAAAAATAATTTTTTATTTTATTTATATTGTAAGTACACTCATCGTGCGGGAAATACTAGTTTATATAAAGTGTGGGTAAACTTAATTAATATAAAAAATTCGTAGATAATTATTCCGTGGACTCTATCCAATTTTAAGAGAATGAATGATTGATGAAGAATACTTTTTTTATATCAATTTTCATTTGAGAATAATACTTACTTTTTTTTATGATGGAACCCACGTGAACTAACGCTCCACTTCAATTAAACTAACGTTCAAAGATAATATAATATAGGACCCCACTTACCATGATTATATATATATATATATAAAAAGGTTTGGTGAAAGGATTCAATATCTACTACGAAGGTTTCATGATTTTTTCTATTGAATAACAATATATCTAATTATTTATTTTATATAAATAAAATAATAGAAGTATTCATTCTTGTGGGGGAAATGAAGTAGCTTCTTGGAACAAAGGTCATCGACTAAGAGGACAAGTAAACAATAAATATACTCCCAAACGCGGTCATAAATGTGGTTGCATATTACCCCCTTTTGTTTTTATTATTTACATTTTAGCCACTGGACGGTTTTAAAGACGCACCACATTTAATGTAAAGGACAAAACTATACCTTACAACCTTTTGTAGGCTTTTCCGCCCGCGGTTTCCTTTATTTAGTTATTTATTTTTGCATATTGACAAAATGATATCCTAATTTGCATCAATATATATAAAGAATGTATGTACTAAATGGTATTCATAATTATGTATTATTCTATACGGTCCGTTGACAAATACGACCATTGACTTGCAAGTTAGTATACTATATATTACATATGTTGACCAAGTAAACAATTGTAATTAAATCATTTTCATATACATATTGGATAAATGATATTATATGTTTATATATATGTGTAGTGTAGTTACTAAATCGTGAATTCTAGTTAATTACTGAGCAAATTCGTAATTTGATTTTGAATAAGAATATTTTTATACGTGGAGGGCATTTATGTAATATTGTCTTACAACGAAGGGCGATTACTGCCCAACAAACGGTGGTCCAGCTCCAGCTATATAAATAAGACCAGACGGCTTTGGCGAACATTACTTTCCATTTCAATCGCAAGAAAGCTATATTCTATCTCTTTGCTCAGATCCATGACTGATTCAGCTGGTTTTATCCACAGGTGCGTTATCATAATCGAGTAGTTGTTGCAAACCATTTATTATTGTTATCTGTTTAGTTTTTTTTTTTTTTTTTTTTTTTTTAGCTAGGGAGTTGCAAAATCGAAGCAAAACTGTGTTTCACTTTTTCTGAGATTGAGGAGGAAAAGTTTTGATTATGTAACGATGATTATGTTATCCAGATGCTTTGATTCATTCATGGATTTTCACTTTTAGATGGCGTAATATAGTGGCGGCTGGAACGGAACATGAATAAAAAGTCCTGATTAAACTGTAGTTTGTGTGCAGTATTTTTTTTTCCCCCTTTCTTTGGAAGTTTGTTGGATCGATTTTTTGTTTATGTGCTGAGGCCTGAAAGAGTCATTCTTATGCGTGGTAGCCTTATAATTAGGTCTTTCACAAGATTCTTGCTGCGGTGTGTTGAAATGGTTGTTGTTGTTAGGATTCGTTCAACCTTGAGTGATTTAAATGTCCATACCACTGATAGTGCAAAAATAGATAGTGGGGCTTTGTTGAAGAAGCAATTTTATGTTCAATTACCAGATGAATGTCATAATCACTCTAGTGAGCTCAGTAATTTATGCACGATAAGTTTTTATGGTATGGGACTGTTCATTTAATTGCTTTCCATTTATCTTCCATAGGCCAAACTTATGATATGCTCTATTTATAGCAGTTAGATTGTTTAATGTTCATAGCTTCTTGGTTATGGTTACTTTCCAAGTAATGTACATACTGTAGTGTTGCCATATTTTGACCACTTTTTGAAACAAAAATTTGTACATATGCTTTAGTTTGACATTACACTCGTTTTTTAATGCCAGGTTTTGTCGGTTTATCCCCTAAACTGCTAAGAATCGTGGAAATAGTTCTTTCAACATCGTAGGCGAATGACACTTGCTCATCAACAAATCCACTCACCGTCTCAACGAATAATAATCTTATAGCACGGACTTTCAACCTCTCAAGCTGCTTGTTTTCGAAAGAGAAAAATGCATGCATCCCAGGATTCTCAATCATCAGCCAGCTTCTATAGCCCATTCTGCTTCACAAGTCCTCAGCCTCCGAACAAAAACCAAACTTCTAAGAAAACCCAACCAGCCGATGCTTCTTTCGGAGACCACTTCTTCACTCTGGAATCAGCACCATTTGCAGATTTTGC
Source organism: Lindernia subracemosa (assembly GCA_028392965.1). Taxonomy (NCBI): domain Eukaryota; kingdom Viridiplantae; phylum Streptophyta; class Magnoliopsida; order Lamiales; family Linderniaceae; genus Vandellia; species Vandellia subracemosa. The sequence continues at coordinate 3,604,786 of JAQPCC010000006.1, forward strand.
TTCCTACAGTTCGCCCTCTGCCCTCACTTCATCTTCAACCACAAGTCCCTTCTCTCCACAGGGCTCTCACTCCTATATCTCTGATCCTCATCACTCGTCCGATGTTACCAACGGTTCGCCCTTGAGTGGATTATCTGGCGTCGATGATGACAACAAGCTGATGCACGTACTTTCGGAAATAAGGCAGGAACTGCTCGGTCCTGACTCTGACACTGAGGATCATAGCTTCTTCGATGGAGTAGTCTCTCAACCTTCTAACTTCACAAAATATGATAAAATTCTTGACATGGCTTCACGGATGGACCTGACTCAGTTGCTCGTTGCATGTGCTGAAATAATATCAGAGTTGGACACGCTCTCCCTATCCGACAGAGAAGTTGCTATATTAGCTGCAGAGGCATTGATGGACGTTTTGCAGAAGAACGTCTCTGTTTTCGGGGACCCTTTGCAAAGACTAGGAGCCTACATGTTGGAAGGGCTGAGGGCGAAGCTCTTGTCTTCTGGGAGCATAATATACAAGAAGTTGAAGTGCAACGAACCGACGAGCTACGAGCTGATGTCTTACATGCACGTCCTCTATCAGATCTGTCCTTATTACAAGTTCGCCTACACTTCATCGAACGTGCTGATCACCGAGGCCATGGCGAACGAAAGCAGAATCCACATCATAGACTTCCAGATCGCCCAAGGCAGTCAGTGGATTTCCTTCATTCAAGCCATCTCACAAAGGCCCGGCGGGCCCCCATTCGTCCGGGTCACTGGTGTCGACGACCCGCAGTCGGCCCAGGCGCGAGGCGGCGGGCTCCAACTGGTCGGTCAGAGGTTAGCCAAAGTGGCGGACTCATGCGGGGTGCCATTCGAGTTCAACGCAGCCGCCATCTCAGGCTCCGAAGTCCAACTGCAGAACCTTCAGATCCGCTACGGAGAAGCTCTGGCCGTGAACTTCCCTTACGTTCTCCACCACATGCCCGACGAGAGCGTGAGCACCGCGAACCACAGGGACCGCCTCCTGAGGCTGGTCAGGAGCCTGTCCCCGAAGATCGTGACCCTCGTCGAACAAGAATCGAACACGAACACGGGGACCTTCTTTCAAAGATTCTGCGAAACCTTGGACTATTACAAGGCGATGTTCGAGTCCATAGATGCTGCGAGGAAAAGGGATGATAGGCAGAGGACTAGCGCTGAAGAACACTGCCTGGCTAGGGACGTGGTGAATATAATAGCCTGCGAGGGGATCGATAGGGTCGAAAGGCACGAGCTTTACGGCAAGTGGAGGGTTAGGCTTACGATGGCGGGATACTCTCAGCTGCCGTTGAGTTCCTCGGTGAGCAACGCTGTAGGGGATATGCTGAGGGAGTACAGCTCGAACTATCGAATAGCTGAAGGTAACGGCGCTCTTTATCTTGGGTGGAAAAACAGAGCATTGGTGACATGTTCGGCGTGGAGATAGATATAGATAAGGTATTTGATCAGTTGGTAATAAGAAATAAAAAGAGGGGAAAGGAAAAGAACACTGACATATATATATTTTCTTGAAAAGATTGTAGGTCTACTACCATAGAAGAAGACAGTTTGTCTGAGCTTATTTATTGTGCTTTTATCTGTGTGTTAGAGATATGTGTTCTATCTAGTTTCTTGTTTATTTTTCGGGTCAACTAAATGGAGAGATTTGTCAGGGAATCCATGAAGATTTTCGATGTTTTAATGAGTTGAACATTTGGCTTGCTATATAGGGTTTTCTTTGAAGCTAGAAGACAGCTTTTAATGATTTTGATGATTATTTTTCTTGTTTCCTCGTATGACACCAAATATCGGATTTTATTTCTTTTGAATTCGATTTTGGTGACTATGCACTAATTTACATTTCAATATTTCATTTCCCTATCAAGACAGCTGCGCTTTTAATATAACGAACTCATGTTTCTGTGTGGCGCAGTAATAGCAAAGCCTAGCGCGCATTATTGCATCATAATATCCCAAGATTTTAATCACCTATTTTTTGCGCTTAAAGAATGAATTGTATTACCAATATTAATTCCATTGCAAATAATATATTAATAATAGATTTATTCTCACATTCAGTTCTCCGTCGTCGAAGATTGTTTCCGTCGCGAGGTCTCATTAATGGCTGATTCGGAAAATCTGTCCATTCCCGACTAGATGATGCTATTGTGTTTCGTTTCTTCTTCTTCTTCTTCTTTTTCTTATGAAATTGGAATTTATATTTGCGCATGCTTTTGTTTCATTGTGTTATGTCAGATGTCACATAGCATGAACTAAAAATAACCAGACGTCATTAAATTTTATAATTCATACTATTTGTTTGATTAGCAGCGCGCCATGCGCCTTTCTACCTACCTATATATAATTATTATTATTATTATTATATATTGCGCGAGTAAAACAATTTCTACACAATCAATTTAATATTAACAAAATACTGAATTCGGCAAACACCAATTTATAAACAATATATATATATTATATATAATTCCTTGTTAGTAGATGTCTTGTACACAAAATAGAGCACCAATTGTGCTGCTCCAAGCACATATCCCATCCCATTTGGTACCCATTAATCAGTAATCAGCAAGCAACGCAGCATACACAGTCCAAACAATCCCATTAGAAGTACTGCGCCAATGTCTATTCCCATTCCCAACAAACAAGGTCTGCAGCAGGCTCTAATTTTTATTTTCTTTTCTTTTTTTTTTCTTTATTGTGATAAAATTGTGTTTTTATGTTATGCGCATTCTTTACTTCATTGTGTTGTCACATATCATATAATAAAAATAACCGAAGCCTATTCATATGATTAACCGAAGCCTATATTGCGCAAATAAAAATATTTATATAGTATCAATTATTTTTGGCTTTATTACGCATGACTATTACAAAATATAACGTTGGTGGCGCAATTTTGGCGCATTGTTACCTTTAACGTTCCCTTGCCTGCATATGATATACGTTCCCTTGCCTGCATACGCCCATCGAGTTAAAAAACTATATAGAGATTGGTCTTTCTCTTTACCAAACTACGCAGTGATTTGTTGTTTTATTTGGTCGGTTGGATTATTATTATTATTATTATTATTATTATTATTATTATTATTATTATTATATAAAAACAATAATTACAAACCACACGGTCACACACAGCTTTATTACATGATTGACAATATCGTAAAGAATTAGGATATCCCAATACAAAACCAAGGATTCCATAATCTTTAAAAAAAAAAAAGCCTAAAAGAGAACAAAAAGCAACGTACAAAACAAGCAAAAGCAATCAAAGGGATACATACAATACATATAAAGACCACACACATCCCTCCCTTCAAGCACAAGTAAAAATAGAAAAAAAGGGAAGGTCTTTAATCACTAGCAAGGAGCTTTATCTTTTCTTTTTGTATTTATTATTTTCTTTCTCAGAAAAAACAGTCGAATCTAAACAACACCACTCTCTCTATCTATACAACAAGTGAATGAAAAAATAAAGCAGCTTTATCATCTCCTCCTATACACACAACTAAAAAGCAAACCAATCCATAAGTATTATTATATAAGTATTGATGCAGTCTTAGTCTATGTGATCATACTTTCTCCATTGGAGGACTTGAAGAAGACGAAGCTTCTTGTCTTGATTCTCTCAAGTATGCTAGAAGTGCTTCAGCCTGCAATGACAAAATAAAAATTTTATTCAGTAAAAAAGGGAAAAAAAAGAAGAGCAAAGTTGAGCGAGTAAAAATGGCATCTTTTAATTCAAATATAGCAGTAGAAGCCCATCACATTTAATAAAAAGCTTCATGCAAGAATAACATCAAGCCTAAAGCACTAGGGCTGCTGCCATGAACCAAACCTAACTTGAAAAAACCAACTGAAATCAACTGAGGTTGTAAAGAAAAACAAGTTTTGAAGGAGAATAATGTATCAATTCTCAATATCAATTTGGAAACTTTCTGAGGATTTGCCTTTCTTTTACCCAAATGACAGAACTTTGAAGACACAATCAGTACCAAGCAATGGAGATCAATCAAAATCAAGTCATTTATCTTCTCTACTGTGTAGATCAAACCAAAAGATCAGTTAATTAATCAAGAAACTACGACAAACTATCATGAAGCTCGCCAGCACAATTCAAAGCTCCCAATTTTAATCAATAAAACCGAAAAAAAAAAAAGAAAAAAATGAACCTTGTGTTTGGCTTTAGGCGTCCCATTCTGTGACAAGGCGACCAGCGGTGGAATCCCGCCTTCTCTGACGAGCACGCCTCTACAGGCGAGGCTCTCTCTGCACATCTCCAGCAAGGTCATCACGGCGAACTCCTTGCCTTTCACGCTCCGACCATCTTCGACAACCTCCACCAGCGCGGCCATGCCGCCTTCCTCAACGATGGTCTCTCTCCCTATCTCCACCGTCGCCAAACTGCTCATCACCACCATGGCTTTCTCGGCCAGACCAACCTCGCCTGCTTCGACCAACCCCACCAAAGCCCTGACCACACCGGCGTTAACCGCTCTCTCTTTGTTCAGCTTGGCGCTGCAGAGCTTGTAAAGGGTCGTCAGCGCGTCTTTTTTGCCGCGGTTGGTGCCGCCTATCAACAGCTGCACGAGCGGCGGGATCGCGCCAGAGGCTCCGATGGAGAGCTTGTAATCCTCTAGCAGCGAAAGGCTCAGCAACGCGCACGCGGCGTTCTGCTTGGAGGCCTCGCTGCCGGTCCTGAGGGCGTAGATGAGGGACTTCACGGAATCGGGGGCGCGTGCGATCACGCGCCGCGTTTGGTCGTGTAGGGACAGGTTCAACAGCGCCGTGACGGCGTGCTCTTGGGTCAAAGGGTCGGGACAGCGAGCGAGAGGGATCAGCGCCGGCACGGCGCCGGAATCGCAGATCAAAACGCGGTTGTCCGCGCGGTTTTTGGCCAGCAAGCGTAATTTAGCAGCCGCAGATCTTTTCATCGCCATAGAAGGAGACTGCAAGCAGTCGACGCAGAGCTTGACGGTGGGTTGGAGGTCTTCCGGCGATATGCTCTCGATTATTTCCGTGGAAAAGCTCTCTCTTTCCAAAAACCCAGAACAAGGTTCGGGCTCGGAGTTAGGCTCGGGTACCGAACCATCATCTTCATCCTTGCCGGGACCAGGCAGGGAGGCCAGGAGTTGGAGCTCGCCGGAGATGTCGCTGGAGCAAGCAGAGAAGTCCGAGAAGGTTCTAGAAGCTTCTAGAATCTCATCAATCTCAGCAGCTGCCGCCAAGGTGTTCGATGTCGGACTTCCGTCGTCCTTTCCCTTGGCCGATAGCTGGTTGAGCTTGAAATCGATGAGAGAGTCCGTCGTGAGATTCTGAGAGACATTGGGCGTGCTGCGGCTCGAGTCGTTCGAACCGGCGGTGAATACGGTGGACCGGTGGGTTCGCATAGACCGGCCAATCGATCGGCTTAACTTGGAATGCGATAGAGAGAGCGCTCGAGCGTGAGAGAGAGCATCTTCTACAGAGACCATGACGACGGAAATGGGGAGTGGTCGATATTAATGGAGGATTTTATTTATTAGAAGAACAATTGATTTTCTTTCTATTATTTATTTTATTCTAATTATGTAAAATTGCAAATACACTTTTCATTATCGGAAATTAGCAATTGCGTCCTCGATTAAACAATTCTTTTACAAGGAACTGTTTCTTTTACTCTACGTCTAATCTTCAACATACTACATTAGGCGTATTATAGTAAAAGAAACTATTAAATGATCTCTTTATATATTACCATGGACCTTAAAAATACTAAAGAAATGGATCCTGCCTGTTGAACAAATTAAATTTTTCATTTGTTGTTTTGGTAATTGGCAGGCTGAGTTGTTCACCTAATGAACAATATTTTTATATGCTCGATAACAAAAATATTTCATTTATTTAAATCTGAGATAAGAGAAAATCTTGAAAATAATTGCCAGATTACTTAGCTTCACACGGTTGGCAATCACATGACATCATGACATTAACAGTCAGATGATCCAACTTAATATTTTTTTCGATTTGAGAATATTTTGTACAATCACGATTCATCATAGTACAATAATTAACAACGTTATAAAAGTACATTAACTAAACTAATCCATGTAATATAAACATGGTACTAATGATAATTACGGTCCTTTATTACAAGTTGGAGTTAATCATTACTTAAAAACTTTCATTGTGAATCTATGTAGTTCCTATTTGTTTCAGCAGCAATACTAACAGTTATTTTTCGTGTAGGACAGTTGTGGGGATATTTGCCAAATTGTTCGTGTTAATTATATTGATTTGGACAATATTTAATGATTTCGGTCGACATATACTTTTTTGGTGGATATAAATTTTCGTGAGTGATTCACGAATTGTGGTGTTACAATTTTTTTAAATATTATTTAATTATTTTTCTGTGACAATATGTAATGGTCGACCTATATTTAAGCAAATATCACGCACATAAATATTGGATGTGACTAATAAGGATGTTGGAGTAGTCACGCGACAGTTCTCTACATTCATAAATCATAGCTTTTTTTTTTTTTTTTTGAGAAAAGAAGAATTTTATTAAGGGTAGTCAGGAGTTCAATAAATCATACATAACCCCATTGGGTGGATATTGACCTTCACCATCATAAATCATAGCTGTGGGTGATATTTACTTGAGACCTAACTGAGATATATATATAATCTCATTTGTCAATTCATTCCCATAACAATTATGTTCAATGACGCAGACACAAATATATATCTTCCAACGGATTGAAAACGAAATCTATTTAAATATTTATTTATTTTTTGCAAGAAGAATCATGGAGGCAGGCTGTAATAAAACTGCAAGTGTTTGAATTCATGTTTAGCTGTTATAAAAAGCTCCTTCCTTTGTCTCTCTTTCAGTTATCTTCTTCATTCCGATTGCTTCAACTCCTCAACAAAAGCATCCTTTAGGAAAGCGTTCGACGCCGCAACTCTCTGAGCTGTGATGTCGAAATCCTTACCCGAGCTGTTTACGCCGACACAAAAAAAAAAAAAAGCCTTAGTTCAGACATATGAAGAACTAAACTGTCTTCATTGAGTAAACACTGATGATTCGATCCTAAAACTAATATGTATTCAGTTAGATTGAGAGGCAAGCATCATTCATTTATGTATGATCTCTGAGTAGGGTTTTTCACTAAATCTATGAAATGTCATGAAAAGGAGAAGCTTTCTTACGGGTCGAAAATGAGCCCTCCGGCCTCTTCTACTATTAAAACACCAGCTGCTACATCCCTGGAAAAGAGAACAAATACTTATAACAATCGACCATTCATCGCAAGAAGGAAAAAAAAAAGAGAAGAAGACGACGAATGTATAAAGTTGATAAGGTCTTGCATATATATATATAATACTTACCATGGGCCTCCAAAGCCAGATTCGTAGAACAGATCAAGCCTCCCGCAAGCAATCCCGCATAGATTCAAGGCGCAAGATCCGCTCATTCGAAGGGATCTAACCTATAATAGCAGAAGAGAGTTCACTTTGCTGTCCTAATATATTTTGCAAGATTATGTTTTTTTTATATATATATATACACCTTGAAGAGTAAACCTTTGATCCTATTAGTAACACAGTCCACAGTGGATTCATCACGCTTTGTACCGACCTGGGATTTGAGTTTAGCATGAAGCATTCTTACAGGCAGATTGCTTGCTACAATGTGTTAGTACTACCTCTGTGGAGAGAAGTGCCTTCACAAGCTCGGTTTGAGAAGATGCTGCAAAAGAAAGATGGTCGTCATAGAAGGGATGCATAAAGATCTGATATATTTCTAACTAAAATGAAGCAATTTTGATTACCCTTGATAGGTTTTCCATTGAGGAAAGCTCCCCCTCCTCGAACGGCAGTAAAGAGCTACCGGCCGGGGAAAAAATAAAACCATCTATCTCCCCATTAAAATCATTGGGTAAGCTTTAAGATAAAAAACTATACAACTTACCTCATCCATGATCGGATTGTAGACAACACCAACGGTCGGGATTTTACCGATCGTAAGCCCGATGGATACACACACGAAAGGGAACCTGGTATTTGACATGAACTTGCCTCAGAAAACTCATATACTCATATCCAAGAAGGAAAAAATCGAAACTTTTTTTTTTCTTTAAAATGTTAAAAAGTATTGAAGATGAACATTCAGATGATGATGACCCGTGAACGAAATTTGTTGTTCCATCGAGAGGATCGACGATCCACGTCGGCTCATCTGTTAATTCTGTGGCACCATTAGCTGCAGTTGTTTCTTCTCCAATGAACTACAGCAGGCAAAAGATGAAAAAACCAGAAGTTATTATCTCAAATCTCAATGTAATGAATGTATATATGTAAAGAGCAAACCTTATGGTCAGGATATTGCTGTCTGAGAAAATTGAAGATTAGTTCTTCACAGTTTTTATCAGTCTCAGTCACCAAATCAACCTACACACAGAAGAATGAACACATATACAATATGTCAGTAGCAAAATGGCAAAGAAAACTCAAATTTCTTGCAGAAAAAATGAAATAATATCATCAAGAGAAAACCATACAAGTCCTTTGTGCTCGACCCACTTCGTCTCATAGAACCCAAACCGAATAATCTGTAACCCAAAAGAATTCAAATTAAAAAAGAAAAAAAAAAGTTGAAGATTATTGTGACGTGATGAGCATAACCATAACAGCAACAGCAAGTATGGCTTAAACCAAATAGTAGAAAATTAGAAAGAAAAAAAAAATAAAAATAAATTGTATGTTATACAAAGTGAAAATGGGAAACACACCTCTCCAGCTTTCTTAGCAGCTTCAACGGCCTTTTCCAAGAAATCCTCGGCCGAACCTGAAATTTCAAGAATCCCATCACCTAGCTAGATTATGTGTATGGTTCAATACGTGTATGTAAACATTCAGACATTAATGTCCTTTCTCTTTGAAGTAAAGATTTCTAAGGCATAGCCATAGATACCTTTTAGAGCCATTGGCGTTGGAGGAGATGAGGAGATAATAAAAAAGAACGGTTGTGTGGGGCTTGGTGTCGATGGTATGGACGCTTTATATATTCTTTCTTTTCTTTTTTTTTCACACATGAAAATTGATGAACGATGAGGAATATTCTTTTCCATTTACTCCTTAAAAATTTAATTTTGCTTTGAAATGTAAAGAAGAATCGGAGCAGAAAAGAATATGAATCCAACATAAATTATTAACTTAGGTAATTAATAAACATATGTTTAAGAATAAATCTATTGTAGTCAAACACTAAATCTTAACTCTAATGACTCGTAGATTTGCTATATTCAATTCAATGGACACAATTTATTACTACTATTATTACTTCTCACTTTGAAGGACATCATTCGTGAACCATAGGTTCGGAGTATTTTTACCTTTATTTAATAACATAATTTCATTCCCCCCAAACTAATGAATGGTTCTTTGTAATAAACCCAAAGGACGAATCTTTAGACGTGTGATAATCCTAACTATCCGTCAAGAGAGAGAAAATTGGTACTTTGTTCTTGAATTTTTTTTTTTATGGGGATTGGAATATGCCAAAATATATGCTAATTCGTTATTCCCTTTCAAAATTTACTGCGAATATAATTCAATTAAAATAAACTAAAATAAGGGCATTGAAGACGTTACACGAAGATTCATATCAATTATAATTCCTAACATAAAAAACAACAAAGTGCCAATGCAACATTGCATTGCATCCTATAATCAAGAAAGATAAAGAACATTGCATCATCAAATAACAGAAGTTAGGCTTGAGTGCCCGAAATAGTCTTCATCTGTATGTGGTTAGAATCAACAGCAGCACTAGGCAGCGATTCATAAGACCCAAATCGGCTACGAACGCCCAAACTCCTCGCAAGAACACCGTAGAGCACTAGGACGGCGGTCAGGACGAAGACGACGTGAAAAACAAAGACAAGGTCCAAAAGGGCCACGGCCCTGAGCTTCGAGTCCTCCAATTCGCACTTAGTCGACCCCTCCACGCCGCTAGGAACGTCGAGCAGCTTGTGGCATCCCTCTGGTATGAAGGCATCAACGTAGAGGGAGAGGCCGGTCTGAAGAGCCCATAGACCCTGCAAGAGAAAAGAGGCACCAAGGGCAACGTCGGCTATGAACACCCTGGGACTGCATGCGAGGGCAAGGCACAAGGCGGAGGAAATAGCAGAGATGCGTGCGGAGGTATAGTTGCACTCGGCCTGAAGATCTGATGTCTGAAAGGAAGCTGAGGAAGAGGAGAGGAAGTAGTGGAGGAAGAAGAGGGCTGAGGCCATTGAAAAGAAGATCTCCGACGGGATTGGGAGGAGGGATGTTGCATCTGAGAGGAGGAGGGCTATGGAAAGAACCAAGAAGGAGAGTATGAGGGCGGCTCTCTGTAGAGAGGTGAACAAATGGACGGGCGTGCTGCCCTTGAGAAGGGGATCGGCATATGATGATATCACGAGGTTGTGTATGAGAGCAATGGAGAGACATAGGATTATGATGTAGAGCTGCAGATGCCTCAAGAATTGACGAGTAGTCGGGAATGGATGGTATGGTCTGGCAACATAATCCCGAGGGGATTTTAGATGGTTCTTGGACGTGCTGATGAGGTGGTAAAGCCCTTGAGACACCAGCGCCGAGGATGTCAGTATCTGGTAGAGTAATGCCGCCATATATGCAGAGTTTGATTTCAGTTTCTTCGGCGTTTCAATGGATCATCCAATGTAAAGTCCCTCCAAATCTTGGAAGTGTCTGAGAAAACTCTGAAACTTACAGAAGCTTGTGGAAAGTGCAAACTTGTTGGAACTTCTAACCTGAATAAGGAGATTGACAGATGAGAAAGACATGCAGTTTTGAGCAACTTACAATAACCATATAAACTTCATCACTTCATATACAAATTGTAAGAGATTGACATAATATCTGCAGACAATAATCCATTTTTTCAACGCTTCCTTCTCAAGCTCAACAACATCATAAACTTTTGTCTACCTTTGGTCATGCAAAAAGGTTATCAAATTGGTCAGAAAATTACAATCCATATGTCCCCTCAACTTTCCCACTAACCGCAAATACAAGCATCTAAGATTTCGGTCTATTTGTTGCAATCATCAACGAGCAAACATTGCATTTCCATACACAAAGTTGAATATCAAAGTCAATCAACAAAGCCATACACATCGAAATGTAGATAACAAAGGAACTATACATACACTCTATGGCCTCTAGCCCAGCAGACAACGGATTCATCCATCGAACATATCGCCAAAAAAAAAAAAAAAAACAGCTAACAAAAATCGAAAACTACGGCCGAAAGAAACTCCAATGCAAAACCCAACGGATCAGAAAAAAATGAATCCTAACGATAAAGATAAATACATTTCATTGACTTACGCGCTGCGCGACCAATCGTGGATGAAATGATCAGAATACGACGTCGCAGACAAGATGAGCTGAACTCGTAGGAACCCAAGAAGGAAGACAAGGGTATAAATGGTATTTGACTAATATATTAAAAATTCGATAATAATTAATTTATATATTTTTGAAAAGGCCCATTCTGCAAAAGTATTGGGCTTGGGCCCATTCCAAAACACGGTTATGAAAAGATGAGCAAATTCATATTCATTCAATCGTAGAAAAGTGTGTTAAACGAAAGCAAAAAACTCTCCAAATGTCACTGAGACCATTTAACAAACACAACGCAGGCAATCTCTGAGTCGAAGTCGTCCGTCATTTAAAGCGATCTGAATGAAGTGAGCTGCAAGGATTTCAACCACGGCTTTGACAAGACAATGACTTCGTAGTTCCTCGGCTGACCCGACCCATCCTTGGCGGATATCACCAGCTTGTAATTCGTGCCCGAAACCACCTGCGTCTCGCCGCTCACCACCTTCACGAAAGCTAGGTTCGCCGTCGCCTCGCGGTTGTGCTGCGCGATTGCGAACTTGGCTATGTTGACCACTTCTGGCGAGTTTGGAACGTTAATCTTCTGCCAGCCGCCGACCACGGCGTAGGAAGCCACCGCGAGCGAGAGCAGAGCCACCACGATGAGGGGAGTAGATCTAATCGCCATTTTATCTTTGGTTTCTACAATTTTTTTTTTTTTTTTGGTGGGGTTGTGTTCTGTGGAGGTTTGTGGAGTTGGTCGTGGCTTTAAATAATGGTGGGGATGCGCCTGCGCGGAGTTGAGTCATGGCTTTATATATTAAATTTTGGCCCCTCCCAGCGTTATTTTGGTTGTAATATATATATTTTGGTTGTAATATATATAATTCTTGATACGGGCCTTTTCCACAGAAAAGGACAGGCCGGCGGGGCGGGCGCGGGCGCGGGCGCGGGCTGGCCCGCCATTCAGCAGGCCTAAGAAATGCAGGTCCGCCCCGCCCCTCGGGCCTGGCGGGCCGGCCCGCTTATAGTAAAAAAATATCAAATTAATTAATAATTAAATTATTATTATTAGTTCATTAAAAAAATAAGCCCAAGCCCAAGTCCATTAGCCCATTACAAATAATAAAACTTAAAAGTCCAAAATAATATTTACTTAATATAATATAATTAAAATATATAATAAATATATTAAATAATAGGCGGGCCAACCCGCGGGCTGGCCGCTTAGGCCCGTTTTCTGACGGGCCTAAAAAGCCGAGGCCCAACCCGTCCCTTGGCGGGGCGGGCCGCAGGCCACGGGCCCATTTGACAGTTCTAAATATAATAGTATCTCTTTGTTAATTCTTGATTTGAGTCGGATCATTCAATAAAATATAAATATTTTACTTGTATCATTTAAATACCGTAATACCACACCACAACTTGACAAAGCTGGACGTGTGGTTTTATTTTTCAAAATCACAATTCAAAAATTTTATGTCAAAAAATCTCATATGACAAATTGATGTGAAATTGACCAAAAACAGCTCAAAATCACACCACGCACAGCCCTAACAACAAACTTGAAAAGAAGACGATGGTATGAATGGTATTACCCGTCTTTATTTATCTATTCTATTATATTAATGGTGAAGGCCACTTAAAAACCACATCAATTTGGTCTGTCAATTCTTTTTTATTTATTTCAATTATATCCCATAAATTATTCTTTTATCTTTTATATACTTTGAAACAATTCTTAATTACAATTTAATTAAATTTTATATATTAAATATTTAAATTATAAATAAATCTTAAAATATAAGATGATATTATATGTATGTATATATTAGAGCACACGCATTGAATGTGCTTGGAATACTAGTATTTATTTAAAGTTCACATTCCATGTGGATAAACTAAAAATTCAGACTTAATTAATTTGTGTAATTTTAAAAACCTACCCATTTTGCATACCAGTATTTGTAAGCGCATTCAATGAGTCTGCAATAAATATGAATACAATATATTATTTTATATTTTAAGAGTTATTATTAATTTATTTTATATTTTAAGAGTTATTATTAATTTTAAATGCTTAATACTTATTTTATATTCTCATTATACCTTTATTCATACATCAAACTTTAAAATCACAAAATGCAACTCCTCAATAATCCATAATCGCCTTCTTGAAGTGCTTAAGGCTCCTTTTCTTCTCCTTCGAATTGTAGTGCACGTTCGCCTCGAAGTGCTTCGTCAAGGTACCGTTTTTCGCAGCGATAGTAAGGTCGTACTCATAACCATCGTTGAGTTTCTCAACTCTTCCTCGTACTACATGTTCGAATTTCAGATGCCCATTGACCTGAAGATTGTGCTCTTCGACCGCAAATCTCCCGCTATCGACGACCAAAGGATCTTTCACGTTTTGGACCTTATGCCAAGCACATTCGAAAGGGACGACACACGACAGAAAGATGAGGACGATAGGATTTTGGAGCCATTTTTAGTGCTTTCTTTCGTGTGTATGTTAGGGTTTGGAGAGGTGAGAGTTTGATATTAGTTTGTGTGGTGGTAAGAAGTTTGAGTGTGTGGTATTTATATTGAGGGTGTTACCACCTAGTTCGAAGCTTGGGGTGTGGTGCTGTAATTTTAATTTGCCTGTAATAGATTATAGTTTTTTTGAATGTGATACTATATATTTATATATTAAGTGTAGTGTTAGAAATGACGTATGAAAATATTAGATTATTCAAATGGTGTAAATAATTTTATAGCATCTTTAATTGGATTTAGATATTTGTGGCATGTGGTTCGAAATTAAAATATAGTCCCACGTTAGATAATCATAAATTACATTTTTTTTACGGTGTCGACTGTCGATTAGTTTTATATTGACTTTCATCCAAAGTTTTACATTTTAAAACACCATTATCTAATTACATATGTATGTAGACAAAAATAAAATAATATGGATGCTTATTGCATTAACATCCACAAGAAAAATCACCAACTCCTTGAAGAGTTCAATACAACCTCATCCCTCCAAATACAAAATCCCCTGCAATAAAAAATAAAATTGGGTTAAATTACAAATGCTCATTAATCATCACTTAATGAACTTCATTTAAACCTAAGCAATTCTTCTTGTGGAATGTGGATGTTCATCATCAATAATCCAAAACAACATTCTCAAATAAAATGTAACAACCACACTTACCAAGGGTAGGCATCAAAATTGACAACGCCGCAATCCCGGCGACCTTCAACGGAATCCCCGTCACCACCATATCACCGATCTCAATATGACCCGTCGTCAACCCTACGATGTTCGAAGGCGTGCCTGTCGGAAAATAAAATACATAAATACAAAAAAATAAATAAATAATATAAATACACCAGGGACTCTAGCCCAGCCCAACCCCAGACCAGCTCAGGCCTCTGCCTCCGAGTCAATGAACCCTCCAATCCCTACTGCAGTCATTCAATGAACCCTCCAATCAGACCCAAACAAATTAAAACTTTTAGATGAAGTGGTCATTAAGCACAATACCAGTCGGCAACAGGAAGGCGAACTGCGAGCCGAGCGTGCCGGGAACCATGAGCAATAATGGGTGCAGACCCATATTCCGAGCGATTTGGATCAAGAGAGGGAGGACGAGCGTAGTGGTGGCGTTGTTTGATGTGAATTCCGTGATGGTGCTGCTTATCAGGCCGACGGCGGGCGCCGTGGCCCAGTAGGGCACGTCCTTGAGGAAGTCGAGCATCTCCGATAGGATGTCGGCTAAGCCGCTGGTCCGTACGCCGTCCGCTATGGCGAACCCGCCACCGAGCAGGAGGATTATGTTCCATGGGATCTTCTTGCATTTGTTCCAGTCCATGAGCTTCTCGCCTGGCTGCGTCTTGCTTGGGATTATGAATAGTAGAGTGGCCATCATTACCTATATATATATATATATTGTCATGTTTTTAGCCAAAAATATAAATAAATAAATAAAATTATTATCAGAGTTTTGAAAGGATTAATGTTGTCTTATTACGCTGACTGTTCCATCACCAACACGTCCATTGAAGAGGGAACCCCAGCCAGGTATGCCGTCTGATAGGTTCCTCGTCATCCATAGCACAATCAAAATCTTAAAAAAAAAAAAAATAAATAAATAAATAAAACAAAATATAGTATTAAAATTAGTCTCAAATATAATCAAGAAATTAAATTAATTGAGTGTTATTGCAACGTATGACCAACCGAAAACACAGCTAGCACCATCTTTTCCGCAAATGCCATTGGACCTGAAATTATGTTATGCCAAAATCAGACCAACAAATAATAATATAATAACAATAATAATAATAATAATAATAATAATAATAATAAAAAAGTAACTGTATTACCTAACAAATCAAGCTCCGCCCTCAAGTGAGCCTTGTACAGGTACCGACCCAAGGCGTCGCTGGACCCTTTCTTACAGTAGAAAACGCAGAGTATGGCCCACAAAGCAACGAAGATGAGCGAAGCAAAGGGAAGCCCGAAGAACATCCACGTGTTGAAGCTGATGGGGTCTGCGTCGGGGAAATAGCTCTTCCACATCCCGACCAATACCAGGTTGACACCTGTCCCCGTCAGCGTGCTCATTCCACCCACCGCCGCCGAGTATACCACCCCCAGCACCACCCCCTTGCAGAACTTGGACACCAGGAGGAGGTCCTTGTCGGGTGGAGTATTAGTAGTCGTCGGCGGAGACGGTGTGGGTCCGCCTGTGGGCAGCCTCTGCAGTATCCCGGTGGCGACGGGCATCATCATCACCGCCGCCGCAATGTTTTGCATCCACATGCTGATGAAGGCCGTGGTGGCGCAGATGCCTAGCAGCAGCAGCGGCGGATTCAGCGGGTCCCCGCAGAACACCAGGGTTACCTGCAAAATCAGGCCCGGCCCGAATTATTTCCACTGCAAAACTTCGGAGAGAGAGAGAGAGAGAGAGAGAGAGAGCTCACCTTGAGAGCCAACCTCCTATGTATGTTGTAGTGCTCGACGGCCAGCGCAAGAATGAAACTCCCCAGCACGAGGGCGATGACGTCGTCCATGTACGACTGCGCCACCTCGTCGGAGGAGGCGATTCCGAAGAGGGGAAAGAGGAACAGCGGCGACATGGAAGTTATGGGCATGGGAACGGCCTCGGTGAGCCACCAGGTGAATATCCACGTCATCACGGCCAGCATGTTCCGGCTGGTGGAGCCGTTCAGCTTGAAGCACAAGCACACGGCGGCGCACAGCAAGGGGCCCAGCAAGATGAAGAAGCTCTGCAGCGTGAAGATGGACGACCACCACACCGACGACGACGGTCCGGGCCGTCGTCCGGCCTGCTGAGCAATCGGCAGCAGAAGTGGGGTTTTGTGACCGTGATGATGTTGATGATTCTCTGAATGGACTGTAATAATGTCTGGGTCAACATTCATTTTTTTTTTCTTATTTTCTAAAAATAGAAAGTTAAAATAAAAGGAAGTTAAAATAAAAGGTGAAAAATAGGAAGATAAGTGAAGTTGTTGGAGGGGTTTCTAAATAGATAGCTTAACTAGGAGAGCCATGCATGCTTATATATATGATCATCATGTTCTCATCTGTGTACTTATGTCCGACCACCAATAGGATATAACATCGTGTTTACATTGACAACACTCATTTCTATATATATATATTATATATATATATATATTCCCAATATTTTTTATAATTTATATATGAGTCCTTATGAATCTATATTGGTTTGACAGCTCAGCTGTCTGGACTTGGTAGTATCAGTCGGATAGTTATAAATACAAACAAACATAAATGATAAGTAGAGACCCAATGCAAAATTAACAAGTGGGATGTTTCTATCCATCACTATATAGCAAGAAAGATTTTCTTTATCCATCAATCATTTTCATTTTCATTTAGATCTCAATTGCTTTTTCGAAAAATAGTAATTAAATTCTTTTTTTAGTGACAGGTATACAAACGGAGAGTCATGGTTGTCCTATACTCAGACTAACTTGTTGGCTTTCCTAATTTCAATGGAACTAATCCAAGTTAAAAAATATAAAAAGTCAAAAGAGTTTAAGTGGAATAGAACCGTTAATCAATCATTTGTCATTCACTTTAAAATAAAACCATGTTATGCAGTAGCATCGTAATGATAATGAGTAAGATAATTATTGCCTTTATTACAAATTTGCCTTCAAATAAGGAAGGAAAGGATATTTTAATGAGCAGCGCCTATCAATCGATTTTTTTAACAGATAAATAAATTCCCTACTCCTGGTTTTTACTTAGAAAACAAAATAATAGAAAAGGAAAGTTAACAAGTAACATTATATATAATTAATTAATTATTATTATTATATATGAATGGGGCCAAATGAGCTCCCTTCCCTAATATTCGTCGTCCTCAACTGTAGGTGAAACTGCCACAGTTATTTAGAAAAGACGTTTGAGGAATATAAACAATAGAATAGAATAGAATAGAATAGAGATTTATAGTAGCTCAATAATGCATCTCTAATGGCCCTCGTGTATACAAATAATTGTACCGACAATAGAACAACTTTTGTAAAGTGATTTATAATAATAACTTTAAATTTAGTATATTACCCCACAATCAAATAAATTCTCCATTATATTAATGATTCCTCGGTTGGAACATAAGATGTAATGTAATTGATCTCTATTGTTTATTGGAAAGGAAAGTAGATATTATCTTAATGTTGTTAATAAATAAATATATATGCATTAGTTGACTGAAAGATATACGGGCCTGAGTCTGGGCTTTATTAGTGTTGAAGCCCAGTTTGTAAATACAATACATATCCGCTTTATACGGTCACGGTGTATATTGATTTTACAATGTGCATATGAAATATTAGTAATTTTGTCTTACTATTATTTTCGAATTTCGTCATCAAAATTTAAATCTTGGAAGTTCCTTATAATCAAGATTGTTTCATTTTTTGTTGTTTATTTTCAATAATAAAGAAAATAATGTATCACTTCAATGAAAAGTCATATCTATTCAAGAAAAAGAAATATTGAAATGTTATATCACTTCAATGAAAAGTTAAATCCTTTTAGTTTATATCTCTTAAAAAAGACATGACTTTTCAAGATAACTTTTTAGTATATAGGTGTACCGATTCAAGGCAACTCTGTGCAAACTATAAATACTTCAGTTCTGTCTTTTGCAGAGACACAATTACAAGTAATCAAGCATGCTCTCACAAACTTAAAGTATTCATTGCATATTTCGTTAAAGCAAAAGTGCTGTACGCATTTTTTTTGTATCATGAAGGTCGATTATTCTCTCGTTTGCTTTGTAGAGAGCGAAAATCACCTTTGAGAAAGTGGCTTATAGATACACGACTAAAAACAGATTATCTCAAGTTCTGCAGTAATCAAAACTTAAAGAATACAACGTCTTTTGATTGATACACACGTAACTATACCCAACATTTTTTACTTGCGTTAAGATATTAATGTTAATTGTAAGGGGATTCAACAATCATATTGGTCCAACATTTTTATTTACATTAAGGTCAAATTAACTTTTTTTTTTTTCTACCTAAAGTCACTTTATCAAACATTTCCAACATATAAAACCTGCGACTTCTAACACAGCATAACACATCATACCATCCCGAGCTTTGACCAAAGAAAATAATGGTGTTTCTTATCTTACGATGTAACTCTTTTTTTTATTTTTTATAATAACTTGGAAGTTTTGCAAGGTTATATAAGTTTTGTTATATAGAATTAATGATGGAAAAAAAATGATATGCAATAATTAAAAGGACCGATAATCCATAGGAAAGACACGTAAAACACAAGCAGATACATCGAATACAAAAACATAAAGACAAAAGATAAAAATAGACACGACAGACATTCTTAAACCATATCTTATACTCATGCAAGGGCATGGCTATAAAGAAAGACATAAATACCCTTCATTCGTATCATCAACTTTCATTCCTCAGTTTTCTCAACTAGGGTTTCCTCCGCTTTAGTCTCCTCCGTCTCATCAGTGTTAACCGTAGCCTCAGCCTCTGGCTCGGGCTCGGGCTCATCGGTTTTAGCTTCGGTCTCCTCAACTGGCTGTTCGTCGTCCTGATCTACCTCAGGAGCAGCTTCTTCGGCTGGTTCGGGCTCAGGCTTGGTCTCTTCAGGCACAACTTCTTCTTCTTCTTCTTGAGCTGGTGTTTCTTCAGTCGCAGGCTCGGCTTCAGCTTCGGGCTCGTCCGAGGCTGGTGGCTCGGACTCTTCGGTTACCTTTGGTTCTGACGATGGCTCGATGACTTGCTCAGGTTCTTGCTCGGGAGTTGCATTGATCAACTCTTCGGTTTGTGAAGGGAGTGATTCAACCTGTTTATATCAGTGAATATACATACACAAAGATTATAGATTTAATATATATATATCACAAGACTTTGATGGTTTATATATTAATTATTCTATGATCAAGAATTTGTTTTTCCGCCATGAAATTTAATTAGCTTGAATATAATTAATACCTCAGCCGTGGCCATTGCGAATATGGAAAGCAAGTTAAAGAACGAATTGAGAAAATATTGTGAAGTGTTATGTGAATGATCAATATATCGGGGCTCTATTTATAGAGGAGCAAGGTAGGCAACTATTTCAAGAAATTAAATAAAATACAATAAATTAAAATAATATTCGGTTAATTCACACAAGGTCATGCGGACACAAGGAACCCTATGACGTGTCCAGTTGTGATTGGTGTTTAATTTAATAGAAAAATGAAAGAAATAAATAAATAAATGGAAAGTTGATTAGCTTTCTTGTCGATATTTACTGTAATAGAACGACTTTTTCGAACATGGTGGAGTGGAGATAGTTTCAACTTTTTGCAAATTGAAATATTATATGTTATTAATCTGCCTGTTCTGCCATACCTGAAAAGAAAAATTCAATGAAGTCACTATCGATTGGTCTCGCTTATATTAAAAGATTATAATTTTTTTTTAAAAGTTTTTTTATTTGTATAATTTTGTTATTTTTATTATCTATACAATAATAATGTGATTTAAAAAGGAAAAATTGCCATAACTTGTGGGACCATCCTGAGATGCTTTGACAGGTTGGACACTCGTGATGTGGGTCCCTCTTAGATGCTGTCAGATGGTGCCACGTGGAAATGAGTCACCATCCATCCCTGAATATACCTCATCTCAAAGTTATTGTTAGTACTAATCGAATCTCTAAATTAATGTTAAAAAGGACACTCTTTTCACTAACTTGCGTGAGCTTTTGGGATCTCTAATATCTTCCGTGGCCATTAAATAATTTAATATATATGATTCCAATCGTAATTAAAATTGTAATAAAGATACGCATGCACTTGGAAGTGTATATAACTTTACAGATATAAGAAAAAAGTAGACAAAAAAAATAAAAAAATCTTATGGACGGTCGACATGGGCCACCTCTAATTTCCTTTCATTAAATATATGTTAAATCATTTCATAAATGTCGCTTGGTATTATGAAAGAATAATAACCCCTTCAAATTCTCGATATGTAATAGATATATATTAATTTATTATCGTTATCAGTTATCAACTATCCATGAATAGCGACGTAGCTTGTGAAGGCTGATGAAGAACTATTCATCAAATACCACGTCCATATAGAAATGGAATTAAGCGAAAGCAACATTAGAAAACCACATAATAAAAATCTTAATATCGTTCATTGACCTTCATACACACATATATATATATATACTTTAAATATTATTTGACTTGTCGATGAGCTTCACTGTCGGCAAATAGCAATAAACCAATCGGCTCATTACACTGAAACTTTCGTATGGCCGTTGGTTTGGGAAAGAGTCCTCTTCCTTAATTACGTTACATAATTGTTTCACGCAAAGTATGATTGAAAACGGTATTTTTATCATTATATATATAGAAATAGATATATATATTCTCTTTTGTTTGACGTGAAAATATTCCTTGTAAGATGCCATAGAGTGTGTGCATGGCATGCTTATTACCGTGATAATTACGATGACGATTCTTTTAAAAGATAAAATCATGACGACATAACTATTTAACTTAAGACCATAAACAAGCATAATAATTCCCAGGCCATTACCATACCTTTTTTAGGACATTCTAATTACCTAAGATGATAAACAATGGACACGACATTTTAGTCTAATCTTGTTTTGGTTTTACGTAACATATGATTTCCTGACTCAGCCAACATCCGTGTTTGGAGGGATTTTCTTCTATTTGTGATCTAAAAAACCCAAAATTAAATTAAAAAAAATAATCATTTAGAAAAACATCATACATTATTATATTATCATTATTATTAAGCACTCTCAAATTTAATTAATAGAACTCAGAGAAGGACCAATAGCCCATCACAGAGTAGCCCATTTAGTGTAATGCCAATAATAATAATAATAATAATAATAATAATAATAATAATAATAACAACACTCACAAAGAGAATAATGATTGGGCAACTACAAATCAAAAGGTGTTCGTTCGTTCATAAGACGACTACAACGTAAGAGGTCAGAAGAAGCCTAAGCCGAAGGTTTCATTCATACTTACAAAACATATTTGTAACACATCGTTAGCCAAACAAAGTCACCACCATGCCGCCAAAGCCATAACAGAGAGTTAACATCAGAAAGAAAAAACCTACTAAAGCACTAAACATCATCAGTCTTTTTATCATTGAAACAACTACACGCCTACAAGTTCAGTTTCTCCTGCAAAACGTATTAAGAAGATTCATCGAACGTTAGAATACGATCGGAGTTCTGCTCTAGAAAAGCTGCTTTCTTTAGTACAAAACGAATGCAGTTTCAGTTTTTTACCATTTCTTGAAAGATTATCAGCCCTTGATTAAATGATTGCGAGCGATCATCTCCTGGATTCCCAGCGCAGAAATGCTCTCACACCCTAGAAGCTCTTGCAGCTTCTCATCGCAGTGAATAACCATAGAACTCAGCGGGTCCTACAAAAAGTCGACCAAAATTTCAAGATAAAGATTCGTAGTAGAATGCAATGTGTCACAGATTTCTGATAATCCTAGTGAATGTACCAACTAAGTAGAAGAGATTATGACAGATATATGTATCGATAGAAGTTTAGGCTATACGAACATGTCTGCTACCCCAATTGTCTGTCAATTAAAGATTATTTTATCGCCATTATAATAATAGAACTAAGTAAAGGTGTTATTTCAAGATTAGATGCTATTTTCATAGGTTTTACTTGTATGATTGAGCACTAACCTCCAGATTGTTAGCCTTAATGTAGTCCCAGACACGTCCCATTGCATCAGAGTGAGGCATCTCCTTTTCTTTAGTTCCAAAAAATTTTGCAAGTGCATCAGATATGGTCTCTGATTGATGGCCCGAATCAGAATTACTCTTTGCGGGAAGGTCTTCAGCCTTTGGTTTCTTAGTTTCGGCAGATTGCTCTGCCACAAATTTACGCATAGCATGTCAGAGAGTAACCATTAATAGAACATTAAGAAGATACATAAAAAAAAAGGTAATAAAAGTGTCATACTCGTTGGGTCTAAAGGGAGGATATGCTTGGCTAGCAACTTATTCATCTTGAACATGTCAGTGCAGTCGGTTTCAAAGAGCGATCGAAGTGCATCATCGCATATAATCTTTCTCTTGTTGCCAGGATCCTGAAGGTTGTGCTTTCTGATATAAGCCCATAGCTGCTTCACAATCTATATAGACAAACCGAAATAACAAAAATATGGTTATGCAAGAGAAGGTTATTGAACAAGCTAATTAAGCAGACATATCATCCTAGTATGGTACCTCTGTTCTTGGTAATGCTGGCTCTCCAACAATGACTTGCAGCTTAGGTGAAACGCCACATACTTTGTTCAGACCACCTGGGCCACCTCTTCTCTTGGTGACGGTTGGAGCTCTGCAATACAAAGAAAACATATCTCCCTCTAAAATTCACAGTATCAACGTTAATGTCCAAGAAAATTGCTCAGCAAAAAAGGAAAACCTTTCAATATTGCATCTGGTCTGGCCGACCAACGCATACATAATACACCCAACCATAAAATTAACACCAAACATAAGCTAATACTCCTCTATACGCCACCCAATCGAGCATCTAACGACTATCCATTGATAATTTCAGAAGGCAACTCCATTTTTGCTTTTTAATTCCAAAAAAAAACCCACAAAATAAAAACCCCGCGACAGACGCACCTTCCTTTCGACGTCTCAGAAGCACCGACCACAACATTCTGCGGCATCACGGTAGGAGGCGCGTGGGGCTGCAGCGTATGGGCGTAGGGATTGACGGCACTGTTACTCTGCTGATAATGACCGAAATGGGGCTGAGGGGCAAACCCAGTTTGAAATTGGAGGTGGGATTGGGGGGCAAGCTGGTCTTTTGAGACAGGGTGGGTGCGCAGGAGGTAAGTGATCTGATCCCTGATGAATTCGGCCTTGTGGGAGAGGTCTAAACCTAGCTTCGCTTCGAGCTGATGGACGACGTTGCTCAGCGAGGTAACGGCGTTAGGGTCCGACTGACGGAGAACCGTCTCCACACCGTTAGCTATCTCTTGGTCGGAAACCATCTCTACTATGCTCCTTCTACTACCGCCCTTTCATATACTGTAAGTAAAAAGCTCTCCTTTTTCAAACGGACCAGTCAAACGAATCGTCTCTTCTCCTCTTTTCTTCTCTCTGTCTCTGTCTCTATCTTCGTGATATATATATCTCTCTCTCTCTCTATGAATATATTAAAGAAACTAAAATTACGAAATTGTCCCCAATATGGAGAGAGGGTGATGCTAGTTATGGAGAGTATAATTGGAAAAAGGCAACTCCTTTTATTTTATTATTTTTGGGTAAAATAATTTAAGATAACGACGAGGGGAGGAAAAGACAGAAATGTACATGGCTGTGTGATTTCGATTGAAAATTGAAATGAATATTTTGGTGAAAGTTTTGGCGGTTTAGATGTGAAAATTTTGGGAAGTTTGGTTCAACGATTGAATTTTTTTTTTTTTCATTACATAGTTAGGTTTATAGGATTTGATTTTCGTCCTTACGTTAGATTATTTGTTATTAAATAATGTTATTTCTTTTTTTCCTATCTATAGACTCTTCATGTTCCTACCCATTAGATCTATTCTTGTTTTATTTAATCCTCTATTTGAATTGATATTTTATTAATAACCAGAAACTTTATTTATGACATGACAGACAACTAATTTAAGCTTTTATTATATCGAATTTCAGAAATGGCCCATTATCAAACTTCCTCCTTTTCGTGATTTGCCCATCAATAATACTCCACAAGAAACCCAATGAAAAGCCCAAAGTATTTTTCTATTTACCAAATGTTTTAAAAAATGTAGATATTTATTATTTGGGTTAATTACATTTTAGTCCAGTTATTTAGGAGGATGACATTATATGGACATCAAATTTAAGACGGACAATAATTTTCCAAAACTCAACAATTTTGGGACATTATAAGCAAGAACCCTAGATTTTGTCTCAAAATTGCTTAATTCTGAAAGTTATTGTCCGTATAACGACACTCCAGGATTTTGCCGGAACCCTAGATATTAAGCCGGAATCCAATAATTTGAGGCAAAATCTAGGATTCCGACGTATAAGCCCATAAACTGCTTAATTTTGATAGTTATTATCCATATAATGTCAATCCCTATATTCAATGTTTTTATAATGCTTAACCCCCTAAATTACAGGACTAAGAAAACATTTAAGTCTTTATTATTTTCTCTATTATCCTTCTTGGGAAGTAAATGATATCAGCATTATCTTGGGTCTAGAGCTGTCAAACGGGTCAGCCCGCCAACGACATAACGGGCTACTAAACCGGTAGCCCGCCCCGCCTCACAGCGGGGTGGCGGGCTAGCGGGCCAACCCGCGAAACTTGAAAATTAGAAAAAAAAACCTATATTTTATTAAATATATTACACATTCAAAATAATTCATATAAAAATATATTTTATGTAATATATTAATTACTATTAAATATTATTTATTCATATTTTTTTAAAAGCGGGCCAACCCGCCCCGCCGCGACCCGCTTCAACCCGCGGCCCAAACGTGCTGGCCCATATAGGCCCAGTTTTAAACGGGCCTTTAATATATCAATCCACCCCGCCTATTTTTCATCGCGGGACGGGCTAACCCGATGGGCTCGACCCATTTTGACAGCTCTACTTGGGTCTCAAACTCAATAACGTCCCTTGACTTATCAATCATAGAAATGGGACGATATCACAGAAAAGGCCAACTCTTCCTCTAATGACCTCAAATTAATTGATACTTTTGTAGCTGCATTAAATATGTAGATAGCAAGTCTTCAAATTTGCATCACCATTTATGTTCACCAAGAAAACAAATATTATTGAATCTGAGATTTTTCTTTGGACCCTTACGCGCGAGAAAGAAGGAATATCATATATATGGAAGGAGAGGCAAACACCTTAATCCTTGTATTGACCGCAGTTGTAACATCAATATGTTACATCCACACAATAAGCAAATTATTTCAAAATGGTTCGTCCAAAAAGCTCGCCATCTTCCCCGTAGTATGTCTCTTCTTCGTCCTCCCTCTGAAGTTCAAAACCGCAGGCTTTGCTTCGACCGGCACATTTCTCATCTCATGGCTCCCTAATTTCAAGCTAATGCTCTTCGCCTTCGACAAAGGGCCTCTACACTCAGACCCTCCGATCCCATTATCGAGCTTCATCGCCTTAGCTTGTTTCCCCGTCAAAACCAGAGAAAACAACGAGGAGAAGAAGAAGAAAACCCTAAAGTCCCCTCTCAGTTACATGTCGAAAAGCATGCTCTTGCTGGCTTTGATCCATTCGTACGAATTCATAGAACACTTCCACGCCCCGAAGATCATGCTTGTTTGCTACTGTGTTCATATCTACCTCTCCCTTGAGATCTTGCTAGGCCTATTCGCTTACCTGGCGAAAGCCCTGGCCAAGCTGGAGATCGAGTCCCCATTCGAAGAGCCCTACCGAGCTACGTCCCTCCAAGATTTTTGGGGCAGGAGGTGGAATCTAATCGCCGCGAGGATCTTGCATCTCTCCGTCTACGAGCCCGTCAGGTCGAATCTGTCGACCGGCTCAATGAGCCAGGACCTGGCTAGGGTTGTCGCAGTCTTGGCTACCTTTCTTGTTTCGGGCCTCATGCATGAGCTCGTGGTGTACAGCGTAGGAAGGTCGTGGCCTGCCGGAGAGATGCTTTGCTTCTTTTTATTACACGGGGCGTCTTTGTGTTTGGAGATTACAGCCAAGAAAATCCTGCGTGGAAGGTTTGGACTGCCGAAGATTGTATCGAGGGTGCTGACTGTGGGCTATGTGATTATTACGAGCTTTTGGCTGTTCTTTCCTCCTTTTCTTAGGGTAAAATTGGACGTTAGGGGATGCAAGGAGATTCTTGCATTGGTCGAATCTGTTAAGAGCCGTCGCCTCGTTGATCCTAGAGATGTTTTGTGTCCTTTCCTTTGATAAATTAATGTAATGTCTTCAATATAAATTATGTAGTGTTACATTAGTTGAATTTTGCAATTCTTACATTGTTAGATGGGATAACAGCGACCAATTAACCGACCAACAGAACGATAATATAATAAAAAGAGACTGCTTTTGACTTTGTGAAAGAATATGTATATTTGAAAATTGCATGGCATAAATGTATATATTATTAAGAATATTTGAAAAGGTAATAATTATGTTTGTCCCATGATTCGTCAAATTTCTTAGATTCCAAGTTGGAATAGGTCAGATTTCTAGAAAGTTATATCAACGCCTCCTCTCAATAATGTACATTTGATCTTTCGACATATATTTATTCTAAGTCTAACCAGAAAAAGAAATGTTGAATCTGAGATTTTGTTTGACCCATAAGGACTGCGACCTCTTAATTTTCTTCTTTGTTGTTGTGTGTGTGTGAGAGAGAGAGAGGCCTCTCAATCTATCTTCCTCATATGCATATACATAATATATATATAGACAGCCAAATTGCCTGCAAGAATAGTGAGATAAGAATTAACATGGAAGGAGATACAAACACCTTAATCCTTGTCTGTGCAGTAGTTATAACATCGCTGTGTTACATCCACACAATAAACAAAGTACTTAAAAAAGATCTGTCCAAAAAGCTTTCAATTTTCCCAGTAATATGTCTCTTCTTCGTCCTCCCATTGAAGTTCACAACCATGAGTTTTGGAGCAATCTCCACGTTTTTCATCTCATGGCTTGCTAACTTCAAGCTGATCCTCTTCGCCTTCAACAAAGGCCCTCTACACTCAAACCCTCCCATCCCATTATCCAGATTCATCGCCTTGGCTTCTTTCCCCGTCAAAACCGAAGAAAATAACCGAAAGAAAAAAACCCTAAAGTCCCCTCTCAATTATCTGTCCAAAATCATGCTCCTAATCGTTTTGATCCGTTTGAATAATGGACTCAAGGAGCAAGTCCACCCGAAGATCATACTTAGCTGCTATTGTATTTATATCTACATCGCTCTAGAGATCTTGCTAGCCCTATTCGCCTTCTTGGCTAAAGCTCTTACGAAGCTCGAGATCGAGCCTCAGTTCGAAGAGCCTTACCTGGCTACTTCTCTCCAAGATTTTTGGGGTAGGCGGTGGAATTTAATCACCACGAGGATCTTGCATCTCTCTGTCTACGAGCCCGTTAGGTCAAATCTGGCCAGCTCAACGAGCCCGAACCTGGCTAGGGTTAGTGCAGTTTTGGCTACCTTTCTTGTTTCGGGGCTCATGCACGAGCTCGTGGTGTACAACATAGGAAGGTCGTGGCCTACCGGGGAGATGACTTGCTTCTTTTTACTACACGGGGCATCTTTATCTTTGGAGATTATGGTCAAGGAAACGTTGCAAGGAAGGTTTAAGCTGCCTAAGATTATTTCCAGGATAGTGACTTTAGGCTACGTAATAAGTACGAGCTTTTGGCTGTTTTTACCGCCTTTTCTTAGCGTAAAATTGGACGTTAAGGGCTGTACGGAGGCTCTTGCGTTGGTCGAGTTTATTAAGAGCCAGCGGCTCGTCGATCCTAGAGATATTTCGTGCCCTTTCCTTTGATTATATATGGTCGATCATGGATAGCGTATGTGTTAAAATTGGTTGGGATTGCATCCAAAAAACATCGAAAACCCTATTATAGAGGGTACATAGTGTTATACTTCTCCGATTTATCGATTGATCTTAAGATGAAATCCTCGAAATAAAAAGCTTGAAAAGAGTCTTACAAATTAAAATTTACTTGGTGATGATATTGACAAAGGATTGCAAAACGTACGTATCTTTGATTTTGCATTTTGCAGTCTTTTTTTTTTCTTGCATGGCTGCTTTAATCATGTATGTAAGTTATTACAAAACATTTATAAATATTATCACTTTCCCAGAGATTTTGATGCAAAGATATGCAAGAAACCATGAATCACGTTAGATAGGGATGACAACGACTCATTAACCTCCCAACAATATGATAATAGAAGCTCGCTAGTTGACTTTGTGCATGAGCTATCTATATATAGTTCGCTTAAAAATTAAAATATTTTTATATAAATGAAATGCTGTAAGAACACTCCTTATATACATTTTTCATATATAGAGGGGTTTCTCAAGTGATCATAGACTAATATAAGATACACCTATCCACGGCGCGCTTGTATTTATGCATGCATATTTACTCTTAAGTGATTATAGACTATAATATAAGGTACAAATTGCTCTTTAACTGTCAACATCTTCCGCTGCCACTTTACTTAACCTTATAATAAGTTTAGCTTAAAGTCCAAACGAAGGAGTTTTCATCCAAGTCATACATAGATACATACATAGAGGCTACGTATTATTCATCCACTAATGAGAAGATACAATCTCACAAGGGAAAGCAACACAAAATACTACTAAAAGAGGGGCAGAATAATATAGACAGACTAGAGCCCGAGCCCGAGCCCGAAGTAGCACAACACCAGCCCAGCAAATAAAACAGAAGAAGAAACCTTCAAACTGACAGCAGCAGAGTATCCACTAGGAGGCGATGGTGGCGGGTAAGATGGCCTGGGCTCGGGCTTGGGCTCTGGTTCATAAGGGTCGTATCCTCCTGGCGGCGGGTCAAAACGTTCCGATGATTCGAATTCTGTTTCGGGCTCGGGCTCGGGCTCGACGGAGACTGGGATTCTCAGCCCGTTCTTGCAGCTGTCGAGGTTAGAACTTGCGAAGTATCTTGTTCCTTCTTTTTCTAGGACGACGTCGTCCGAGAACATCTTAATGGGGTTTGAGATGTCGCAAGCCTTCAGCTCATCTGGGCCATGGAGCTCCACGATCTTGTCTTTGCTTCCTAAGTTGAACCCTTGGGAAGAAGAAAAAGAAAATCACAAAATCAAATAATACTTCTCTTCTTCTTCAGATAAGGCTCATATGTGAGGGTAAGAAATACACATATCGCTCTAATCCGAAATAAAAGAACTACAGATGGAGATATGAGTCGAGAAGGTAATAAAAGGAAGCTTACAGATTTTGTCACCAACCCTGAAAACCCGACCCGACAACCAAGAACCAAGATCCGAGCTTTCTCCGCCGCCCACGACATGATTGGTCTCCGCTGACACCTCAGTCCCCAGAAAAACCACAGACACCACAAGCACGGCGGCCAAAACCTTGATCATTTCAGCCATTTCCTGCGTAGTAAGAACAACCATCTATACCAAAGAAAATACAGCAGATTTGAGTGAGAGATAGATGAGTATTACTTATCACTAAACGCCACTCGCGGACAAATCCATAAAGCAAAAGGATAAAAAAAAAAAGTGTGATGTACCCTTAAATACGCAATGAATGAAAAGCAGGCGGTGCTTCGATACACGGACACGTTGCCTAGGTTGGTCTGCGTTTGTGTGGAGTTTTCATTTGTTCCTAGGTTGAAAAATGACCACCACCAATGCTCAGAGAGACTAAAAATTTTATCTTTGATCGTTCATTGTTGACCATTTTAGTAACGTCTTTCGAGGACACATAATGACGATGTTTTCTTGCATAATTTCAATTAGACCAACAAACAAAAGTATCGTTAGAAAGAAATGAATTTGCTGGGAAAATACTTATAACAAACGTTCCACTAAGTGCCTATTGCTAAATCCCTCGCACGACTAACAACCTTCTGATTTCAGTTCCTAAAGCCTCGTTTTTGCAGCGTTCATCACATCGCTGTGGAGCTGTCCCGGCGGTTTATTGTGCGGTAATGAACCATGGGATTTTTCTAGCGGTGGATCTTCTTCGTCTATCATTGGGTCGCCTCTATGCATAGCTTCGTAGCTAATTATGAGCCTCTTTCCTTGTGCTTCTTGGCTCAAGAGCGAGCAGCATATCAACATGACTCCAAAGGCATAGCCTGCTACAACTCTTGGCATGGCCATTTGCTAGAGACTTGCTGCTGCTTCTCTGACCTGAGAATAAGATGGGACTACTCTTTCAAATATGTAAAGAATGATGCTGATGATATATGTATAATGGGAAAACTATGTAAATTTTGACAGCTAGTTGATGATTGTTGGGTTTTATTTATTAGGCGTGTGTAATTAATTTCTCAATCTAAGATCATTAAATTCATTATCCTCCATCTGTCTTCTGTCTTGAGCCATTTTCTTGAAATTTTATTGAGTTTTGCCTTTTTTTTCTTTTGTAATAATTGTTATTTGCTTCTGGTTTTAGAGTGGAAGTTCGAATTTAGCATAAACATGTGTGGATCTCAAAGCCCATTTCACTAAAACCAAAATAATACATTCTTGAATAAGGGTTTCATAAAATAATTATCAAGGGGGCTGAATTTTTTTTAGAAAAAAAAATATATTGATGTGATAAAATTTCATGGCTTGAAAACAAATATTGAATCTCGATTTATAATTAGTTTTAAAGGTAATTATCATCAATCATAAACCATAATTATGAACCCAAAACCTCACATGAGAGTATCATTACTTGGTACACTTTTTTTCTAATCTAATCGAAAATCGTGCACACATGCATTGTATATAAAATAAAGTATATATTTATTTAATGAATTTGTATTTTAACGATGCATGATAATGCGCCGCCTCGGAGTTTTCGTACATGTGTTAGGATGAAGTGAAGAGACACAGAAGAGATCACTTCTGATATGATATGACCGTAAGTGGGACCCACTTTCACAGAATAGTGCGCCGTCCTTAGCCATAGCCACTCACATCCCTCCTTTTATTTTATTTTTTTCTTTTTATCAATACTGTTTTATTGTCATTTTTTCTATAAAAAAAAAAAAAAACCACCTTCATATCCAAGACTTCATAACATAACATGTACGGAAATGTAATATTTGTCATTTATGATGTATTCTTGGATATGAAACTTAGAAAACAAGTGTAGTATTACATTATTTATGAAATATAGAATGCTATACTAAAAACCACAGATAAAGCACCACATTGATACATCTATATAAATATTTAAATGCATGAATCCACGAAACAATAATATAATTTTTAAATTGGTAAAAAAACTCTCTCTCCCTCTCTCTCTCTCATAAAAAGCTAGAAAGAAACCACTCCGTTCTTTGTCACATCCATTACAAAAGAACTATGAGGAAACTCTATCGTAAAGGTGCGGTCCACCCAACGCCGTCGGTCGTCTCCGACCAGCTCCTCTCCTTCCTTCCCGCCTCCATACTCGCGCTGACCGTCGGCCTGTCGTCGTCGGACAAGGAAGTCTTGGCCTATCTAATCTCGTGCTCGTCGGCCACTTCCTCGCAGAGGAGGAGCGACGACCACGCGCCGAGCTTCAGCTGCTGGTGCTTCGGCTGCTACACGAGCTACTGGGCCAGGTGGGACGCGTCGCCCAACCGTCAGCTCATCACGAGATTATCGACGCCTACGAGGAGACCCTCTTGAAGAAAGAGAAACACCATCGCTCTAGCAGCAATACTTGTAATAAAAGGGACAAAAGAAAGGGCAGAAAGGTTAAAAACGGTGCTGCTGGTGATTTGAAGAAGAAAGATGTGTCTAGTGAGCCGGCATGGTTATCTGGTGTGGCGGATGAGAACCTCCGGGAGGGCGGTGATGTGGCTGGTGGAGATGATGATGATGCTGACGCGGCGGCGGCGGAGGAGAAGGGTTCGGTGAGGAGGTTTGTGAATTTTCTTGGGTGGAGTATATGGGGCGGTGTTTGGGGCTAATCTAATCAAGTAGGTGAATTTTTACTAGAATTTTTGCAGCGATTTAATTACATATGTGATATTTCTTCTGGGATTGTAGAAAGTATTATGTTCTTTATCGTTGCTCGTTGTAAATGAAGGGAAGTCGTTTATTCAGTTTAATTAGTTATTTGTTTTTTTGTTTAACATGTTCTTACCATTGTCTGAAGTCTGAACTAAGTAACAAGAGTTTAGGTTCTAATTAATCAACGAGTTGAAGATTATCATATTATGTTTTTAAGTTTCAATTTCGTAGTTCATCTTTAGTCAACTCAATAGTCAACTGATATGAAGCGTATATTTATTCTCCATACAAAAGAATAAAAACGAAAATTCTATTCTTTGGTCCTTCATTACATACGAACGATGAAAGATCGCCGAAAATTCTACTTTTAACTCAAAACAAGCGGCTCCATTTTCAACTTCTTGGAAATTATACCCAGGAAAAGAATATTAGGCAGATCACCAAATACTGAATTGAATTATTAAGTATTATCGTAAGAGGAGTACAAAACTAAATTTATTCTTAATATGGGGTGTAGCGAGGTGGGATTATAAGTAATTAAATAAATATAAATGAATAAGGGCTTCGATATTATGAATGAAAGCCCCTTGCATGTTGTTAACCATAATTGTCGTTCTTTTGCAAATTGGAACTCTAATGATCGTTTTCTTAAATTGCTCAACCACTAATAAGTAATAGCACCTTGTCAATGAAGTTTGGGAAATTTCACTTTATAGAAGGAGACTCTTTTGTAGTTTGTAGGTCCATATCTCACTATGTGTTAACGACATATATATATATATATATATATATATATATATATATATATAAGATATTAAAAGAATTATTCGATGGTCACATTGTCTGGTCCATCATTAAAAAATATCAAAGATTCAAGAGAAACGCTTTGTAAATTTAGATAACTCATTGAACATTTTGAAGTTCAACTCCTCAACATCAATGAATCATATAAATCTATAATAGTAGGTGATACAAATTCAACTTCACATGTACTTGAATTTTGACTTTGGTGGTAATAAGTCAACCCGTTAGGTGCTAAATTTTTCATGTATTTTATCTGAATTAATTTAAAATCTGTAAATATCTAAATTTATGCAGTTCTCGGAAAGATAATGACTGTTGTCGGCCCATGCTTGTTGACTTAGCCGTTTTCCTTGAGTATTTAATTGCATATATTGACTGACTAAATATTCGAGACTTCTATTGTGTCCTCATTCAAACTTTTGATGAAATTTGAAATTTTGAAAACCTTATATATTTATATATATATATATATTATTTTATTATGAAATAATTAATAATGTGGATGTTTTAAATAATAATATTAGTTAAATGATTGATGATTTGGAAGTATTGTATTAAATGTTGATGAGATGATAAGATGAGGTGTTTAATTGAAAATTTTGTATTTTAGTGTGAGGTGTATAATTATAATTAATGTGATTAGTTGTAATAGTAAATTATTAGTAGTATAAATACGTGATTAGAGTTCATTGTAAATCACAACAAGTATTGAAATACTTAATCTCTCTCTAATCTCTCTTTTTATTATTATAAGTTATATTATTATTATAATCTTAATATAAGTATAATTATAATAAAAGAATCTTAATATAATATTAATCACAATTAATATTTTTATAACATATTTATATATCTGGCGATTGGGAAGAAAAATATTTTATAAATTTATGTTATTGTGAAGAATATCTAATAAATTGCAATTAGAAGCCCAACGTGTTTGGGACCACAATGTTAGGCCCAATTTTACATTAGTGTTCCTATGTTTTCGTTCATTATTATCGCATCATACACATTATTTAAATGATTTTTTTTTATTTCACTTTTCAATCAAATATAGATTTTTTTTTCTTCGAAAAGTTCAAGTAGCATTTCCTCCGACTTATAAAACCTTAATTTTTTGTTTTAATTTTCGATCTTAAATCATATGGGTGAAGCCACGCCATATTCTCGCCAACCTTATTATAGAACTTGAATTATATATACTAACACTTTTATGCACATTCCATGTGTGTGCTAAATATATAAATATATATAATAATTATAATTTAAAATATTTAATAGGTGAAATTATAATTTAAAATTTAATTATATATTATTTTTGCTATTTAAAAAGATAATTTAAAATATTTAATAGATAAAATTATAATTTAAAATTTAATTATATATTATTTTTGGTATTTAAAAATATTAAATTAATTTTTAATGATATAATTATAATAAATTTAAAATTTGAAGGGGTAGCTTTTTTATTAAAATAAATAATTAAAATAAGGATAAAATAGTAATTAACAAATGATTTAAAATTAAAATTGACACAACAAAGCAGTTATTATGAAGTGTTCACCAATAATAAAATAAATATATATATATATATATATATATATATATATAAACACAAATCAATGATTAAATGTTTTAGAAGAATCAAATGACTTTTTAATCCTTCAACGCTCACATCAATATTTGTGGCTTATGTCGAATAAAACAATTTTTTTATTAATAATAATCTTCACATTCCTAAGTCCTAACCATGATTCTTTCTTTCCTTAACGTAGTACTTATAGTACTAAAATAATAATACTAACTAGGGACCCGACTTCTAAATCAATTGCTATAGATTCCACTTTCCATTACCATAGGATTTAAATAATAAAACCAATGTTTATTTAATCATTCCTCCATATGTTTGACTTAGATATAAAAAAAAAAAAGAAGAAATAACATGCGTCATACAACTCTTATTGCTGCTTCAAGGCATAAAGCAAAAGGTCTTCTTAGTTGCTTATGCATGAGATTAATTAATAACTAAACTTTTAAAAAGAGTAAAGTCGATCACAAATAATCAAAAAGTTGTGATATATATGTATATATATATTGAATATATCTAAATTTAAAACAACATCTCTTCTCTTACTTCCTAGATTTTGATTTTTGAATTCAAAACTTCCGATATGGCTTTATCAGTGTCCCCATGAGCCGATATTTCATAACGTGCATGTTAATAATTGTCATGAAAACTCCATCAGCCATTTTAAATAAAATGTACTTTGATTGATTATATATATCTATCTATCTTCATATCGATCCATTATATAAATAATATTTAACATATTTAGGTCCCACATTTTAATCCAAATTTTATTTCATATCATGGGGCCCGCTTGGACATAGACAACACTGTGACCGACACCCTAAACCATAGACAATACCGTACTTAAGGGAAGGAAAAAAATAATAATTTGATAAGATAAGGTAAGGTCTAATTTACCAAAAAATATTAGACTTTATATATAAAATCCTTCAATAATTCATTTAACTACTTGCCACGGTCATCTAAAATTGCAAGCTTATTAATTCCAATATTATCACCGTTCTCATTGAAAATTTCGTTTAGTCCAAATCTATTAAAACATTCAATGATTATAATGAAGCTATGAAATAAAATATAAACTCAAAGCAGCAATAAGAGGTAGGCAGGCAATGCATGTAGTTGTAGAGTTAATAAGAGAATAGATTCCAAAATTGACTTAAATTCTCGACTCTCACTCACCAACCAACCATTATACATACGCTCAATGATTATTATAAATATATTATAATGAAATAAGTCTCACCTATATAATAATACGCCATTCGAAATAGTTAAAATAAAATAAAATAAACAAACGACGGCAAAACATATTGATACTGATGTAAATAAAAATATGTAAAAATATACTACAATAATAATAATAATGGTAATAATAATTGTAATGCTATTGCTAATGCTTTTGCTTATTGATAGAACCTTCGAGTGTCATAACCACCGTTTAATGTAGGGGGCAGTGACGTCATCGGCGCTATGCAATTCAAAACCCTAAAACACCCCCACACACAGACAGTCACCATGCACACACTATATGTATATTCTCAAAAGCAAGGGATATTTTCGTAAATTTAGTTGATGCCCTTTTTCGTAATTTCCTTCTCACCTACATTACACTCGTCCTCCAACACTCCACTGCGTCCACTTTACCTTACCACCTCTTCCATTACTTCACAGCTGCACAAGCAAGAAATCACAAAAAAATAGCATAAATAAATAAATAAAAAAAGAGGGAAAGCATTGTAGAGAGAAGGAAAATGAGCGGACGAACTGGGTCCCACCAGCTGAGCAATGGGCTCGTCGTCTCCGGCCGACCAGAGACCCAGCCCAAAGATCGCCACAACATTGTTGCTTCGCGGGCTGTTCCGTACACGGGCGGCAACGTGAAGCACTCCGGGGAGCTCGGGAAGATGTACGGAATCGACATGTCGACGTCGGACCCACCGGCCAGGCCTCCGTCGCGCCAGCCCAGTGCTTCGAATTCCAGATCCGGCCCACACTCCGGCCAAATGGGGCCGATTCCCAAGAAATCGTCGTCCTCATCGTTTTCCGGGCCGATGACCCCGATACAGCCGACCGGGTTGATCACCTCGGGTCCGGTCAGTTCGAACCGTAGCTCTGGTCAGCTGGACGGGCTGACTTCCTCGTTGAAGAAGACGACTTCTTATGCGTCGTCGTACGGTGCGGCGGTGACTAATTTGAAGAAGGACGATGCGAAATTCGGGTTCAGGGTTTCGAAGTTGGCCATGTGGTCTTTTCTCGTGGTGGCCGTGATGGGGTTGGTTGTTGGTGGGTTTTTAATGGCCACGTTGAAGAAGCCGGTGGTTCTGGCGGCGGTTGTGGCTGTCGTGGTGGTGTTTATGGTGGCAGCGGCGTGGAATTTGGGGTACAGAACGAGGGGTGCCTTGGGCGTCCTGAAGAAATGGAAGGATGCTGAGCTTAGAGGTGCAGCTGATGGGCAGTACGTGAAGGTCACGGGGGTAAGTTCTTTCTTACTTATTACACAGATGTGCCAAGTTAGAAATTAGAACCATATGAGTATATTATGTGGAGATTAGTATGTGTTATCACTGATTTGTTTCGTAAATAAGAATTATGTTTACTTAAGGTAGGTTGATCGAATTGATAATTATGATGGTCTTTCAGAAGTTGCATTCCTTTTTCAAGATTCATCGTATATCTTTTTGCTTTTTTCTTCTTTTTTGTACCAATTTTGGCTTTACTGGTATTTTTGTATAGGAAATCAATCTCTTGCACCAATCTTTTCTATTTTCATTTCTTGTGAAAGAACAAAATGTGTGGGGCTTTGTAATAATCACTTTTGAGGCAGCTGCTCATCTGATGCAAATGGAAGTGCTTCGGTATGAATGACCGATTGTGGGGAATTGAGACTTGAAATTGGCTGAGAAATTATTTGGCCCTCTCCAATATCATATCCAAATTGTTAAATCTGTCAAAAAGGCATCGATAGATACGAGGCACGTTATGAATATAGGTGGCCTCTGACGTTAAGTCCTAAATATTTGACATAGAAGCATCGGTCATTTTAATAGGTTATAAGGGTTAAAAAGTTTGCACGACATGATCTTTGGTTTTGATTATGATTTATGATGCATGCATATTCATATTATGTGGGCTTTTGAACCGTGACTGCAATCTAGCTATGGTAAAGCTTATCCTCTATATTTGGGTGCCAAGAAAGCACATATTTGTTAGTTTGATTCTCAAGCCATCACCTTGCCCCAAAAAAACCTTAAGCATTTGATGTTTTCTTGAAAAGATTATATAAGATGCTCTGCTAAATACATCATTATTCTTACTATACTACGTTGGTGTAGGTTGTTACATGTGGAAGCGTACCTCTAGAAACTTCTTTCCAGCATGTGCCGAGATGCGTGTATGTTTCCTCGGAGTTGTATGAATATCGTGGTTGTGGTGGTAAAACTGCAAATCCTAAGCATCGTTTCTTGACCTGGGGATGCCGATACTCTGAGGTTAGTCCATTTTGATTATTATGTCTGGAATTGCATGAAAGAATTTGCAGTTTTTAATTCATCCAAGCAGTGCACTATCTATCTCATTTGCTGGTAATCTGGTTTGGTTTACTTATTTTCCAAAACAGTTGTTTTCTGTCACCTCAAGTGGTGTTTACTTGAATTTTTAAGCCCATCTCACCTACCACCCTATTTCTATAATTGGGCCTTCGAAGGTTTATTCGAACCTACCCTACTACTACAACTTGTGTAGGATAGGATCGAATAAGCAGTTTCTGAAGCTACACTTGTTCTCGGTTTGAACGATAGTATCTTTTCTTGGATCTTGTTCATCGTCTAAGTAGAATCAAATATAGTATAGTATAGTACATTGAGTAGATTCATTGCATTTCTTGTCCTGATCCTACAGAAGTATGCATCCGATTTTTACATATCGGACTTCCAATCTGGCTTAAGAGCTCTAGTTAAAGCTGGCTACGGTGCTAAAGTTGCACCCTTTGTGAAACCAAATGTGGTTGTGGACGTTTCCAAGGACAACAAAGAGCTGTCCCCAAGCTTCTTGCATTGGCTCGCTGATCGGGGCTTGTCGAGCGATGACCGTGTCATGCGCCTTAAAGAAGGGTAAGCCCGCGAACTCATTTGGCTTTCACTAAAGTTTCCATTTTTTCTAATTTGTTTGCGTTCGAAGATATAAACTCCCAATAGAATCGAGATTGAACATTGTTAGGGGACATATACTGTTGCAGATATATCAAAGAGGGAAGTACAGTAAGTGTGATGGGCATTGTTCAGCGCCATGACAATGTCCTAATGATCGTTCCACCCACCGAACCGATTTCGACGGGCTGTCGCTGGCTATGCTGTCTTCTTCCTACATATATCGAAGGGCTTGTAGTAATGTGTGACGAAAGCCAAAACGGCGATGCAATTCCAGTGTAGATGCAATAACAAAGTAAATACTGGGACATATGAAGGTGGAGACAGAAGAAGATCGGCCATAGAGGCTCTTTGTATTTCTTTCTTTCTTTCGTTTATTTAACTTTTTTCAGTCCTGATGTTACTAGCAAGATCTTTGTAAAAAGGTATATATCCGTGGTTTGGTAGATGATGATATATGTGCTTGGTAATTGAAAGAATCAATGTATGGATTA
Source organism: Lindernia subracemosa (assembly GCA_028392965.1). Lineage (NCBI taxonomy): Eukaryota > Viridiplantae > Streptophyta > Magnoliopsida > Lamiales > Linderniaceae > Vandellia > Vandellia subracemosa. Next base: position 3,644,533 of record JAQPCC010000006.1, read on the forward strand.
GGGTTGTGAGTGGGGTGAGGATTCCTGGTCCCCGCGGAGATTTGTCCGAACGGGGTGGGGATGGACTGTATACTCCCCGCCCTGTTCCCGACAGAGATCAGCTTTTTGGGATTCGCTTTTTTAAATTACTAAAATATTTAATATTAATTACAAAAAAAACTACATAGAAAAAAAAAGTTCGAACAAGAAGATTTTGTGGTTTGAAAACGTAGTTTTGGTCTATTCTTTCCATCCATGTGGAAAGCAGTGTCGAAAATCTAACAGAGTTTGATTAATTTTTCTGAGAATGGTATGATAGAATAAACTAGCTCTTAAGGTACTCAATCCCACATAAAGTTCAAAATTTTGATCTTAGCATCAATTCTTTTATTTTCTAAAGATATTGATAAAAATAAAAGTATCAACATCAATAATTTTTTAAAAATAATAATTAGTAATTGATTTAGGGACATGAAAATGGCTGGAAAAAATTTGAGTGGAAGATAGATTTTGCTAAATAACTGAAAGTATTTAAATTGAAAATTGTTGGTGCAATGCTAATTACCCAGGATGGTAACTTTTTAAGGGTTAAAATTGGGAAACATAAAGATAATATCGGCAACTTCTAACTGTCCTTTCCTTGATTACTGCCGAGATCCACGCGATTGGATCAACTTTCGTTGAAGGTTTAGGTGAAGGGCAAATTTGGCAATTCACACAACCATACCTAAAAACCCTAGTGGTCCCATCATCTGCTGACTATATAAGAGGGCACATAGATCTTATCCCTTGAAACACCCCAAAAGTTAAGATCCAACTAAAGAGAGGGGAGAGGAGAGGAGATGAGGAGAATCCAAAGAGCCTCAATTGTCTTTTCATCTCACAATAGAGAAAGCATATGGAAGAACAATGGAGGTAAGCAATATTTCTTAATTTAAACTAATTTTGTTTGCTCTTGAACTTGAGCTAGATTTTGAGTTTGGGGTTATAGTTTTTTGTAAAAATCCACAAGTATTGCAATATATTTTGGATGGTTTGGATATATGGAACAAGATTGGATGAGACCACTTCAAGCTACTATCTTCTTCAATGATTTATGGAGAAACACTCTGAAACTCCTATACCTAATACTAATTTATTTTGTGATAAAACATTCACATTTAACATGGTATCAGAGAGGATTTGATGTACGTGTTTAAGTTTGGCAATGAAACGGTGATCTGTTGGGGATTTTGCCCTCTCTGAGAATCCCTACACCGCTTTTTTAGTGTATATCGTGATTAGAATGTTACAATAGTCGATCGAATGAGGGACTGGTATTGTCATGCCACTTTCATGGGTATGAATGTGAGCAAACGCCACAAGTATCGTATTAGAGTTGATGATATTAGTGAAGTAGCGGATCCCCAAGGAGAATGAGATTGCCGTGAGAAAACGGAAAGGAAGATAATAATGATGAAGACGGGGCATGGACCCTCGATAAGTGTTGGGGTGGGAAGGGGATCAATCCTTCGGCCCCGCTCCGCCCCATTGCCTAACCTATACATGTTATACTAGAGCGCATTTATCACACTTGTTTGATTTTGTTCAATAGATGAAGTGAATAGCTATTGTTCTTCGTTTAAATTGTGGAAAGATTTGATCGGAGATTCGGTCGATCAATATGATCTAGAGGATTAACCTTCAAATTTAACATGACATCAGAGCTACTTTAATTTGGGTTCTAGGACACTTTTTTTAACTTTCCATCATTTAACTTTTAAGCGTTCGCATGTTTAACTACTAGTTTGTAGGTAGGCAGGTGCACTCCGTCAAGCGTCACCTATTCGGATATTTAAAAAAAAAAATTGTCAGGGCAACAATTTTCTAAAACTATTAGTCGGTAGGACGCCTATACTGGTGCAACGCCAGTATAGGCCATCTAAGGCGTGAATTTTTAGAATAGTGTTACATACAGAGTTAGGTTGGTTTCATTTTTCGATGTGGTACAAAGAATCTCAACGCCCCCCCTCCTATGTGCGGGATGATTTATACATGAACACGTGGACATATTTGACGATTCGATTGCGTGAAGTTCGAAAGCACGCTTTTGGGAAGCTTCGAACAAGCGCCTTCCATATTTGCAATTACATGATACTATTTCATTCAACACTAATCTTTTAAGACGTTCATTTCACAATTATCATTTGACTAGTGAAGAATACTTTCATGGTGTAGAAAAGCTGACGAACTCTAATTCAACTTGGCGTGTATCAAAGTTTCCCAGGTTGGTCTTTCTCTGCGTTACGGTTTTCATCCACGATAAATTCCCCCGTGTTTTTCGATAAATCATTTTCAAATATCGTTCATGGCACTATTCAAAATTTGCTGAACATCTATAATCTTAGCAATTGATTAATTGATATATGAAGCTTTAGAATGATGAACAGTAAAAAAAAATAAATCTATAGAACTAGCTCTCTTCTCTATCTATGTACAATCCCGGCCACACCATTGCTCCGTTTCCTTGTGCGCAAACTGCCTAATGATTTGCGGCTGGTAATGCGCACACAACACTTACTCTCGGAGGAGCTGCAAGTTTTTCGATGTCTTCAAGCGCGTGGTCAACGGCATGAAGTATCATCTTCTTGACCTGCGCAATGAAGCATTGGTAAATCATTACATTAGATATTAATAACACAAGAGGCAATAGAGAAAAACCATTTTTCTTACCTCTAATTTATCTTCCTTTGCCCTGTGGCCCTTTGGAAGCTTCCTATATTCACCCGCAAGCTTAAGGCATTCTTGCAAGTTTTCGGGCGAAACAAAGTCCACGGCAACTTTGGAGCAAGACTGCACAAACCAACATAACTCTGAATGAACGTTCTTTTTTGTGGCAAAAAATCTATATAGTGCAGTTTGTCTTTGTACCTTCAGATTCCTGACTTGATGTGGACACCCAGCAGGAATGAAAACTGCCTCTCCGAGCTTTTGCTCGAACGTCCACGGTTCTACGCCTGAGATGATTAAAAAAAACGGTACAGCGATTAATAAATATGTTTCAGTTAATAATCAAATGCATGCCATGATATGTTTTCCTTACCATATTCTTCCCTGAGCTTCTGTTTGTGATCTATGGTCAAGTAGAAGGTTTGATCGTGGATTGGATCAATAACCTAACATAGGCAGGAAAGTAATGTAGAGCATATCATATCATATATACAAACAGATACGAAAGAACTTAAAATTTTTTTATTTTTTATTTTTATTTCATCGGACAATCACCACCTCATCGACCGGGCAGCAGAAGGTGTGCCTGAACTCTTTGGAGTGCTTGGCGAGGTAGTCCTTAAGCTTCGGCACATCTTCCCTCCTAAAGATGTCCCAGAGAGCACCACCATTCTCTGTTTCCACGCCCTCTTCTTCCTTGTGCACATCCAGTGAAACAAACTTATCGTCGTCGGAGTTGCTTACTCTGTCTCTAAAGCTGTTCAGGTTTGTTTCACGCTCTTCCTTTTCTCTTTCGTCTTGAGCCTTGTGCTTCTCTTTCAGTGATTCGATCGATCGGCGCTGCTCTTGGCTCAAGGAAACCTCTGCGGTGTGAGTCAGGATGTTCACCTGTGGGGCAAAATTTTGAGGTTATGACAGCAGAGCTCTTAATGGAACTTTCACATCAGAAAAAAAAAAGGAATTTCTGATCAGAAAACATAAATATTCCGATCAGAACTTTCTTTTATGCATCCCCCGGCATCAAAATCTTTTAGTTGGTGCAATATTTCGAATAGTTAAGAGCAGCAAATAATGGAGAAGGTTTCAATATTTCAAACCCTTGACAGGCTCCATTAACCATTCCCAAGTGTAAGTGTGAGTGTGAGCATCATATTTCTCCGAGATAATTAATTACTAAGTGCACTGCTCTTCAGCAGTATCATGACAGGTACCATCATTTGAGTTTCATTTTCTTAAGGAAGCAAAATATATTTGTATTTCATACTAAACTATAGAAACCATTAAATGTAACTTGGAACACACCCCCGCCCCCTCCCCCCCCCCCTTTTTTTTTCAAATGATAATGTTGAATGGTTACTTCACTGAAAAGTTTGAAAGGTACGTATCATATTTTAATTTTATGTACTTTAGTTACAACATGTCTCATTGCGTTTAGGCTGATTTCTTTCTTATTTAGTCTTGGACTTGTAATTTTCTTGCATAGGTGGTCGTGAAGATTCGTACTCATGACCTCTCTTGGTGAGAGCTCTGATATTATGTTTAAATAGCTACTCCACCTAAAAACTTAAGCTTGAAGGGAATGTACCATATTTTAATTTTATACTTTGTTTTCAACATGAAAATTTCATTTCATGAGAAAACACATACAAAGGTTGAATAACCATAAATGCGAATTCCAGTAGAGACTGAAGCTCATACTGTAAAGTAAACAAATTTAACCCAGGCAAATAAAAATCGAATTTATAAAATTATTCAGCAATCGAATATCTTACAACTATTAACTTTTGCTACAAACTAATCTTAAAACTCCACAACAGTGGTGGCTAATAAAACCTAATCTGTCGGATGATGAGACCAAACAGAGATTCTACCGTTGTGTCGGGTTAGGGATGGTTGGAAAATATGAATCTCATCCCCATCATGTCCCACGGTTTCACCGACAGAAAAATACTGTTAACTCTACATCTCCGTTTTGATCGCAACTCCCATCCCAGTGACGTTGGGTCCCAACGGAGATTTTGTCACCCTTATTCAATCTTCTTCAGTGAATGTTCCTTATTAGACGGAACATTCACTTTACCTCCGAGACAAGGAGCGTTATTTGCGCATTGCGCCTTCCGTCTCAAATCATTTCTGATATCTTGGCCTTCGTCATGTTGCTTAACAAGCTTGGACATAGGCTTTCAATGCCATCGAATAACGCCCCTCAATGATGCAAATATTATCTCATCTTATCACGTTAAAATGACGGGTTCAATTGAACATGAACACAAAACGTTACGAGTAAAAGACTAATAATTGAAATGAGTACTCACTAATAGGCTTCGAATCTTGAACCCAACCGATTCATCGCTCGATTGGAATGGTACGGAGAAAGTGGATAAGGATGATGTGATAAGAGAATATAGAGATGAAGGCGCCCGCTAGGCGCTAGAGGGAGAGGGCACAAACGTGGGTGGTAAGGAGGAGGAGATTGAGGATGCCTGCATATATATCGATAAAAATACATGTATAGGCCGGTTTGGGGTGGGATGCGCATTGCCCACCCGAGTAGTGGGTAGTCGAGGGTCGATCCAATTACGACTTTGAAACTAAAAAATCCCCCTCGGACTTAGTAGTTATCCCAAATAAACATTATGCTTAATTTGTGCTACTCATAGTGAAGCATAGCATTCATAATATAAAAGTGCGTACCGCATCAGACATGTCAACGTGAAGCTTCGTCACTGAATCTCCTCTCCCAAGCTCCTCTTTGACGCCGTATGCAATGTACGTCTTTGGCCCCATATCAGGTTTTATTACAGTTTCTGGCAACTTTGTTGCCAGATTCAGAAAACCAGTCCTTGGATCCGTGTATTCCTGGAAAGGCAATGCGGTAATGAACTCATCGCAGTGGCGCGGTAAGAGATCTTCGAATTTGTCAGAAGGCGGCCAGTCCTTGAGTTTAAGCATCTCAGGCCAAGAATTCGTATGTTGTCTCCCTTCTTCATATCCTTTGAAAAATTTGCTCGTATTGATCTCCACCTGGAAAATAAAATAATCAAGGAATAAATATCAAAATATCAGTAAAATTGCTGAAAATGAGAGATGTCTAAGCATTCTTCTGTAACAAAATATATTGCATGTTTGAGAAATTGCAAGTTTACCTGACAACCAGAAAGACAATCAATGGCCTTAACGCAAGACGTCCCTGATCTTATATGATCGTCTGTGTGCTCGCACAATGCTCGCCACATCACCATTGGCTCCCACCTGAGCCCGCTTGTCTGCTCGAGAACGTCTCTAACAATTATGGGTTCTCCTTCAGACCAATGGCTTCTAAAATGCAGAGTTCCTTTCTCACTCAGTACATCCCTCGAAGCGGGACTGTACAAGTAGTTATCCTTAGAGCAATCTCTAGAAGCAGCTTTATAAGAGTTGTCATGGTCACAGCCACAGTATGTCTTGCAAGAATCTGTCTCAAAGTTTCTGTTTTGGCTGATGATTTGTGCAGCTCGCCTTCTCAAGCTTGAGATCCAATTCTCTGGAAGGAGGCATTTGAGCTCTAAGTAATAACTACCACATCCACCCAATTCTTCAGGAGGACAAGGTATACTCCCATTTTCAGCTACAGTCCACTCAGACGAAGCCTCGTGGTCCTTAATGTTCGACGTTTTATCAGCATCGAATTCTGGGAGTGGATCTCCGCCGTGCATGTAATCGTTTCCTCTGTCAACATATCTGAACACTTCTTTCCTGGAACATCCCGGGACTTCTCCATTGAGAATCTCGCCAGAGCAAGTGAGGCAGAGTTCATACGAGCAACCTGGGCAGCTCCAGTGAAGGTCGATGATCGATGTTGAACAATGGTTGCTGTGTAAAGAAGGAATACATGATGTGAGAATAGCAATGGGGAAGATTCACGGATCAGTGCAAAATAAATTGCTTACCAATATACACGCTCATTGTTGCATAATACACGCTTTACTTTGACTGAAGATGGTGGTACCCCTGGTTACAAAATATGAATAAGGAGCTTGCTAGGGAGTTAGAAAGAAAGAAACTCAATATAAAACAGAACAACCTTGGATTTTCGACTCCATTTTTATCACTTTCATTTGCTCTTCATGAATGTCTTTTAGGAATGGATAAAGATTGTTAACAAGATAATGCAAATGCCTAAGCTTCTCGTCACTACCGAGCTCCCTCTTGGATACCTAAAAGTGGGAAAAAAAAACATTAGAAGATGAACATAATAAGGAATGAAGGTTAGCAGACAAAATACAGAATATACAAGTTGATGAAACAAGCAAACCTTCAACATAGAAGGTGAGAGCAAGCATCGATTGCAGTTGCAATTGCCACGACAGAAGGGGCAAACCTTAGACACTTCCTTCTCTGACGAAGTGGGATACCTAAGCAGACAAGTTTAAGAAATATCAGATTTGTTTTCTCAATCTTTATGATGTAATAAGGATCTATCTTGTCATACCATTGTTTAATGCATTGGATGCAGTACAGCTTATCTTGACACTTTGTACAGGGAACAACAATTCTTCTGTCTACTCTTTGGCATTGATGGCAGCATCTTTTCAATGCCTTCTGGGCTACCTGAAAATGGCATAAGGCAAATAAAATCTCAAACTCAACAATTTGGAAAAATATGGCTGCATTTGCTAAAATGGCTTGCATTGAGGCACACCAAAATAAAGATATTATATGATACCTTCAAATTTTTATCTGACGATATCCGTGTGGGTCTCCTCTCTGCGCTCTGCGTTAGAACAAATGAATTACCAGAAGAGGAACACGAGGAGGAGGAGGATAAGTTTGGCAAAGAATGCTTCATGGGAACGTCAGATTTACTTCTCGTGCACTTCGAATCTCTTTCTGATTCCACTGAGTCATGATTCCTAATTTGATTTCTTGGTACGTTGGTTGATTCGGGTTCTCCTATCGCATTAATAACTGCTGCCAAGTCTTCATCGCTTATCCATTCAAGTGATAGGAAGTTGTTCTCCATGAACTTGTTTGACGCATGGCGTCGCCTTTTTGTCGTTCTCTGAAGATCATCATCTTCAATTTTATTTTGGCTGGTGCTTGTGACAGTAGAATCAGTCAGTTTCTTCTTACTCACACCCCACTCGTCATCATTGTCAAGCTTTTCGTATTTCCTTTTCTGATTATTCTTCTTCTCCGTAAGGCATCTCTTGATGCATGTTTTGGCCATAGGCGTGCGCTTCCGCTTGCTCCAGTTCCAGTTTATGCCTTTTTCTGACTCTTTCTTCTTCGGCGTCTGAACATCTGTATCCTCCCTTTTTTTTCTCAACATCAGGAGGCTTCTATCGCCTTTAAGTTTTCTTCTTTGAGTATCCACATTCACTGATCTCCTTGCAGGACTTTTTGTCGCCACTGTCGATGGTTCTCCTAAGCTTGAAAGATTCCGATACTTGACGGAAATACCGTAGTTTCGAGATGCTGTCGATTTCTGTACTGTCGTTTCCTCGTATTCTTCCTCATCATCAGATATGAAGATCATCTTTCTCCTCCTTCCCAACACATTTCTTGGGGTCCTCGGCATAGCTGGGACCTCATTTTTCTTGAAAGGTCCATGCTGCTGCTGCTTTTGCCTAGCATTTGGTGCCTCCATTGCCTGCACATGAACAAAGATGTTAACGTGATACTCAACTTCCAAAATCCAAGTCTAAAAGAAGAGGAGGAAAAATAACCGATTAAGCAGCCTAATAACGAAATTAACACCTCATTTCAGCTGAAGAACAACCTTAAATTAAACAACAAAGAAAAGCACCATTCAACACCAACATTACATATGATTTAACCGCAAAGCTTGCTTTTTTACTGATTCTGTTATTACATGATCATGATATCCACTAGAGTTTGATGTCCCTTATCTTATTCAGCTGAAAGATCATCTCTTTCGACAAGATCTCATTCATAGACAATCCTAAACACTACATATTTATTTCCCTGAATAAAAAGTTAAGAGTTGACGCAGAGTCATCCAAACAGAGCCCAGTCAACACATCCAATCCACATGACCACAAAAAAGAAAAAAAATAATAATGAATAAATAAAAAAAGAGCTCAGGCTATGAAACAACAAAGAAACAAGATCTCAACTCAATTTTCACAGAGAAGCTTCCGATCAATTCAAGCGCTTCGATTAATTCTGGGGGAAAAAAAAAAGCCAATTCACTGAACAATTCACCAATAAACGAACGGAAAATCGAAAACTACTGCATTGAACAGAAACAGTGAAGAAACGGTGAATTCCACCTCGCCTGATCGATCAAAGGTACTATATCTTTCTCTTCAGATATTTTCCGTTCTTAATCAGAGGTGGACGGCGTAAGAAAAAAGATGATTAGGGCGGGTGCAATTGATATGCTAAAGAATTTCACAGATGTAATTCTATATCTGTTTGTGTATATGTACTATGGAATGTATCGAATCACTTGGGCGCAAAGGAATATAACAGTTTTCCCGAACTAATGGCTACTGCCCGACCCGACCCGACCCGACCTAAAAAAAAGCAGTCTTTTACCGTGTGTGTGTGTGTGTCGTGTGTGTATATATATATATATATATATAATCCGACCTGTAAAATATTTTTGTATACATATGAAAGTTTTGCCTTTTTATTTTTAGAAAAAGTGACACCTGGATTTTGACTTGATAGTTGATACAGAAGCCCATTGTTTTTAGGTTTGGATAAGGATTTTTTTATTATTTAAATTTCGTATTTCATTGAAATAATTATCGGTCCAAGTAAAATCATAATAAACAAGGTATGCCATTGAAATATTTATTATCGCATAAAGAATTATATTAGGTAAAATAATATTTTGCCAGATCCGAGCCTTGCTCTTTGACTCAGATTTTTTACTATTTATTTCGTCCCCTTTATTTTAGGTTAAGGAATGCATAAATAAAAAATAAAAATAAAAAAGATATATAATCTAGACCAGAAAAATGTTTTCAAATCCCAGTATACTAGCCCAAATAGGAGGCCCGTAACAAGCCCAAATATAGGCCCATATACTACATCATTAGGCCCAATGCTGCTGTCGTACGTTGTGGTAATAAATGAAAGGTTTGAGTTATGATTATGATATGCAATTAGCATAATAATAAAAAGGAAAATATTTATCTATAGTCGTGGCGTAGTTATAGTAAATATTATATAATAATATATATGTACAAGAATGTCAGCAGACAACCTGCGAATTGCCCGCGACCTATTTATTTGAATATTAAATAGAATAAAAGGAATAGAATTAGAAACTACATTAAATAATATATGAAATGAAAGGAGCTACCAGAGCAAGCTTCATGGTTTAGTCATGTGAAATGTGCAGAATCTGTCTTCTGACTTTATGATATTTTATTGTTCTACTTGTAATAATAATAATAAATAAATAAATAATATTAATAATATAACGTTATTACTTGTTCAACTGCACGTTGTAGCACCAACTAGGGGTGTTCATTATTTGGGTGACCCGATTATCCACCCGAACCATTTTGAATTTGGCTTATTCGATTCGGTTAATCGGATAAACGGATGGTTAATTGGATCACCCGAACTATTAAATGGGGGAATGATTCGGGTATCGGGTGGAGTAAAAAAATTCGGGGCTCACCCGAAACCCGAATAAGAGTTATTTAATTATATTTAAAATATATTTATATATTATATGAAGAGTAAAAAATTGATATCATCGCTCAATTGCTCTCTCGCACAAATCAAATCGAACCGATTAACCCGAAAGTTATATATTTAATATAAAAAATATATATAAAAAAATCCGTTATATAATTATAATTAAAAATATACAAACTACAATATTTAATTGGTTTACCCGAAAATCAAACCATTTAATTGGTTTTGGTTTGGTTTGCGGGTGGTTATCCTAAGTGTCAAAAACCCGAATAACCCAAACCGAATAACCCGAAAACCGATAATCCACCCATTTGAACACCCCTAGCACCAACGTCTGTAATCGCTTGCCAGCCACCTACTTCTTCATAATGGAGATGTATATGCCATATTATAAATTTAATTTATTTATGAATGATTACATGATTTTAATATACTTGTAATTTAGCGTAATGAAAGTAAGGAGAACGTAATTTGAAAATTACAGTATTAGATTAGATGTAATCATATTATATTAATTACACATGCCATAACGATAGGGACAAAAAGCCCACGACTGTAAAGACGATATTAACTAAAGTTTAATTACTATTAAATTGCGCCGGGCATTAATTAATACACTTTCTTGGTGAAAAGGCTCCTAATGCCAAACATATTACCACCACCGCGCACCCCTTCACCGGCGACGGCCCCACCTCCTCCTATGGCGCCATCACCACCAACGGCGGAGGCTGCCGCACTCACGGCGCTATTCTCATTACTCTTACAGCTCAAATGACTCCTATATCCTATACACATCGGCACGTTCAAGCTGAGCACCACCCTCTTCCCTCCGGCGGAAGGCGGCGGTTGTTTCCGGGGAACATCGACGCCCTCATCTTTCTTGAGACACTTCTCACCGATGCTCTTCGGGACGCCGCCTCCTCCTCCGCCTCCGCCGCGCCGTATCTTCCACACCGGACTGGTCCTCCCCAGATGAACGCCGTCGTTCACCCTGCCGGGACTGCTCGGCAGCTTGCGGGTCTTCGAATCCCCACCTGAGTTGCTCCTCGAGCACGGAGCGCTGCTCACCTTCCGACCGACGCCGCCCCGCGGCCGAGGTCCGCCGTTCCCGGCGGAAATGCTCCTTTTGAACGGCCAGATATTGATATTCAACTCCGCTGCTTTCGCCAAAGCACCACCATTGTTACCACTCTTCTTCGACGATTCCCATTTCTTACCACTCTTTTTCACACTACTCATCAAACCAGCCTTCTCCGTGCCATCTGCACTAGTGCCACTTTTCCTGAAGATGATGATGTCCCTCCACCTCTTCGACGCATTTATCGCCGGCCCAGCAGCGGCAGTCGATTTCGGGCCAACGCCGTCGGGCTCGGCGGGCTCTGGGGCTGGCATCTCAGCTCCGGCCGAGACGTGCAACTGATCAAGCGGTAGTAGAACGCCGTCAGAGAAGAGCTCATCGGCGGAGAGAATATTTGATTCAGGGAACGAATTTGGGTTCCTCATAATATTCCAAAACTCAAACTCCGGCGAGTTTGAATCTTTGCTTCTTCCACTGCTACATGGGCTGAGGATCTCAGGTTGAGAATTTGGTAGTCCTTTTTCTTCTTCTAACTCCTCCATGTATATATGTAGCTTTGTATCTATCAAATCAACAATCTTTTCTTTCTCGCGCGATGGGAGAAGGAAAGGATGACAGAGAGAGACTTTGCCGATAATAAAGAATTGGAGAGAGAGAGAGAGATGTGGGTAATAAGGTTGGCTGGTTGGTTGAGAGTCTGAGGATGGATGGCAAGGCAATATCCATTGGGAAATTTTATCGATATATTTAATGGAAATTAATAGCATGGAAAATGTAGTGTAGTGTCTGCCTTAATGAAAAGGAATAATGACGTCAGCATCGTGATGATCAGATCGGATCTACAATCGGGTAGAGGGGAGCGGTCTAAGTCCGGGTTAATCCGCCCGGCAATTAAATAGGCGGCAGACTACTGAAATGAGAGTCCGTTTAGGACGGGTCGAAACCGATTGGTCCATCCGTTCTTCTATTTATTTAAAGTTCTTTCGTAATACTACTATTTTAAGCCCACTTAATACCTGTTCTAATATATAAATATATATAATATTTTTATATTTCAACAATTATTTTTAATTTAAGATTTTTAATAGATGAAATTTTAATTTTAATTTCAAAAATTTTCTGTTTATTAGTATATATATATACATATAGGGGGGATATATTTGAAAAAGGAAAAATATAAAGGATAAGTCATCAAATGATTATTATGAAATAATTAAATGTGGATGTTTTAAATAATAATATTAGTTAAATTATTGATGATTTGGAAGTATTATATTAAATGATGATAATGTGATAAGATGATAAGATGAGGTGTTTAATTGAAGAGTTTGTATTTTAGTGTGAGGTGTATAATTGTAATTAATGTGATTAGTTGTAATAGTGAATTATTAGTAGTATAAATAGGTGATTAGAGTTCATTGTAAATCACACCAAGTATTGAAATACTTAATCTCTCTCTAATCCCTCTCTCTTTATTATTATAAGTTATATTATCATTATAATCTTAATATAAGTATAATTAAAATAAAATAATCTTAATATAATATTAATCACAATTAATATTTTTATAACACGTTATCAGCACGACCGCTCTCCGTCGTCAAGATCAACCTCCGTCGAAGATCTCGTACGAGTTTAGTCAAGGTATGGTAATTTAATTTTTAATTTATACTAATCATATATTAATTGTGATTAATTTAAAAATATATATTATAAAAGTATTATTTAAAGGTTTTATAACTAAACGCCAATACCCAAGTGGTTTCGCGGAATATCGTTCACTACAAGTGACGAGAGGTCCAGGTTTCGATCCCCGTGGAGGCGTGTGGTTTTTTTTTTTATGCACGTACACAACACAAGCCCACGAGGTCTTGCGGTAATCCCAACCTCAGTAGCGGCATATTATTAATCTTTCTTTAATAAAAAAAAATATGTTGTTTTATACAAAGATGGATCTTCTACTCCTTACATTATTTACGGTGATCCTTTCAGCTATGTGGATAATATTTTTACCAATGTTTTTAAAATATAATTATTAATTGTAATTTCTTTAATATTATAATTACTGAAATATATTTTATTTTGAAGGATGTCGCTCTGTCCGATGTTTGATCTTTTACTTATGATTATTATTACGGCGACACTGATCTGGATGTGGATATCATTTTTATAAGAACTTTTACAAAAGAAGATACAAAAGAAGATTTAAAAGAAGATTAATTATAAGTTTTTTTTTATTATGTAATGTTTTAATAACATGTTTTGTATTTTATTATAGTAATATGTCGAACTTGGCGAGCCTTGAGTTTGTTGCACTCGATATCACTGAAAAAATTATTTACCTTGGGTACTAGATGCTGAAATCCATTTGAAAGCAAAAGGTTTAGGTGACACCATTGATCCCACGAAAACCACAACTGAACAAGACAAGGCGAAAGCTATGATTTTTCTTCGCCACCACATTCACGAAAATCTGAAAGTTGAATACTTAACAGAAAAGAATCCAGCTGAGTTGTGGAAAAACCTGAAAGAACGATATGACCACTTGACAACTGTTATTCTCCCCAATGCAAAGTACGAATGGCTGAATTTACGATTGCAGGATTTTACGTCGGTAAGTGAATATAATTCTGCCGTTTATAGAGTTACTTCCACGTTGAAATTATGTGGAGAGACAATTACTGATAACGATATGCTGGAGAAAACATTCACCACATTTCATCCACAGAATATGATATTACAACAGCAATATCGGGAGAGAAAATTTAAAAAGTATTCAGATCTAATTTCTTGCTTACTTTTGGCTGAGCAAAATAATGAATTGCTGGTGAAAAATCACGAATCCCGAACGACTGGTTCTACTGCACTCCCTGAAGCGAATGCAGTCAAAATTAATAATGACAACAGTCGAGGTAATGATCGTGGACGTGGTCGTGGTGGATATCGCGGCCGTGGACGTGGTCGTGGTCAAGGTCGTGGTCAAGGCCGTGGTCGTGGTCGAGAATATTATGGTGGTGGTTATCAATATTTCCGTGGTGGTTATCATAATTATCGTGGCGGTCATCAAAATATTCCCCAGAAGAGGAAAAATTTTGATAATAAAGATGAGAAGAGGTAAACTGAACAAAAGAATAATGATGAAAAATGTTATCGTTGCGGTGGTTCTGGCCACTGGTCGCGCAATTGTCGTACGCCCAAACATCTTGTTGAGCTATATCAGGAATCTCAAAAGGGCAAAGGAAAGAAAATCGAAATGAATTTTGTTCAGGGTGAATTCGCATCTACCTCTGATGCCAATGATGAAAATGCTCATTTGGAAGCTGCGGATTTTCTGATCGAAGAAAATTAATCTGCTATGATTTTATTTATGCATTATGATTTACTATTGTGTGTTTTATTATATATCGTTGTTTTAAGTTATCTATATGTTTGTAATGCAATATTTCTTTTTCAATAATAAATATTATGTGTTTGTTTATAAAGGATATTATTTGATGGATGCGGGCATGTGCAATGAAGAATTATGTCTTGCAGACTGTGCACGACGAATACGATTCTAAAAAATAAGAAATATTTCGATCATCTTGATATGAAAGAAGCCAGTGTTATTACTATATTGGGTAGCACGAATATAATTGAGAGCTCCGGAAGAGCTAATGTTTTACTGCCCAGAGGAACAAGGCTGATAATTGAAAATGCTTTATATTCTCCTAAGTCTCAAAGAAATTTATTAAGCTTTAAAGCTATTCGACATAACGGATATCATATTGAGACTGCAGAAAAAGGAGATATTGAATATTTGCATATTACAAAAGTGATATCGGATGACAAAAGAATTGTGGAATATTACCATCTTTTGACTCTGGGCTATATTACACATATCTTAAAACAATTGAATCACATGCTATCGTAAACCAGAAGTTTACTAATGATAATACATTTGTTGTTTGGCATGACCGGTTGGGCCATCCCGGTTCAATTATGATGCGGAGAATAATTCAAAATTCTCGTGGACATTTAATGAAGAACCAGAAGATTCTTCAATCGAATGAATTATCATGTGTTGCTTGCTCTAAAGGGAAGTTGATTATTCGTCCATCACAAATAAAAATAAAGAATGAATCCATAAGATTTTTGGAGCGTATACAAGGTAATATTTGTGGACCGATACATCCATCGTGTGGACCATTTAGATATTTCATGGTATTGATTGATGCATCAACTAGATGGTCTCATGTATGTTTGTTATCAACGCGGAATGTAACTTTTGCGAGATTGCTTGCTCAGTTGATTCGATTAAGAGCACATTTTCCGGATTATCCAATAAAGAAAATACGTCTTGATAATGCTGTGAATTTACTTCCAAGGCATTTAATGAATATTGCATGTCTATTGGAATTGATGTTGAGCACCCCGTGCCACATGTCCATACGCAAAACGGTCTTGCAGAATCGTTGATTAAAAGGCTGCAATTAATTGCAAGACCATTATTAATGAAGTCGAAACTTCCCTCATCTTGTTGGGGACATGCTATATTACATGCAGCGGCACTAATCCGCATCAGGCCAACAAGTTATAACGATATCTCCCCGATACAAATGGTTTATGGTCAGGAACCAAATATTTCCTATCTGAGAATTTTTGGATGTGCGGTATATGTTCCAATTGTTCCACCGCAACGCACTAAGATGGGACCTCAAAGGAGGTTGGGAATATATGTCGGATTTGAATCTCCATCGATAATAAAATATTTAGAACCTCTAACTGGAGATTTATTTACGGCTAGATTTGCCGATTGTCATTTCGATGAATCGAATTTTCCGACATTAGGGGGAGAAAAGAAACAGCTGGAAATGAGAATTAGTTGAAATGAATTATCGCTAAATCATTATGATCCTCGAACGAAAGAATGTGAACTTGAAGTTCAAAAGATAATTCATTTACAAGGATTAGCTAATCAACTGCCAGATAGCTTTACTGACCTTAAAAGAGTGACTAAGTCACATATACCAGCTGTTAATGCTCCTGCAAAAGTTGATGTTCTTGGAGAACATATAATGATCGAGCCTAAGCCACAACTAAAATGTGGTAGGCCCTCGGGTTCCAAAGATAAAAATCCTCGAAAAAGAAAATGAGCAAATAATAAGAATGGTCCAGTCGAGGATTTATCGACTCTAGAAGAGTCAATGGGCATTAATGATTATGATAATGGAAATCAGGTACTTGAAATTTTTTAGAATAATGATAATGAAGAGATCTCGATAAATTATGCTCAAAATGGAATTAGATGGAACCGAGAAAAAGTCAACGTTGACAATAAATTCTCATTTAATGTAGCGCTACATGAAATGAATGAGATAAATGAGAATGAGGATCATGAACCAGGGTCTGTAAAAGAATGCAGACAAAGAAATGATTGGCCAAAATGGAAAGATGCAATCGAGGCAGAATTAAAATCACTTGAGAAACGAAAAGTTTTCGGACCTGTAGTCCGCATACCAGAAAATGTAAAGCCGGTTGGATATAAATGAGTTTTCATTAGAAAGAGAAATGAAAACGGTGAAATTGTGAGATACAAAGCACGGCTTGTTGCACAAGGCTTTTCACAACGACTTGGTATTGATTATGAGGAGACGTATTCTCCTGTGGTGGATGCAACTACTTTTCGTTATTTAATTAGTCTGGCAGTACGTGAAGGACTCGATATGCGTCTAATGGATGTTGTCACCGCTTATTTATATGGATCACTTGATAGTGATATATATATGAAACTTCCCGAGGGATTTCAGTTACCTGAAAATTCAGGGCCCCGAAATGAGTACTCAATCAAGCTAAATAAATCGTTTTATGGATTAAAGCAATCTGGGCGTATGTGGTATAATCGCCTAAGTGAATATTTATCGAAAGAGGGGTATAAAAATGATCAAACTTGTCCGTGCATATTTATGAAAAGATCTGGAAATGAATTTGTCATCATTTCAGTTTATGTTGATGATATTAACATAATTGGAACTCCTGAAGAGTTATCAAAAGTCGTTAATTGTTTGAAAAAAGAGTTTGAAATGAAAGATCTCGGTAAAACGAAATTTTGTCTTGGACTGCAAATTGAATATTTAAAGAATGGGATATTCGTATATCAAGAGACTTATACGAAAAAGGTATTGAAAAGATTTTTTATGGATAAAGCTCATCCATTGGATACTCCAATGATTGTTCGATCTTTAGATGTGAATAAAGATCCGTTTAGACCTTGCGAAAACGATGAAGAATTATTTGGTCCTGAAGTACCATATCTCAGTGCTATTGGAGCCCTAATGCATTTAACGAGTCATACGCGACCTGATATAGCGTTCGCTGTGAATCTATTGGCGAGATATAGTTCGTCACCGACTCGTAGACATTGGAATGGAATTAAGCGGATTTTTCGATACCTTCAAGGAACAACTGATATGGGATTGTTCTATTCTAATGAATCAAAAACAGATTTGATTGGGTATGCAGATGCTGGTTTTCTATCTGACCCACATAATGCTCGATCGCAAACGGGCTATTTATTTACACATGGCGGAACCGCTATTTCAAGGCGATCAGTTAAACAAAGTTTAACGGCTACTTCTTCTAATCATGCGGAAATTTTAGCTATTCATGAAGCTAGCCGAGAATGTGTTTGGTTGCGATCGATAATTGAGCATATACAACAAACCAGTGGGCTAGTATCGAAAAAGTTACTTCCAACGATTTTATATGAAGATAATGCTGCATGCATTGCCCAATTAAAGGAAGGATATATTAAGGGAGATAGAACAAAGCATGTTTCACCAAAATTTTTCTTTACACATGATTTAGAGAAAAATGGTGATATTGATGTACAACAAGTGCGATCAAGTGAAAATCTTGCAGATTTATTCACGAAAGCACTTTTCCCAATAATTTTCAAAAGATTGGTATATTCAATTGGAGTTCGAAAACTTCGAGATCTTAAATGATGTCATCATCAGGGGGAGTAAATACGCGTTGCACTCTTTTTCCCTTCACTGAGGTTTTTTCCATGTGGTTTTCCCAGTAAGGTTTTTAATGAGGCAACAATCGAAAGAGTATCTAAAAGAATCATGTACTCTTTTTCCTTCATTAGGTTTTTATCCCATTGGGTTTTTCCTAATAAGGTTTTAACGAGGCATATTCTTTGAAAACATCCAAGGGGGAGTATTATGAAATAATTAAATGTGGATGTTTTAAATAATAATATTAGTTAAATTATTGATGATTTGAAAGTATTATATTAAATGATGATAATGTGATAAGATGATAAGATGAGGTGTTTAATTGAAGAGTTTGTATTTTAGTGTGAGGTGTATAATTGTAATTAAAGTGATTAGTTGTAATAGTGAATTATTAGTAGTATAAATAGGTGATTAGAGTTCATTGTAAATCACACCAAGTATTGAAATACTTAATCTCTCTCTAATCTCTCTCTCTTTATTATTATAAGCTATATTATCATTATAATCTTAATATAAGTATAATTAAAATAAAATAATCTTAATATAATATTAATCACAATTAATATTTTTATAACATAATGCTCTATAATTCATATTATGCTTCTTTTTGGTCCTTTCCTTTCTCGTTACGATAATTGTTGCATAATAAAGATCATAAAGCCGTATGTATGTTTTTATTTCTTCTATGTTTGATTCTCAAAAGGCCCATAGCAGCATATATCGATCGATCTTCAATTACCTATCGAATATATTTAAATTGACTATATATTTATTTGTAAGTATAGAAGATACAAAGCATCACTTTTAACTATATCTACTCTACTATATATATATATACTGTGGAAGATTTTTTGCATCCTTTGAAACGAACTCATCATGTCATGTGCACTAGTCTAGTCTTAAATAGTACGAAGTCTTACATTGTGGTTCCCAAACCCAAGAAACTAGATTGGTCCCTATTCTTCAATTGTCAATTTAAATAATTAATTAAAATTATATGTACTTTAACGTCGTCCCATCAAAGATTATTTTTTATTTTTATTTTTATTTTTCATCTTATGAGGAAAGAGGGAGTCGTTTTATGTTAGACCCCAAAGGTTCTCAAATCTTTTGCATGGGCTGATGATTGAGGAAGGATATGAATGTGGGCTTTAATTGGGCCAAACTGGGCCCAAGTTCAACAACTGTCTCCTCTCCATTATTTAATATATAAATTTATAATAGTATATATTATATTTTGAATTATTTGTAATTTAAAATGTTTAATACATTATATTTTGAGTTATTTGTAATTAAAACATATAATATAAAATTTAATTATGTATTCTTTTTAAGTATATAAAAAAGAAAACATTGATTTGTGACTATATATAATTATAATAAATCAAGTAAAAGGGTAAAAGTTAATTATTTAAATTAAAATAATTAGAAAATAAAAGTGTATAATAGCAATTTGTATACAACCATGGACGTTTAAAATAGTATAGACATTTACTTATAAACGAAGTTATTGCATTACAAGATTTTGTGAAGATTAATTATATTAGGTTTTAGATGATTTTATTCGCTCATCTTGACCATATTCTCTTTGACAATCTTTTTGTCGGATTATTGGCTAAAAATATGAATTTCACAAATTAATTTCTGCTTAGAAATATAAATATACATTAATTAGGACATAAGATTTGAATTAAGTTATATTGCTGGCTAGCTAAATGTGATTAAAAAACAATAACATTCTTGCTTATAGCATAGTGATAAAATAACATTCACCGAAGCATCATATTAAAAGAGTGATCGATGCTGCCTCTAAATTATTGGATAATGAATGGTGCAATATCCAATATTTGATTTGAAAATATTCCTTAAATTGAAAACCAATTCAGAAAATAAAAGCTGTAAGAAATGCATAGAACTTGGAAACAAATCCAAATTTAGACATTACATGTACATAACATATGTTATGCTTTTGCGGGACATCATCTTAAGATAAAAACATGGCAATATTTTATTGCAATATTTATGAAGATATCTTTCGTCTACGTTATGGGGGTTTAATGTTCATGTAATGTTCAAGACATGAAATGTCAGAATTTTCTTGTTTGAATATTAGAGTATGTATTTCGCTATGCCGACGATTTTATAATATTATATTTAGCACTCTTTAAATAAGAATAAAAATAATTTAAATCTCTTGACATCGATTTTCACTAAATCTTGAGACTTATTATTTATGGCAATTTGTTGTCCCAGCTTTTTTAACCTTTTTAAGACATTAATATATTTATGGCAATTTGATGTCGAAAGCCGAAAAAACACAATAATTAGTAGCGCACGACTGCAATATATCACAAATGAATATGTGCAATTCCCACTCAATCGTTTGTCGTTTCCACACTTAGTTATTATGTCAATAATTCATATTTTAATTTAAATCTAGTAATAGACATTAACAAAAAAAGATGCATCATTCAACTACTATCCCAATTTCTAAAGAAAAGCTACAATCCCCTATATATATAAGATTAACGAAAATCCCATAAAATAAATCATATATGATTAGATGAAAAATTACAGAACCCTAAAATTTGAACAAAATGATTACCAAGGAAACACTTGTCGTGCTTGCGACTGTACAGAAAGCCACCAAGCACTTTAATACTTTGTAGTTGCAACCCTAAAGGAACGGACAAAAAATAATGTGAAAAGCGACAAAAACTACAAAACCCTAATTGGTTATTATAGTTTAGTAGAATAATTATCTATTTGTGTGTATATAAAAATAAATGGAAGTTATAGAATACTCATGAGTAGGGTCGTACTTAGACTAGATGTGATCGACATGCATGCTCCATTAGTGCTCTTCCCACTAGCAACTTCTACAGTAGCTAGATTGCATACTTACACATCCATACACACGCATGTGGCTATATATATATATATATATATAAATATATTTGGCTACCTCCGACGTGCATGAACCTTCAAACAACTGACATTTACCTTTTTTATTTCTCAGCGAAAGATAATATCATCTTAAACTCCATCCTTTTCTTTTCGACCCACAGATAATATCGTTGTGTTCTTTTCATACCTCAATTTTTGTATTTTATCACAACAAAGTCACTTTTGTTTATCAGCCCACAGAATCCACCACAAAGGCTTCCTATAAATAACACTCAAACACAATGCAAAGCGAACCTCACAAACCTCTCTCTCAATACGCATATAAGCCAGAAGAAAGTCATAAGCAAATAATGGCAACCACTACTTTCCCAGTGATCAACATGGATAAGCTCCACGGAGAAGAAAGAGCTGCAACTATGGAGTTGATCGACGACGCTTGCAAAAACTGGGGATTTTTTGAGGTAATAGATATATAAATATCAGTCCATATTATCATGAGCATTCAATTGATCGCAAGTTATTAAAGCTAATGATATTTCTGAATGAGTTAAGCTGTTAAACCATGGTATTGCCCCTGAGTTCATGGACGATGTGGAGAGATTAACGAAGGAGCACTACAACAAACGCATGGAACAAAAGTTCAAGGAGATGGTGACAACAAAATTAGGGTCTTCTGCCGTTGACTCTGATCAGATCAAAGACTTGGATTGGGAAAGCACAATCTTCTTATGCCACCTCCCACTTTCAAACATCTCTCAACTCCCTGCAGACCTTGACGAAGAATACATGACTGTAATGAAGGAATTTGCAGCCCATTTGGAGAAACTAGCCGAGCAACTCCTCGATTTGCTGTGCGAGAACCTCGGCCTGGAAAAGGGTTACCTCAAGAAGGTGTTCTTCGGGTCCAAACTAGGACCAAACTTTGGAACCAAAGTCAGCAACTACCCGCCATGTCCGAAGCCCGAGATCGTGAAGGGGCTCAGGGCCCACACGGACGCAGGCGGCATCATACTGCTCTTCCAAGACCCTGAGGTCTCTGGGCTGCAGCTTCTCAAGGACGGCCAGTGGCTCGACGTTCCGCCTATGCGCCACGCCATCGTTGTGAACCTCGGCGACCAGCTGGAGGTGATAACCAATGGGAAGTACAAGAGCGTGGTGCATCGAGTTCTTGCACAGAAGGAAGGGACTCGAATGTCGATCGCCTCCTTCTACAATCCTGCGGACGATGCTTTGATTTATCCAGCGCCAGAGCTTGTGGAGAAAGGCGATGATGATGATGATGATGATGGAGGAGACAGAGATTTGTATCCCAAGTTTGTGTTCGAAGATTACATGAAGCTGTACCTTGGAGTCAAGTTCGAGGCCAAGGAGCCGAGGTTCCAAGCCTTTAAGGCTGTGAATAATGGAAATGCCAACAAGGTCGTCGGACCAATTGCTTCGACTTATTAACTTAAGCTATGACTATGATTGAATGATAATATATATATATATATATATATATATGCTTATGTGTGGTTTTTTGGTTTTCTATGTAAGAATGTAAGGTTTGGTTGAAGTGAAATTGGGCTTTTATGGTGGTCTTAAAATTAATTGGGCCGAAGTTATTTTGGGCCACCAATATAAAATGGAATGAGGAGTTTCGATGAGGGTATTTTGGTAAATACGTATGCTAGGGCTCACCTCACTTCCTCACCCCCACGACTACTATATAAAGGGGAGTCCCTTTCTTCTCCGACGTAAATCAATAGGCAGATGAGCTCTTCTGAAATTAGTATTTTGGCGGCGTCGGTCGTATTATGTTGTAAGTATTTATTGGTTTTCCGTCAAAGCAGCCGATGAAAGAAGCTTCGATCGTTTTAGTATCTAGCCTTTTATTTTGGTTAATTTGGCTTCATATTTGTTAAGGATCTTCTGACATTTTTTTGCCTCTGCTCGATAATCCATGGATATGAACGGGCCGTAAATTTCAATTTCGGCCGGTCGTTTGGGGGCATGAGGTATAGTGATGATGGCGAGATATCGTTTCAGTCGTCACTTATTGAATTGACGATTCGATTGTTGCTCGTCCACATCTCTCATTGTTTTCTTTTCTTTTTTTTTTTCTTTTTTTTCTTTTTTTTTTTCAAAGAATGATGAGCAAACAAATCGAACCTTCAGCAAAAATAGAATTCATAAAATTATTCGGACGTATACTATAAATTTTCAATTAATATTGACATAAACTTGAGAATAATTCTGCTATTGGTTTGATGAAATACCTCTTATAATTGGATTTGCTACATCTTGAACACAAATACTAAATATTCAAATCAAATAAGCTTTTAATTTAAATGAGAATGAATAACACTTCGACAGTAGGTAATAGAGTCTTTAATTAAGAGATCAATGCCCCATTAAGGAGATCAAATGTAGAAGAATAATTAGAGAACAAAGAAAACCCAAATTAAACAAAGCTAAAAGGAGAAAAACAGAACCTAAAAAAAATTATGCACTCCCTACCATGTCTAATGGATACAAGGCGAGATGGAGTTTTTTCACTGTTTGGTTGGGGTATTAAGGGGATAAGAGTAGTCTTGCCCAAAATAAACCGGAACTGGCGGTTCAACCGGCGAACCGCCGGTTACGGTTCGGCTCCAACCCGTCCCGGCAAACGCCTAGGGACGGGTTGGGACCCCAAACCGCGAACCGCCAGTTGTAAACCGCCGGTTTGGCGGTTCAACCGGCGGTTATTATAAATAATATATATAATAATATATTATATATAATATTATAATAATTCAACGGCTATTATAGCCGTTGGAATTTAAAAAAAAAATTAAAAAAAAATTAAAAAAATAATAAAAATGATCGTTGTAACCGGAGGCTCAACCGGCAAATCGGCGGTTACAACGGCTATATCCCCTAAGATGTATTTGAAGTTTTTTATCAATTATTTGAAGTTTTTTATCAATTATCGACTCGAAAGTCGAAAGATATCGAAAATAAACCGAAAAAAAATACCATTAAATTTTAAAAAATAGAAAAAAAAATAAAAAAAATAAAGGTTCAAAAAAAATAAAAAAAGTAAAGGTACAAAAAAATAAATTGAAAATACATTAAAAAATTTTAAAAAAAATTAATTAAAAAAACCGGCGGTTCAACCGCCGGTTCAAACCTTAACCGGCGGTCGAAGTTCCGCCGGTTAACAAACCGTAACCGGGGGGGGCCTAACCGGCAACCTCCCCCGGCCGGTTACATGGCGGTTGGTCGTGGACCAACCGCCAACCGCCGGTTGAACCGGCGGTTGAGCAAGTCTAGATAAGAGGTGTTAGAAATAATTAAAGTATTATTTGGTTGGAAAATTATTTTAATAGTACCATTTAGTTAATAATAAGATATTAACTAAATTATCATATTTCCCTACCTTTATGTAATACTGTATCTTTTTAACAAATTTATTTTTTATTTATTAAATTTTTTTTTAAAAATAAGGGTAATATTGTATTTAAATTTAATTAAACCTAATATCATTAAATCCATCTACCAAACGCATGGAACATTATTATTTAAACCTATCAATCAAACATTACAACAAAACGCATATCTTCCATAGTTTTATTTGGATTAAATAATGGGAGATATTGTGTTTTTTGTATTGTTTGATAAGTAAATGATAACGTTCGATGTGTTTGGTTTATGAATTTAATAATATTAGTTTTAATTAAATTCATATACGATCTTATTTTTATTTTGAATTTAAACATTTTATTAATAAAAGATAAATTTATCCAATATATATGTAATTAGATAAAGATGGGAGATGACTGATTTAGTTAATACATGTTTACTAGGTGTGGAGAGATAAATGAGATAGAGAGAGTGGTCATCTCTTTTTGTTTGGAATATTACATATTTTTCATCTATTTGCAATTTTTTTTTTCTTATAAACCAATAACATTAATTGATAAAAAAAAAAGATATATAAAGAATTAACATTGCAAAACAAGAGAATCATTCAACATAATTACATAACTGACAATCCCTTCCTCTCCTACCATATAGATAACTCATTTCGATATATATATATATATATATATATATATACCAATGTTTTTCCTTTTTCTTTATAGTTTTATATATCGTTTTCTTAATTATTCTTCCACATAGAGAGACCTACGCTTATGGAGCAAGCACAAGGACTTTTATAGTCCCTTGACTGTTGGCCGTGAGCATAGTTGGGCTATCACTTTTCCAGCAAACAGCACTGATGAAGTACGACCCACCATCTTCATCCACTTCCTCTGTATCAGAGCTACTAAATCTGTGCCATGCTGCTGGCTTTGAAATTGCCTGCAGTGAAAGTGAATTGTTATTTATTGCATTCGATGTAATAGCCCAATTTTACGAAGTAAATTGCATACCTTGTGATACGCAAACACTTCATTCGTTTCGCTGCCACAGGCCAAGTACTCGTTGTTCACCGTCAAGCCCACGAAATTCTTCTCATTCATATGCCCTCTATATGTTCGTAGCTTTAAAAAGAAAAAAAATTAATTCAGACATAGTTATCAAGCATGTATATTCTAGTATGTCACGTCCAAACCTATGCAACTACTTACAGGGATGTTTTCCTTCACATCCCACAAGCGCAATGTGCTGTCGGTAGATGCTGAAGCAAGTTCGTTACTCGACAGAAACTTGACATATGAAACTGCTTTTCCATGTCCACTGAAAACTTGCAAGGGCTGGTTTGTTTTCCTCAAGTCATAGTAATGTATATGATGATCTGCAGACCCCACCTGTATGAATGAAAAAAAATATTAGCTTTAGGCATTAGTTAAAGGGTTACTTAGGTAGGTTAGGGATCATCAGTTCCCACATATGGTTTCATTTGTATTTTAGACAATTTCTATGACCAATATGTGGTCCGAATTGCAATGAATGAGTTACGGATAGTAAACAAGAGAATGTAGGAGAAACTGTTGGAAAATAAGTCGGCTTACGGCTATATGAAAGCTAGAGCCTGGGTTGTATTTGACGGAGCATATGTTGGCTTTCATGTCGATATTAAGGACACTTGCCTCTTGTTTTGTACACCATATCTTAACCTGTTGAATAATCATATGATCGAGTTATACAACACGTTAGTGATTACTGTAAATAGGAAAGGATTTGAAAGAAAACACTAGGCTCAAATATACCTTACAATCATCACTTCCTGAGACAAGCATCGAAGGCTCCGTGCGTGAAAAATCGACACTCCACGCACGTTTTTCGTGTTCCTCGTACTCCATCACGCTCTAGGATGGTTCGAACAACAAAGTACATATCAGCGTACATAATTGAATTGAGGAGAAGGAGAACGCTTTAAAAAAAAAAAAAAAAAAACAAACAAACAAAACAGAAAAAACTGATAGTACCTGTCTTGTTGTTACATCCCAAACAGTTACAATGCCTTCATAATCGCTGCTTGCTATGTGATTCTTGGCATACTTGTTCCAGCTTAGACAGCTGAGTTTAGATCTCGTCGACATTTCTGCGACCGGACATTGCACATCGTCTGGTTTGTTAATCACCTGCATGCCATGACAATGGACCGAAATGGAAAGATGAGCCTACGAATAATTTTAAAATGGAGCAGAGCATGGAACGATGAAACCTAAATTACTTACAGATGAGAACTCGAATATCTTGATGCGCCACGAGACTCCAGCCGTAGCAAACAATTCATCATCTCGGTCAAACTCTATGCTGCAAGAGAATGTTTTAGCTAATATAATTGCATAACAGAAATATGATTAAATAGGGATCAATATCCTTTAAAATCCACTTACCTCGATACAATATTAGCCGAATGGAACAGATCCCCATGTCTTAGTTCGGCAACAACACGCATCCGACTGGTAGACAAGTAATATTGTAAACTAATTAGTAAGTATTGACTTTTACAGATGAATATAAATAATTATGATGAATTTTACCTGTATCTGATGAAGGTTGAAAGAACAGATTGAAAGTCCTCTAGGCCCTCAGTGTAATTACCACCTCCATCTAAACTATCATGATCTTTCCTTTCAGATAAATGCCTCGACCAATAACGTTTCTTTTGCAAGTAACATTCTTGTAGGTCATTGAACTGTCAATGTAAAAAGTATTACATCAGAGGAACAAAAAGCCACATAACGGTATAAGACCACTGTTGAAGGATTGCTGACCTGTGCATGAACCCGCCTCTTCCTTGACATGGCCAATCCAGAATGATTCAGATTTTGACCGTCTGAACCGGAATGAGCATCTTTTCGATATATTAAGTGACCCCCTAAAGATTTTATATCGGATTTCGAATTCTGTGAACCACCTGAACTCAGGCGAGACTGTCCCGGTGTGAGACCTGTCCTAGAGATGGTGGCATTAGGTTTGTCAATATCATAAGGGCATGGAGAATCCAAAGAGGGTTTTTCGAAAAGCATTCTCAATTTCGCAGAATATCTATCTCTTCTTCTATACAACTCTATCCGCCTTCTTTCCACTGCGAGTATATCTTCTTTTATGTACTGAAGGTCGTTTTGTATCTGAAAGACAAATAGAAACTTTGAGAAACTGCGAAGGGACAGCACACATATGGGACTAGTCTCACTGATCATACAACAACCGATTCTCCTACAAGGTCTACACAAACTACCTCAAGTACTGAGAAAAAGATACAATAGAAATTCTCCAACTGTTGCTCCTTTTAACTATTAAAGTTACAATATAACATTAGATCAACATCTTTGCACTTCATGAAGCAGTGTTGAAATCACATTGGTTCATGTTTTGAGA
The DNA here is from genome assembly GCA_028392965.1 of Lindernia subracemosa. Classification (NCBI taxonomy): domain Eukaryota; kingdom Viridiplantae; phylum Streptophyta; class Magnoliopsida; order Lamiales; family Linderniaceae; genus Vandellia; species Vandellia subracemosa. The sequence goes on from JAQPCC010000006.1 coordinate 3,672,670, forward strand.
TCCTACTTGAAGCATGAAGGAGTATAATTATTAGGGTCCTTCATGCTCCAAATACTTCAATAGAGACGATAATGGATTAGTATAAGTAATATGTGTTTGACCAGAAACAAAACCAAAGCGTCAAGCACCTCGTTGAGCTCGTCGATTTTCTTCTTTTTCAGACAGTGTAAAAAGTCCAGAAGTATCTGCAGATTTGTCTCTGCTTCTTCTTGCTCCATTTTGTTTTTCTTGTCCACAAGAAGACATATGAGGTTCTCGATCTCCTTAACTGATGCTTCGCATCCCTGCATAAAAAAAAAAAATCTCCCATGTATCACAACTAATGCGACACATAATGACATAAGAACAAGCTAACAACTAAAAAGTTCACAATTTCAAACAAATTGACCTTCTCTAATGACTGTCGAAGTTGTTCCAAAGGCGTGGCGCTCTTAGACACTTGATGAGCAGAGGTCTTCATTAGTAACTAAAAAAAGTAATACACAATAAAAGTTAGCTCTACAAAATATCACATCAGAAGATCAACAAACTTCCCAGAACCTGAAGAAAACTTTACGTCCTAAACTTTTCACTATGCTTAAATTCAGTTCATGACCAAGTATCAATTCGTCAATAGAGCAAACCAAAGTAAGGATGGAAGTAACAGTTTACTTGAGTCTAATGATTTCATATAATATTCTGCTTGGACGTTCAGTTCTTGACACTCTAAACATCTTCCCCCTAAGTATTCAGCTGAAACTGACTTAAAAGTATCACTTTTTTCTCCGATTCATTCGTAATGTTTGGAAACTTTGAAGATTAAAATTCAAACAAATGCAATCACAATTTCTCGAGCTCGATAAAAACTAGCAAACAAGTTTCCGCCGATTCACTCTTCAACAGCAGAGATACGCAAACGCAATCACAATCATAAAAAAAAATGCCAAGAAAAAACAACACACACCTTGTTGAGTAGGAAATTAGGGTAGAGATGATTCGCGGTGAGATAATGCGAGCAACAAGGACAATCACTCTTATTCTGCAGATGCGTCGCAATACACATGTAGCAAAAGCTGTGCCCACACGCCGTCAGGAACGCGTCTTTAATAATCTGCATGCATATCGGACACAAAACGTCCTTATCCACCTCCTCCGCCGCGGAGAAACCTCCCTCCGGCGCCGCATCGTCCTCCTCCGCCTTCACGGTGGGGACGAGAGCTCCGATCGTAGTAGTCCCGATCGCATCGCCACCCATGCGTCCCTTTCCCAAAAACACGTCAACGATAGTAGTCCCTTTCCCACTTGGCGAGGCTTTACGACGGCAATAACAGAGTGTTAACAGCTGAGAAAGCTTAGGTCGATATGCAATTAATAAAGGACTGTGTGATTACTGTGTAGAGAAGAGAGAAAAGGAAGAAGGCGTTTTTAGGGAAACTTTTGTATGGGTGGAAAAGGACCACGTTAGGCGGGCGTTTTCTTCCTCCTCATTTTTAAGAGTAGTCAATGTGTTTGTTATATAATATTTAGTTTTTTTATTTTTTTTACATTTTTTAAAAAATTGAATAATTATATAAATGTGTGTTGGCGACGTATACTACGACTAACACAGTTGTAGCACACGATAAAGTATATATGGCAAGTAGACGACCAAATGGACTATTAACAAACGATTTTATATATTTTTTTTTATAAGAAATAAAATTAAAACTAGGGTAGTAACGTATATATATATATATATATATACATTAATATTATTACCCAGTCGGTTATCGACCTCGTTATTCTCGAAGAGTTTTCCAACACAAAACTGTAAAAGAAGTCACTTCTATTTCCGAGCTTTTTGGACTATATACTTCTCTTGTCCGCATTATGTAACGATTTCAAATACCATATTTTATGCCAAAAAAGTAATATATAATATATAAATAGTTTGCGATATCAAAATATTATATGGTTCAATCATGTGTATTTTTCCTTTGTTGTCGATGCATTATATTTGCCTACTTGCTTACGTTACTCCTCATTTCATTTAATTTTGAGACGGCCCACTTATTTAATTCCATCACATTGCAACGAACACGTCAATTAAATGCGAGTTTAATATAAACCATATACACTAATTGAAGCCTTCATTATTGTCGTCGGTTACAATAATAGGTGGTCACAATATTTTATTTTGCAGCAATTATTATTATTAATAAAAAGAACTGATGAACTGAGCTGAGCTTCATAATTATTTAACCAATTTTCTAGCCAGAAGCATCTGAATTGTTACCACGTAAAGGATTTGTGGAAACCATTTGTGTCAGATTTATTTATATTGTAATAATAATTACATATATTTATTCTTTTACATCTATGGGCCAATATTTGGGCCCACGGCTTTGGGCCAATATAGGAAAGTCATATGTAACTACTTTTTTTTTCCCCCTTTTATTTAGATATTTTTTGTTTCTTAATTTTATTATTTTTAATAAGAGATATAGATAGAGTCAAACGTATTCGTCGATGTAATGACTGAGTGATATACACAATACCTGTTGAAAAAATTTCATATATAAGCATATTGGTGTCCATCGTATAATATAATTTAGATTTTAATTTTATTTTTTTTCATTTAACATGTAATTTTAAAAATTAAAAGTTCAATGCGAGATGGAGATCAATAAATAACACGGGCTAGACAATAATATTCCAATAGAGATATACATACATAGATGCTGCATATCAAACCATACCATACCCAAATTGTTCACAATCACAAAACTAAAAATAAAGCAATAGCTTTTAATTAACTACCCAAACGGCTTAAACTTGGCAACTAACCTGCAAGGAAAATAAATAAATAAATAATCTTTTTCTGAACAATAATGTAATGACGATATTAATAAGTTCTTTATTACCTATTGCAATCGACGTTAGGGTCAATGGGCACGGGCACATTGATATGGCACTTATCGGGCAGCGACTTAGCACGGCCAAGATCGATGTGGAACTTACTCACTGCATCCTTAAAACAGAAGCATAAGGTTCTTATGTCGGCCTTTGTCTTAGCCAAGTCGTTGAGCCGGCTAGCTCCTTGGCAGCATTGGGCGCTCACGCTTGGGTCCCTTCCCACTAGATAACCTACGCACGGCAGTAGAACCACCAAGGCTTGTTCACATGTTATCTTGCAAGAACAATTGTTGAAATGAGACAAAACTAGCAAGCCCACCAAGAGAATTGGGGTTAAGTTCATGCTTTTGCTAGACATTATTATTGTGGTTCGAATATATTTGTGTAATATTATGTATGATTGGGGTGTGTGATTTGAGACGAGGGTTTTCTAGTGGCATTTATAGGAAGTGGATGGGGGGAAATGTGAGGAGTTTGTGGATATCGAAGTTGAACTAAATGTGTGGGATTAATGTAATAATATTACATGGGATTTGGTGCGTCGGAAAATGAAAATCGCAGCAATCTGTCTACCTTTGGTGAATTGGGATTTGGTGGGATTAATGTAATAATATTACATGGGATTAAAGGCTTCTACTTTTCGAAATATATATATATATATATGTTTATTCTATTATATTAAGACACAAAACCTCTTAAAAACTGTCATAATTCAATTGATTTGGTCAGTATCAATTGATCAAACATATTTTTTTATATTAATTAATAATTATTAAAAATATTAAGGCACTACTCTTTCTATTATCTACTTATCTACCATGGGCAGATAATAATTACCTCAATTAATTGCTATGTTAGGTTAAATTACAAATTACCTTTAATTTTTATTTATTTTAATTTTACCCTCATAAATAAAATTTTCAAGATATTTACAAATATTATTTAAAAATGAATTTATGATTTCGTTTATAATATATTTTGAATATTAAATAACAGTTAAATTATAAATTAATATTATATACTTATATATTATAAATTAATATATACTTTTCGAAATATATATATTAAAATTCGTAATAGAGTCGCGGCCTTAAAGAAGTTATGATTTCGAATATTTCAAATATAAAAACTGCTTTCTTATTATTACACACGAGTGCCATTTGCAAATGAATGTCAAGATCTCAAATGGTTCCCAAACTGTGAAGAAATTGCGTAACAATTAGAACCATATATGCAAATGGTCAAAATCTTGAAGGTCAAATTACGACGTTTTATAATTTTCAAAGCGTTGACCATTTTTTTTTTTAACATTGCATGCAAGTGAATATTTGTTCGCGTGTATACGTTTACGTTTTTCAATTTCAAAGGTCAAACCTCCATATAAAGAATCGATTGTATGTTGATAAACCTCTTCAAAGATGATATTTTTCTACATTCTTCATGACGTCTATACTATATATATATGCTTATGGGGAGATTATTTATGATATTAAATATTTTCTTCTTTAAAGGGTACTTCAATCTTCAAGGTCGATCCTTTCGTGCTAAATACCTAATATGGTCCATAATCAGACACGAAAAGTATCACGACCATTCCTTATCATATGTTGTAAAAGATTAAATTTTTTAAGCGAATGCCTACTTTTTAGACTTCAACAATAAAGACTGCTAACTCATAATCTCATCTACGTATTACACATGAATTAATTCGTGAAATTTGTGTTTCATACAATCTTCGTAAAATTTCCTGAAAAAAAAAAAGAAAAAAAGTTTTGCGTCGCCCGTCATCCGGCAAACAATAAGCTTTACAGATTATCATTACATTCTTAAACGAAGCTGCTTCTAACTCTCTCATTGCTTTTCACTAATAAGAACGATCGTATGAAAAAACCAACAATGACGACCTACACAACGGGCAAGTAGATTTGCGTCCACGAATCCATCGACTCAAACACTCCGCATGAAAAACATGCGAACACCTCGGAAGCGTATTTACCAAATTACCCTTCTCGAACTCCATCAAGCAAATCGAACAATCATTACAGCCCGCATCGACTGAAGGCCCTAAATCTTGAAATCTTGATTCTCGAAGATCGAGTTCATCGGCTGCAATCGATTCTAGCCGGGCTTGTTGCTTGGAATACAAACTGAGAACTCCGAGGAGGAGTTTGAATGCGTAATAAAATGGGAAGGATATATATGCACAGACAAATATTGTAAGAATGCCATAATCTGATTCTGCACGGAAAGAAATCATCTTTCTCTTTATTTCACCCTTTTTATTTTTTTCAAGTGTAAAGAAGCAATGAAGGGCGTTGCGCCATTTTATAGGGAAGCAAATGGCTCAAAAGTTGATTGGTCAATAGAGGGATGTCCAAATAAATATTATGAAATCTATAAATTATATTAAAGAAGTCTTCATCTTCGCATGTTCTTATACTAGGTTAGATATTCAATTTTATATTTTATATACTGACTGGCTTTTCAATTTTTTTTTTTTTTTTGTGCTGAATACAATGAATATTTTTTTAATTATTTTATTTGTTCAAGAGATATTTGAAAGATTATTAATTTTTTTTATTTTTTCATTTTTATTCAAAGAATGCCTCGAGACAGTTTTTCTCAAGCACGTGGTTTAGAAACGTTGGACTGAACTCAGTAAATTCAACACAAGGCATCTCTTTTCAGGGTATCTATCAAGAAATATTGCGTATTCATCAACATCATTATCAACGTCATGACTACAATAGTTATGGTAATAAAAGGACTATACTCATTTAACTTAATATTAAGACAGTTGATAAATGAATTTTATATTATATTTTATACTCCGAAAAAGGGCATTACCAGTTGGTTATTTATCTGAATTTCCTCAAATATTAGACATTTACATTTATATTTTATTTTCGACAGATATGGGAAAAAGGACTACAATCGGGAATATTCGGGCTTGAAACAAATTTGACGAACCGTCGAACCAAACGTCGGCCCAATATTCACTTGGGCCCAAAAGCTAAAAAGCAGCCCAACCCAGCCCATTATAGAATTAATATGATAGATGCATTAGATATTCACGCACAAGCCACACGACAAGAAGAACGCAGCACACAAAACAGATCCAACTTGCAAGAAGATCCGCACACAAAAGGCTCACGGCTCGATGGAGAAAATCAAGGTGCAAATCTAACACCGTTCTTGAGCAGCCTAGTGAAGACTTTGATGTACCTCTATCATCTATAAATGGGGGGAATCTACAAGGCAGCAAGGTGGGTGGTGACCAAGGGGACCTCGACCTCATTTTGCGAACGGGGCTGCGACGGGACTGAAAGTGAGGGCAGCACAGCAACGAGGGAGCTGCGGCAGAGCGTGAACGGGGCTGAGGCGAACGATAACCACCGGGTGGACGAGGGACAGCGAAAGTGTGCATAACTCGCCCACCACCTGCTCGATAAAAATACTCAACGAAGGATTAGCACGGGGTCGAGTTTCAGGGAAGAAATTATGTTTTTCTCTTTGTTATTTACGCTTCCCGTCGTGTTAATACTTCATATGAGTAGCTAAATTCCGTGGTATTTGAGATTAGATGAACCCTAGCGAGATCGTACGTATGTTAAGTGTATTTGATGTTTTGATATTGTTATGACTCGTTTATGAAGCATATGATTTTGATTATGTCTATGTGATTAAAATTGCCTAGTTAACTTGATCATGTCTATGTGGTTAAGTTGATTTAGTCCGGGAAATCGTACGCTACGCTCGAGAGAGGGGAGACGATTAAACCACTCGTAAACGAGCGGAATAAACTCATCGCTAGAGATAGGTTGAACTACCCCGCCGGATTAGAGTCAAATCTAATAGCGGGATTCTCCGTACCTTAATGCAGTCTTCGGTTAAGTAGTTAGGGAAGCTTGCCCAGTTACTTAATTCGTTGATTAGTTGTTTACGATTATTGTATGGTAAGGCGCAGTTTCGTCAGCTATATAAACTCGTACGCATGTTGTAGGAATCTCATACATTTGTCACTCATTTCGGTCAAACTAGGGGGATTCGAAGTCTCAAATACTTTGCTTTTATAAAGTCGTCCAAACATCGTTATTTTGTCAAACTTTTATTTTTTATTTAGTTTATCGTTATTTTATATTTTTATCAAATAAAAAAAAAATATTTTACTAGGATATTTAAACAACGTTTTTCTAAAGCATTAGTTCCTTTGGGTTCGATACTCGAATACTTGCCATTTCTGTACTATTTTCGATAGGTACACTTGCCTGTTGAGCGTAGGATAGGTTGTCGATATTCGTTTTATTTTATTACTCGATCCGCTCGATCAACAGTAATTAATTAATGCTCATTAATAACGAAATACATCTTCTACTGCTAATAACGACGACCTACACAAAGGGCAAGTAGATTGGCATCTACGATACCATTTACTCAAACATTCCGAATGAAAAAGGTGCGAACACCTCGGGAGCGTATTTACGAAATCATCCTTTTCGAACTCCGTCAAGCAAATCGAACACAATATTCTTCCCTCATTACAGCCTGAAGATCCCAAGTCTTGAAATCTTGATACCTTAAGATCAAGTTCATCATACATAGGTGTAATAATTTGATCAGCCTGAGATTCTTGTCGAGGTTTTAGGCTGATGAAGAATCTGTATACTCTAAGGAGTAGTTTGAATGCTTGATAAAATGGGAACATTATAAATGAGCAGAAGAATATAATTGTGAAATTTCCATAATATGATTCTCCACGGAATGAAATCATCTTTCTTTTTCTTCACTCTCTGTGTGTGTGTGTGTGTTTTTTTTTAAAGTGTACGGCTACTTCACAAAGAGGTAAAGAGTAAAGCTGTATATGAGAGTTTTTGCAAGCCATTTATAGAGTTTTAAACTATGTTAGAAAAGTCTTACTAGTCTTCGTACATATATTGTTTTTCCTAGTATTGCAACTATATAATTAATATTTTTTTTTTAATGTCGATGGAATTCATGGACACAAAGCAGCTTATGACTTTTCAAAATTCTTTACCCAATTATAAGAATATTATTTATTTATTTATAACAAACACTCATGATTCGGACCGTTTCCGTATTTGTATGTTATATGTTGTTATTTATATATATAACTGATTTGAACCGTTTCGACATAACTACCAAAGTATTAGGTTCGATGACGTTTTCTATAATGTCTCTTGTATTTTTATACTATCCTATGTTTCAATATAGATCTGATTAAGCAATAACTTTAACACTATAAAACCCTTGATTTTATCGTACATTGGTTTATTTTTCTAATCTAGTTCGTTGTGGTCGTTGCTGTCGTATTTATTATATCATTTTTGTATGCAAAGAAACAAATTATAAGTCAAGATGTGTTAATACCCTTCTAATTATGCCATATATTCTTATGCTTAAAGGTTAAACTTGAAAAGGTCCTATCCACCTCGTCCGTTGTGAACTTGTGTAGAAGTCATCCTGCTAGAAATATTCGATTTGAAATTCTAACAGATGTTTACATATATAATATTGTTTTTTCTTTTATTATTACACATTGTATATGACCTATATTTCTAATCCACAAGGAAAACCTTAACCACCGGCGACAATACACTATTCTTGGTAGGGCTTCTTTTTAATGTTCTTTCCTCTTTTCTTTATTCTTTTTCATAAGTTGTGATACTTCTTGACCTTGAGGATTCAATCCTAAAACTAATTAGTATATTTTGAATAGTTGATCAAATACGTACCCAAATAAATATAGATGAAAAATAGTATATAACAATGCTTGATTGGAAATATATACATCCATTCAAATAAAAATCTGAATAAAATTCAAATGAATCGAAGTTAGTAACTTCATCAAATTGATGATAGTATCTCATTATTTGATTAAAAAGAAAAAAAAATAGATATGGGGTTTAGTCGTTGCCTTTCATTACCAAGAATGTCTTCATCATCTAGAACGCTTCCCATCTTACCCCGCAGAGAAGAAATTGCATGCAAAAGAATAATTGCAGATAATTACAGCTATCTCGACTAGTGGAATAATATATAACATTGATAGATTAAACGATTAAAATTCGAAAAAAAAAATAAAAATATTGCAATCCGTGCTAGCTACATGCCATGAAATGAACCCTCGGCCAAATGTCAATAACTTCATGCGATATATTATCTCCAACTGTCTAAATAGATTTAATGCGTCCAAAAGTAACCCCATGACTCCCATTTTTCTACGTCATGGTAAGAAAAAAACCACATGAACATTTGTCTTTTTATATTTTTGGGTCAATAATGTGAATATAAAGTCAACTCTTAGTTTTGTCTTCATTCAACGAGATTACATTACATATGCCCCTAACGCCCCCATTCGTCTCGAACGTTGTCCACCTTTGGCTTCATTAAACAAGTGGAATAGAAACTCCCAAGGAAATAGGGTGTTATCATGCATTTCCAATTTAAAATTAATTCAATAAGTACACGCTGAAAAAATTATTTAACAATTAAAATTAAGACTTTGAAATTCTTAAACCTGAAATGAAAATTTAAACAATTTTTTTTTTTATCAATGCTGTTAATATATAAGAAAACATAAAAGTTTTATAAATTCCTTGTAAATAAGAAAACATAAATTAGACACTCACATCACAACTCCCATAAAATTTCAAATAAAAAGAGTTTTTTTTTTTTTGGCTATGCTATTGTATGTTACCCAAAAGTCCAAGCCCTGAATTCTAACAAATGACGTGATGATGATAAAATGTCGTAACAATATTCGAAATATACAACTGTTTCGTATAAACGATCGAGCCATCTACAATAATTGTATTTCCAATCTAATATATCTATACATCTATACATACATTATATTAAGGATGAAGGGTGAAGGGGGCGTGGTCCCTAAATGGATGTAACAATGCTGAGTTGTATACTGATGTTGGGTGAAATGTTAGGCTAACACTCACTCTCACACTCAAAGCGCACAGCGGAATAGTTTGAGTACTTAGTGATGAAACTTAAAGAACACGAGAAGTAAATTTCGCAGCAAGTCAGAAAACTTGCTGCGTGCCTCAAGGCGAAATTCCACTATAGCAATGGATGGCAAAACAACTATCAAAAGATAGTAAAAACAAGCCTAGAAAAACTACGAATCTTTCGATTCTGCAAACCTACAAAGTCTTTCGACTTTTGCAAAACAGAAAACACTAGGCTAAAAGATAACTCTCGTGATCGCTCTTAATCTTCTTCTCTCTGTAGTCATCGCGATCGTTGTTGTCAAAAGTTCTCCGCACTTAAATACTTCTTCAACTTGGGCAGCACTCCACAATTGGACTTGGTAACTCTCACTAACGTCCACAAGGAAGACTTGGTCCGTTAGTGACCGTTAGGAACTGACTTGGTATGCTCAAATGACTTGGTCTCCATCTTGTGCTCCAAGCATCCTATATTTAGTATGTTCTTTTCCAATTTTCACTCCAGCTGCTCCACACTCTTTCCACACGGTTTGATCCATTCCAACTCTTATCCATATCCTGCATATCACTAGAAAAATGACACGTCATCAATAAAACACGTTTTGGGCATGAAATATAAAACTGAGATAGGGAACATTCTCAGACAACAAATGTTGACTAGAATGTTACCCTAACATTGCCAATGTTGAACATTAACAATCTCCCCCTTTTTATCTTTCTTCCCAAAACAAAGCAGAAGTTAGTCGTGGTGAAACTCCCCCTGAAGGCCAGATCTACTCAACCACAAAACATTAAAACAAATGGTTAGAGCAGACAAAAAACAGAATAGCACTAAAACTATTCAAAGTACTACTAATTAGTACAAGCCATAAGAGGTCCTGAGAAATATCTGCAAAAGAAAATGACATGGTTCATCAATTTAAAGCACACAGAAAAAAACGGAAGCAAAGAGGCATGCAAACACAAGCAAAAAGCGCATGCATAAAAGTTCGAAGTCTAAATGTTTAGACTCTCGATCGAATCCTCTGCTTCTTTTTCACCATGATCTTGAACTGCCTCATCTCCCCCTTGCTGCTCGGTTTGTTCAGCCTGTTCGAAACCGCCTCTGTCATTTCCACTCGTTCCAGCTTGAACTTCTTGCTCCGCAACTTCTGCCTTTTCTCCCCCTTTTTGGGAAGAATGTAAATCCTTCAGAATAGATAGCTGGGAAGTTAGAAATGCAATAGTGTTTTCTAGGCACTGAATCTGGCGATCGAGGCTGGATGGCTGGGCAGATGTTGAGGCAACATTTGGCTCAGCATCCTGTGTTGGAGGTTGCCACGGAAGATCCACTACTTTGTTTGACCCGGCCAGGTGCATGTGAGACACAGCATATGGGATCTTGACAGTGACCACTTGGTCCTTGCGTGCTGGCCTGAATCCTCCACGAACCAACATTCCATAAATCAAAGAGGGGAATGGGAGAATTCCAGGTGCCTTTTTCTCGGCCTCCTTGGCAAGCTGTTCCAACACTAATTCACCCAAGTTTAAGGGCAAGTTCTGCCCCAAAGCATATAGAATATGAGCCATATTCTCAGCAACGCGGGTCTCATTTGCCGTTGGCCACCAGTTAAATATCCCCACTTTGAACAACACTGAGTACAGTGAAGTCAAGAAACTAACCGAAAAATTCCCGTCCCATTCTCTCACTCTACCCCCGGTCAAGAAACTCACAACCTCATCATTGTCGTAAGTCTGCCTCATTTCCACATTCGGGGTCCCCAAATACTCGTTAATGTCCCTAGCCGAAAAATTATATAACCTCCCCCTACAAAACACCTTTCCATACTTCCTAGAACTAGGATCATTAATACAAGGGAAGAGATTAGAAAATACCTCCCGAACCACTGTATCACAGTAAGTCCCAAACATGGTGACTGTTTTGTCAAAGCGGCGAGATTCCAAGAATTGCATCACCCCAAACCTCCGAAAACTCACCACATCCACCGTTCTCTCAATACGCAGCACCCTCTGGCTAAAGTATGGCCACAGCTCCTCATTCAGAGATGCATAAAATCTCCCCTTCGGCAAGGGAGTTTCCCAGTCGAAGTCAGATGTTGGGTCAACATCCGACTCAACATCTTCACTGCTTGAGGAGGCTGGCAAGTCGACTCGGCTGCTAGGTGCTGGCTGTGAGGACTCTGCTGATCGTGGGCGCTTCGAAGGTCTGTCCTCAGAACTCATTGGCCTCTTTCCAGCTTTCTTCTTCAATTTGTTCTTCCAAGTGGCCAGGGTTTCAGTTGAACCAAACTCATCATCGCCTTCGTCCTCAGGGGCAGGGGAAGTGGACTTCGTAGATGGTGTGGCTGCCACTGGAGTCTCTATCTCCTCATCCAGCTGATCATAGGTGGTGTTATCGATAAGCTCCTCTGTGGAAGCCTTCAACGGAGATGACGGCTGAACTGGGGCCGATTCTTGGTTGGGACATGGCTCTTGTGCTGTGGCAGCACTCGTCTCCCCCTGAACAGAGACTTCGGCGGTGACTGGAGTAGGATTGTCCTCTGAGGTGGTTGCCGTGGTGTCAGATGAAGAACTTGAGAGGATGATGGGCTTGTCTGCCGTTGATTTTGACCCCTTTGAGACCTGGGACTGACGGATTCTGTTGCTGCGTCGTTTCGTTGAGACTGGACCTTTAACCTCAGTCGGTGGTCGGGATCGAGGTTTCTTGGCGGTGCTCTGCTGTTTCGCCGGCACGTCTGGTGGTAACATTGGTGAGTCGGTGGCCGGAAAGAGAATGCTGAGAGGGATGTGGTCGATATCCTCGACCGGCGCCGGGATTGCTTGAAGTGGGAGAACATCATACACGATTTCGCCCGATGTTGGGTCAACATTCTGCGATTCTTCACGATTTGGTGAGTTCGACATTGTTAAAACCAAGAAGGAGAATCACAGAATTTGAACTGAAGAACACTCAAAGCAGAGAAGAATTGCAGAGAGAGAGAGAGAGAGAAAGGGAGACTCGATTTAAACACTTAGGGTTTGTGAATGATGTCCATAGATTAACCAAGTCAGACCTAATAAAACGGATTTTAGCAGTTAAAACCTTGCCTAAACATGGAGCTAATAATAGTAAATGAGGGAATAGATCATGAGCGAATTTAGGAGCACATCAGATCATGTTTCAACGGTTAAACCCATGCCTGAACATGGAGCTAATTATAGTAAATGAGGGAATTGATCATGAGCGAATTTAGGAGCACATCAGATCATGTTTCAACCAAAAATACCAAGTCAAAAATCATAGTAAACGTTAGCGAGACTAACCGTTTGAGCGACGATGATGATTACTTGAGACAAGTGTAACAAACTGTTCTTCGAGAGTTCTAATGCAATTCTGAGAGATATCTAAACTAGACATACGTGACTAACAAATGCAGTACGAAAAACAAACACTAATAAAGCGAAAGCACATAAATATAGCAATATCAAACTGACAGTCACACATGTCGCCCCAACATTTGACTCAACATTCTAACTCTGGATTCTTAGACTTTTCTGCTCGACTCCCTCAACTCAATTTTGCTTTCATTTTCTGCCCTTTCACCTTAGATATTGATTCTAAATTATTGTGCACTGCCCTTATTACCTAAACATCAAGGTTTGGCTTTTTGTCACCAAGAATACATCGTCACCGCGAATGCCGTGTACCTAGGGATACTTATTACCAAAACCTATCTTAAAAAAAGGTTTATGAGCCTGCTTTTTGCATGGGATCGGGTCATTTCAGAAAATGATTAAGGTGGGTCGAGTCATTTCACAGAATAACAGAATGGAATATCTCATCAAATATTAAAGTAGTAACAATCAAATTCGATAAATGCTATGTTGATCCAAATGTTGGACCAACATCAGACTGACATGTGCAAACCTATGGATTTCTTCAGGTCCGAAAACCTTTCAGAATCCAATGCTTTCGTGAAAATGTCTGCTAACTGATGCTTTGTGTCTATATGCTCAATGCGCACTAACTCTTTCTCTACCATATCTCTCAGAAAGTGATGTCTTATATCTATATGCTTTGTGCGTGAATGTTGGATGGGATTCTTAGATATGTTGATGGCACTAAGGTTATCACAATACATGAGGACAGATTCGCACTCTAAACCATAGTCACACAACATGCTATTCAACCACATTAATTGCGTACAACAACTACCCGCCGCAACATACTCAGACTCAGCAGTAGATAAAGACACACAATTCTGCTTCTTACTGTACCATGCAACTAGATTGTTACCTAAGAAGAAGCAGCCGCCACTTGTGCTCTTTCGATCATCTTCGTCACCCGCCCAATCAGCATCGCTATAGCCTACAAGACTCATATTAGTATCTTTAGAGAACCACAATCCTAGACTACATGATCCACTCACATAACGAAGAATACGCTTAACAGCATTAAGATGAGAAACCTTAGGTTCAGATTGATATCTAGCACATACACATACGCTATACATAATGTCAGGTCTACTAGCGGAAAGATATAACAAACTGCCTATCATAGATCGATACAATGTTGAGTCAACATTCTGCCCAACATCGTCCTTACTTACCTTTTGCGTAGATCCCATAGGCGTTTTCATTACCTTTGCCGTGTCCAACCCGAACTTCTTGACTGTGTTCTTAGCGTACTTCTCTTGGGACATAAAGATCCCGTCACTACTTTGCTTGATCTGTAAGCCTAAAAAGTAAGTTAGTTCCCCAATCATGCTCATCTCAAAGGTGATGTTCATCGCCTGCACAAACTGATCTAGCATAGACTGTGAGCTTGAGCCGAAAACAATATCATCAACATAAATTTGGGCAATCAAAATATCAGAACCAACCCTTTTTACAAAAAGAGTACGGTCTGCCTCACCTCGTACGAACCCAAATTCAAGTAAAAATGTGGCTAACCTTGCGTACCAAGCTCGAGGTGCTTGCTTCAATCCATACAACGCTTTCTGCAGCTTAAAGACATGGTTAGGATAATGCGGGTCTTCGAAACCCTTAGGTTGTTCGACATAGATTTCTTTATCAATGTACCCATTTAAAAAAGCACCCTTAACATCCATTTGATGTAAAGTGATGTTAAGCCAACATGCAATTGCAACCAACAATCTAATCGATTCTAACCTAGCCACAGGAGCAAACGTCTCATCAAAGTCTATGCCTTCTACTTGAGTATAACCCTGAGCTACTAAACGGGCTTTGTTTCTAACAACACTACCAAGTTCATCAGATTTGTTCTTAAAGATCCACTTAGTGCCTATGACATTAATATCCTTCGGCCGTGGAACCAAGGTCCATACTTGGTTTTTCTCGAACTGCAAGAGTTCCTCTTGCATTGCATTAATCCAGAAGTTATCCTTGAGAGCTTCAAGGACATTCTTAGGTTCTATCTCAGAAACAAAACAATTAAAACGTACCTCAGCGTATACCGTATTCATGCATACGTTCCTTACCATAGACTTGTAGTCCTTGCGCGGCTTGTCTCTAGTCTTTCTGCCTTCATTCACGTCTCCAATGATTAAGTCTGTAGGATGATCCTTTTGAATCTTAGCTGGGGGATCTCTTCGAACTTCGCTCGGTTCGATCTCATCATTCTGTTCATACAGTGATGTTGGGTCAGATGTTGGCCCAACATCTTCCTCTCCAGTCTCCTCTGTTTCATCAACAGCTTGGACAACATCTGAAATATCGACTTGTGGAGGAGCTCTTCTAAGATCAGTAGCATCATCAAACACAATATTAATGGACTCTTGAACAGATTTGATGCGCAAATTATACACACGATATGCACGACTATTAGAAGAATATCCTAAAAATATACATTTATCACTCTTCGAATCAAACTTAGTCAAGTATTCACGATCATTCAACATGTAACAATAACATCCAAAAACATGAAAATACTTGACTGTAGGTTTCTTCCCATTTAACAACTCATACGACGTTTTCTTAGTACCATGACGAAAGAACACACGATTAGATATATGACATGCTGTATGCAATGCTTCAGCCCAAAAACGCTTAGAAATGCTCCTAGAGTGCAACATAACACGAGCCATTTCTTGTAAGGTCCTATTCTTTCTCTCGGCCACCCCATTTTGTTGAGGCGTCTTAGGAGAAGAATACTCATGTATAATACCTTTCTTATCACAGAATTCATCAAACAATCGATTTTCAAATTCCCTACCATGATCAGACCTAATGCGAAAAATCGAACCAGTAAAAATATTCTTAATCATGGCACAAAATTTTTTAAAGAAATCGAACGATTCAGATTTTTCCCTAAGAAAAAATATCCATGCATATCTAGAATAATCATCAACGAGCACATAAGCATATTTCCTACCACCAAGGCTATCTACTTCCATCGGACCCATCAAATCCATATGAATAAGCTGAAAACAATGTGCAGTCTTAAAATGTTCGGTAGGATGTTGGTCAACATTATGGCTAACATGTGCTTGCTTACCCTTCAAGCACGACTCACACACAACCTTACCACATTCCTTAAGCTTCGGAATGCCTCTGATCGCGTCGTGTTTGATAAGCTGCTCCAGCGTTCGATAGTTGACATGACCCAGTTTGTAATGCCATAGAATCACATCATCTTCGGCTTTCGACAATTTGCACACATCCTTCGAACTGGTTTTGTCGCCGACCAAGTAACAGTTATCGCTCGATCGTTTTCCTGCCATTACTTGAACAGAATTGCGATTAAATACTTCACAACACTCTTTATTGAACCTTACCTCAAGGTCGTCATCACAGAGTTGGCTTATACTGATCAAATTCGCAACAAGTCCGTCAACATGGAGGACATTGCTTAGCTTGGGAAAGTCGGGCACATTTAATCTACCTTTGCCGAGAATACGCCCTTTAGCTCCACCTCCAAACGTCACAGATCCACTCCTTAATGGCTTATACTCACTTAGATACTCCTTGGTACCCGTCATGTGTCGGGAACACCCGCTATCGAAGTACCAAGAACCTGTCACGTTAGCTCGCAAGGAGGTATACACAACATGGCATTTATGAACAGATTTCTCGACCCAAACTTTCTTGGATAACAAAGTAGCATTCATTTTACTAGAACTTGAAGAAGCATGAACTAAAACATTTCCAAAAGATTCTTTCAACACTGATTTCTCAACATTAGGCGTGATGTTGGATGACATTTCAGTCAACATAGATTTCTTCGAAATCTCCTTCTTCAACTTCCAGCAAAATGGCTTTAAATGACCAGTTTGGTTACAGTGATGGCATATATATGAAGTATCCTTATTCTTAATGGCAGCATGCTCGGAACTAGATTCAGCACTAACAGATTCACACACATCATTCGAAGCATGAGATTTAACGAAAACTATCTTAGGCTGACCATTAGTCACGGGTTTTGAGGCATCACAAGTAGGCTGAGAATTAAATCCTAGACCTAGCTTATCAAATATACCTAGTGACAATACCTGATCGGCCTTGTCGACACGCTTCTGTAACCGGTCGATCTCATTGTCTTTTCGTGTTAGTACTGCTTCCATTTTGTTCATTCCATCGACCAAGCTTTCGATCATATTTTCATTCTTCTCATTCTCGCCTAGTAGCTTCTTAACCTCGGCTTTGAGATGCTCATTAAGCACCTTTTCCTTCTCATATTGTGCGGACAACTTCTTGACGGCTTCATTGATTTGGACTTCAACACATATGTCAGTTTCTAGACCTGCATCATCACAACTAGAATACCCATCAAAACAGTTTGAGTCATCATAATCAAAAATAATTTGATTCTCAGATGTTGAGTCACATGTTGGCTCAACATCCGTTACCGCAGTGAAGCCGATTTGATAATCTTCTTCTTCTTCGCCATCAGAGAATGACTGAATGGTCACAGATGAATGCTTGGTCTCCTTTGGACATGGATCCTCATCTTCATCATCAGGTAGATCGATCCACATGGCCTTTCCGTGCTTGCGAAGGGTGTTTGCACACTCGTTGGCAAAATGGCCCCAGCCTTGACATTCATAACATCTTATTGAATCATAGTTGATGTTCTTCTTCTTTCCATCTGGTCTGCGTTTAATGAAGGGGGGAGCAGAAGAAGGCTCAGAATTGAAATTCTGACCCTTCCTAAATGTAGGGCCAACATGTTTCTCAACATTCTTCTTCCTGAGAAATTTTGCGAAATTCTTCACAAGCATGACAGTATTATCCTCACAGTCAAAGTCCTCCTCGATTTGAACCTTGGATGGTTGGCTGACTAGAGCAAGGCTTTTGCCGCGAGAGGCCCTCTTTTGGACTTCAAGGTTGGTCTCGTAATTTTTCATGATATTCATCAATGTGTTGAACTCCATATTTGCCAAGTTGTGAGCTTCTTCGACCGCAGCTACCTTCACATTAAACTTCTCGGATAGTGTCCGAATAGCTTTAGAATTTAGTACCCTATTTGCGATCGGATCTCCTAAGCTGGCACACTCGCTTGAAATCGTCAACAGCTTCCCGAAATATGTGGTGATATCTTCGTCTTCCTTCATCCTTATATTCTCGAACTGGTTGAGCAGGAGACGTAACTTGGTTTCCTTCACACTTGCATCTCCTTCACAGTACCTCTGAAGAAGATCCCATGCGTTATTCGCCGTCGAGCAATTCTGAATAATCTTGAACATAAAAATGTCCACTGATGAGAAGATAGCATTCAAGGCTTTGTCGTTGAACTCGGCCGCATTCCTTTCTGCCACGGTCCATTCTGCCACCGGCTTGTCAACAACTTCGCCATCAGCATCTGGAGGGTTACGAGGTGGAGTGTATCCATTGATAACAGCTTCCCACGCTCGCACATCGATAGACTTGATGCACTGCCGAACACGAACCTTCCAATACGCGTAGTTGGTGCCGTCTAACACCGGAACCTTGCCAATGTAATTCGAGCTTGTAACATCCATTGAAGAGGATTGTCAGCGCTTAGTAATGTCAAGCGTTTGCTCTGATACCACTCTGAAGAGGGCGTGGTCCCTAAATGGATGTAACACTGCTGAGTTGTATACTGATGTTGGGTGAAATGTTAGGCTAACACTCACTCTCACACTCAAAGCGCACAGCGGAATAGTTTGAGTACTTAGTGATGAAACTTAAAGAACACGAGAAGTAAATTTCGCAGCAAGTCAGAAAACTTGCTGCGTGCCTCAACGCGAAATTCCACTATAGCAATGGATGGCAAAACAACTATCAAAAGATAGTAAAAACAAGCCTAGAAAAACTACGAATCTTTCGATTCTGCAAACCTACAAAGTCTTTCGACTTTTGCAAAACAGAAAACACTAGGCTAAAAGATAACTCTCGTGATCGCTCTTAATCTTCTTCTCTCTGTAGTCATCGCGATCGTTGTTGTCAAAAGTTCTCCGCACTTAAATACTTCTTCAACTTGGGCAGCACTCCACAATTGGACTTGGTAACTCTCACTAACGTCCACAAGGAAGACTTGGTCCGTTAGTGACCGTTAGGAACTGACTTGGTATGCTCTAATGACTTGGTCTCCATCTTGTGCTCCAAGCATCCTATATTTAGTATGTTCTTTTCCAATTTTCACTCCAGCTGCTCCACACTCTTTCCACACGGTTTGATCCATTCCAACTCTTATCCATATCCTGCATATCACTAGAAAAATGACACGTCATCAATAAAACACGTTTTGGGCATGAAATATAAAACTGAGATAGGGAACATTCTCAGACAACAAATGTTGACTAGAATGTTACCCTAACATTGCCAATGTTGAACATTAGCAAAGGGGTTAGAGTAATTGCTTTCCAACTAATTGTACATAGTCAAACATCACCTAACGTATTGTGTACAAACAACACTTGGAAATGTCTTCAATTTCATTTGACTTATATTATTGCATATACTAAGTACGAAGCCCTTTTTGAAATCTCGGTCTTGAATTTAATTAAATAATAAATAAAGGGTTTTCTTATATAATATATATAAATATATATATATATATATATATATATAAATGATCCCGATGTTTATCATATAGGTCAATTTAGTTTTCGATGTTTCGTCTGAACCAATTTAGTCTAATTGATGTTCCTATATTAGACGTGCCGGAAGCCGAGCAGGAAGATGAGCCAGAAGGCGAGCAAGAAGTCGAGCCAGAAGTCGATGTCAGTGATTCTGAAGCAGACGATGAAAATCTCTTGTCCGAGTTTCCAGATCCCAACGATCCTGAAGCTGTCAACGACGATGAGAATCCACCTAATGCCACTGCACCAGTAGATGATCCTCGAGCAAGAACCCACCTCGATTCGGCCATTAGCAGCTGCCACGTGGAGCGCAGACAGCCTCCGCCTAGCTGTCCTCGCAGTCAATAGAGATGGGTCTTGCTCAGCCATAGCTTCAAGCGTCCCAAGCTCACCATTTTGAACTGCTTTAAACAGTTCCTCATTGATCTCTTATTTGGATAGTTTTGTAAATATTAGAAAGTTAGAGCACCAAAGTATAAATATATACCAAGTGTGGAAAGGTATATATAGTCAAGGTCCTCATAGAGTTTAATAGAGTTTTGGAAAGTTTAGTTTACGAGTGTAAAAGTTTGAAAAGTGAAATAGAAAACTTGTTGAACAATTCTCTCTCTTTCTCCTTCGACAAGGAGAAGAATTCGGGCCAAGGGAGTAAATATGGTGGCAAGAGAAAATATCCTCCATGTCCACATTGCAAGAAGAACAACCATCTAGAGAGGTTTTGTTGGTACAGACCAGATGTACAGTGTAGATCATGCAAGATATTTGGTCACATAGAGAAAGTTTGCAAGAACAAAAATTTTTCCCACAGGGTTTTCCTAGTAAGGTTTTTAATGAGGCAACAAGAAAAGCGTATCAATGGAATTATGTACTCTTTTTCCTTAACTAGATTTTTATCCCACTGGATTTTTCCTAGCAAGATTTTAATGAGGCATATTCCTTAATATACATCCAAGGGGGAGTATTATGAAATATTAATATAGTTTACGATTGAAAATGGTTCGTAAACAGTAACTCTATAGTTTACGAATGAGATATGTTCGTAAACAGTGCCTTGACCTGGTTTACGAATGAAAAGTATTCGTAAACAGTGCCTTCGTAAAGTAACGTTTACGATTGAACAGCTTTCGTAAACAGTAGCTTCGTAAAATAAAGTTTACGATTGAAAAGTATTCGTAAACAGTGCCTTCAGATAGTTTACGACTGAAATTTTGGCCATTAGGTTTCCGCTGTCCGTACACATGTACGCCATTTGACTGAACTTCAAGCTTTCTTCTAATGTAATGCTTGTGGCATCTATTGCATACTAACGGTCAGAGAGAGAGGTTTTCGGTATGTGAGAGGAAAAAGTTTTCGCGAACCAAGCTTTTCGCCACTTTTTGTGAGGTTTCGCGAACCAAGCTTTTCGCCAACTTTTGTTAGGTTTTCGCGAACCAAGCTTTTCGCCACTTTTTGTGAGGTTTTGCGCATCTAGGGCTAGAATGCGCTTTTACATGATCCACGTATCATCTATCCAATGATCGGTAACCACTAAATAAGATGCAGACGTGATGTTTGTCCAAATATCGGTAGTCAAACTTAGTCTACACGATATGTGCACTGAAATATGGGGCAATAACGTCTTACGGACAGCGTACGTAGTACGTGCCTCGACTTCAAATCTAGCGAAGTGGTTTTCGAGTTTTGCAGCCATCGACCAGACGTCCACACCGGAATACACACAATTGTGTGTTAATCGTTTGTGTTGATCGATTTCTGGACCTACACATCTCCACCCGTTCAGCTTGAGAATGATTATTTCCATGCGTCTAATTGGTATTTCTTTGCCGAATAAGTTCATGGATTTGTTCAGACTGCCGTTGGACCAGTTCAGTAAGTCGTAATATAGCATTGTCTCGCTCGTTTGTGAAAAGACCATTTTGCCCCTCACGCGATTTTACTGCATTTTCGGCCATTTAGGGTTTCGGCCAAGCCCCAAACCCTAATCTCTCAATCCAGGCCCCAGCCTGCTCTATTCTCATATTGACGTTGTGTCGGTTGCCCTTTATAAGCCCGACCCTCTTGGTTCGTCTCAACCGGCTCTGGGAGGAATCCAGGAGTTCGGTACCACGGGGCTGGAGTTAAAAATTGGTCCATGATATTGTTAAGCCCATAATTGGCCCATTAAGCATATCATTATTATAAACATAATATTTACACAGCCACACACACACGAGCTAAGCTACAAGAAGAGCCCTCTATGGGATGAGCTGATACAGTTCTCTGCCCTTCGAGTGGATGATGCGTGGGTGGTGACTGGCGTTATAGGGACAACTAATTTAGCAGTTAGCAAAATTCAGACAATAACTTTCGAAAAATGGCAATTTAGGGACATTATACGCTGTGACCCTGTCTCTTTTACCCAAATCCGCTGATGTAACGCCCGGGGGTGGAGGTTTAAAGCTTGAAGTTTAAATGGCGAGCGTTCGATCAGGCGGGAGATGGCGTACAGCAAAGTACCAAGAAATATTAGTTGCATTACACAAGATAAATCCCTAATACAGTAACTTTGAACTGAATATCAGATTTTCACTAACCTTACTACGGGCCAAACTTCCCCAAACAGTGGATAAACCAGGATAAACTGGAGGTTGACGCCCTCCAAAATCATCGCCGGCTTGTGAGCTTTTTTTTCTTACTTTTTTAAAATATTTGTATGTTTTTATTATTTTTTATTAAAAAAGCTCGAGCTCGAGCTCGATGAGTTTCGTGAGCTCGAGCTCGAGTTCGAGCTCCGTTAGCTATAATCGACTCGAGCTCAGAGCTGAAAAGCTCGATGAGCTTGAGATGAAAGGCGAGCCAATCTTTTTGATCAAAGATATTTTCGTAAAATATGGTTCAAAGGTTGGAGAGTAAGAAAAACCTTACAATTTTAAGAAGATAATTGTTAAGGAATTCAGAACCCTTAAACTTAAATAGTTTCGGCGACCAAAACTTAAAATAAGTGCCCGATGAGTTATGGGACTACGAGTCCCTCACTGTTCAGTGGGGGTAAGTTTTAATGATTTAATTTCATGTGTCATTTTTCGCTTAGGGCTAGGGTTGATTTTGGTATGTGCTGGTGGGCTGTTTGTGTGTGTGTGTGTGATTATGACCCAAAAAGCTAGGTAAATATTTTTGGAGAAATTATCCTGTAAATATTACAAGAGAAATTAGACAACTAACTTTATAATATAAAAATTAAAATATAAATATTAAGTCAATTTATTATTAAGCGTTTGAGTATTATAAAACATTTAGATAGTGAGGACACCTATACTCGATGTGTTCAAAAAAGTTCAGTGGTGTGGGGCTGACTACCACTTAGTTCAATATCTCCCTCTTCCAAGTGAAGCGGTGATAGCTTACATGGCTCCCCGTGATTTAATGAAACATCGGTCTATTGGGAGATCGATGAGTGGGTAAGGCTCGGTTATGCATGCGCCATTGGACCAAATGAGGCGACTTCTAACATGATACGTTTTCTTCTAGTTTGAGCTTTTAGGTGAAGTGGTAATTTAACATCGTAATAGAGCTCAGGAGAAGAGAGGTCAAGGGTACGAATCCTCACGACCACCCATTTAAGAAAATTTCACTTCTAAGGGACATAATATATAAATACATCAAATTCGCCTCATAAGAACTAACCTCGCCTTGTAATGCTCGGCATTAAACGTGGTGTGGTCGTGTATGCTTCTTTTAATCTCAGCAGCCAGGGAAAGGCGAAGCACGGATTTATAAGGGTTAACAATTTTTTTTTTGTTAAAAAAAAGCAATATTAAATTAAAAAAGCCAGAATGGTGAACATCTCAATCAATCGATGAGACGGATGATCACAATTCTTATATATGGGAAGATTCCATTCAAATTTTACTTTGTATTGATAATATGATTTAACGTTGCTAATGAATGAATCTAGTCATTTTTGCAGGCCTATGCATGAGATTACCTTCTCAGCAGATGACAAGCCAAAGCTCCTCAGTCAGGTAATTTACGTCTTGGGTATTAGAATTTAGCATGGCATGTAGACATTTCTATGCTTGATAGAAACTCTTATCATGTAACATGATGGTGGCTGTAATATTTGAGTAGTTGTCTATGTTTACCCGAATTTTTGAGATTCTTCACCTAAATATACTTATTTTTCAAAATGGTACATTTTGAATCGCCTAAGTGAATATTTATCGAAAGAGGGGTATAAAAATGAAGGGATGTTTCACGATGATCGGTCGTCTGTCCCGTTTTCAGGTACTTCATCTGGAATTCAACGCCAACACGTTCAGCGTCCACTCAGGTTCACCTTGATCACACAGCATGACGATACAAATGAATCGCCATGAGGGGGAGAAGTATATCAAGGAGGCCAAGCATGTGAAATCATTAAAGAAGCCAAGCTTTCAACGCACGTGCTGAATCACAACAAACAAGACCTCTCTCCATGGTTCGAGCGTACACGAAAGGGAAGTTGAGTCCGAGGTATATAGGCCCTTTCAGAATTCTAAAACGAATCGGCGAGGTCGCTTATCAACTTGAATTACCGGCATCTTTAGATCAGGTTCACGACGTCTTTCACGTGTCAACATTGCGAAAATACGTCGCCGACCCAAGCCATGTGCTACAAAATGAAAAAACACTTCTGATATTTTTTTTTTTATCGATTACATATATCCATCTCAAAATGGTCCTCAATGTTTATCATGTGTACCAATTTGATCCCCGATGTTTCGTCTGTTTGATTGGCAACCATGACTCCCTTTCGCGTAGGAGATACTCTGTTGTTTGATGAACCATGTGATCTGTATAAGACAGGCAATTTATTAGTAGTGTTATTGATAATGATTGAATATGTGTATTGTTGCTTTCGGAAACTCTGTTTGCGTGTTCTGTTTTGTTTTTCTCTGTTTTTGTACTCTGTTTTTAAGAATGAATCTATAAGATTTTTTGGAATCGGGGTGCTTCAGGCGATCGACGGTGTTGGATTTGAGACGCGTAAACAAAAAATCGATTTTATTCAAATCGATTTTTTAACTTCAGACGATGACGTGCCGCTACGTCGGATACTTTTAATGATGTGTCGAGCCATTAAAGCGCACATGTCAGCGGGTCGGGAGTTACATCACAAAGGGTAGAGGAAAGCACCCGAACCCACCAACACAGCCCCAGACAAGCGAAAACAAAGATATTCGAGTCCAAGTCTAGACAACAACAACAAGCCCCGAGCGAACAACGACGACAAATCGTATCTTCTATTACTTCCGGTGCACACTCATATCAAAATCCGCACCAGATCACCGGCGGTTTTAACCGCCGGTCAACCGTAACCGACGGTTAGTCAACCGCCAGTTAGGCTAACCGTCAACCGCCCCCGGCAACTTTACTTTGAAAAATTATTTTTCGCCACTTAAGCTGGCGAAAACCTACCTTGCGAAAACCTTAACTTGCGAAAACTTTAAGCCTGCGAAAACTTTTCTTTTCGTCATTTAAGTTGGCGAAAACCTTTAAACCTTGCGAAAAACACACTATTCATTCGAAAACCTCTAAACTCGGCCCGGCCCACAGACCTCGCCGAAGTCAGCCTATCGGGCTGTGGCCCTAGCCCGCCGGCGTAATGATGGTACTGATTCGGATGGAGATGCTGATGATGAGGATGATGGCTGGCGCTTTGCTGCTGCTGATTAATATTATTACTACCGAGGTTGTATATGCTGGGCGAGCTTAGCACACGGTGCATGTTATTACCGTGACTCATCGTAGCTTCGGCCATTCGGCTGCTCGCCGAGCAGCCGAAGTATTACCAACTCTATTAATGCAAGATCTTTCGCTATGTGCTCGACAATTACTAGAAAAAGAAAATGACGTTGTTACGTAGGTTATTCCGATCAATCTTAATCATGTTTCGCCGAAATGGTCGCCGGGACGTGGACCCCACTGATTTCTTTTACAATCTTTTAATAGAAAACACAAATTCGACGCCGGCAGCGACACGTCGGCGCCGGTGAAATGCAGAACCACCGTGGGAACCCTCACCTCCTTCATCCCGGAGAGGTCGTAGCACGTGTCGAACAGGGAGAACTCGCCGGCGGGCTTGAGGTTCGAAGCGCCGGTACGGAAGGCGTCCCTCAGGGCCACGTAGGCTGGCCGGGTCAGGCGCGTCACCGACGTCCCCGAGTCTCTTTTTGAGCTTCTCATGTCGTTCTTTAGTTTCTTCGCTCAGAAACTTCACCTCGTCAGTGATCTCCTCGAGATTATCAGTATTGAACAACACTTTCTTCCCATTCTTCATGTAGAAACTTACTTCTCTGCCATACGTCTCTTTTAGAAGTTTCACCTACTGGGCAATCGCTCAGTTTTATGTGTTGTAGGTACTATCGAGTCCGACGTCAAGGCACGTCGCGACTGAGGTGGGCTGATGGCGGTGACTCCACGGGCTTTTGGGGGCGGATGCAGTACATGGGACGCGACCTGTAGAGGCGTAGGATTATTTTGATGTTTTGGGGTTTCGGCCCCGAAATCACGGAAGCAAATCCATCAATGAGCCTAACGGTCTAAGGCTGCTATAGTCTTCGTTCGATCGTTGACATCCCCGCGTTAAGCCACGCGATCGAAACGAATACCGAAAGTAGGGCACGAAACTAAAAATTTCTCCTTCAAAATTCAAGCATAAGCTCTAAATCGTCTACTTCGTCGAGCAATATTAACAGTAGAATAATGCGATACGAACCCCCAAATTATGTAAATATTCAAAAATTCGATCTACACATGATTTAATGTGGGGCACGTACATGATTCTCGTTAAAATTGACATTAATCGTGACGGGAGGACCAAATTGATCCAAAATTAAAAACATCTTGGACTAAATTGATTAACGTAGCAATCATTAAAATACGAAGCACAAATAAAACGCAACAATCATTAAAACTTACGGGTGCCCTTGGATTTTAGCTTGAGAGTGTTTAGGTTAGCTTGTTCAAGGAGGCACAATACTTGCAAAGAGGAACACTTGAAACTAGGGCTTGGTGGGTCTTTATATACCACATTAGTTGGTATATTAAAGCCCATCAAGCCCAAAACCTAATTAGCCCAAACACGAGATAAGATTCAAGAAAAGACTTGAAGGAAGATCCGTTGCCATACTATTATTATTATTATTATTTCGGGCTGATTTGTAAGGTAAGGTAATGATTATTAGTGAAATGAGGTGTTGAAAAGCTGGCGATTCGAAGTGTTTTAGGGGAGAAATGAAAATTGACCAATTGTTTTCCATGTGAATCTTTTCCAAATATGGTTAACACAAAGCTGGTGACAAACATATGCTGTTCTAGCAAATATTTCCAAGAACCATGCTATTGGTAGTCTGCAGCATCATATAGAATGCATTACTTTTCGGTGCAAGAAATAGTCAGAGAATGAATCGAAAATCCAACGGCGCGTGCACAACCGAGCCTTACCCACTCGTCTGTCTCACAAAAGACGGTGTTTCAGAAATCACGGGGAGCCACGTATGCTATCACCGCTTCACTCGGAGGCGGGAGATATTGAATTATGTGGTACTCAGCCCCACCACCACATTTTCTTGCGCACAATCGAGTCACCTCGTCATTACAACAACAACAGTTCTTGCTATAGCACGCCGCTTAACTCTCCTCCGAAGCTCAACCTTTCAATGGTGATGGAGGGCAATCATCGTCTCCATGATCGAGGGAATATGAATTTGCAGAACTTCCCGCCACCAACTGATCCGAGCTTCGCCGAGAGAGCTGCGAGGTTCGCGCAATCTTACAGCTCTCATAATCTCAACAACGGAACATAAAATGCCAAAACTACTCTAGTGGGTAGTTTTTTGAAGAAATTTTAAATTCTCAAAATCCATAGGTGTTTTGGAGAGAAATTAAAAGGCTTTTCAGTTAACTCCTTTGCAAACACATAGCGAAACGTAGAATCGTAAGGAAGCCATTTTACGCCCCGAGACGCCCTCTGCTTCCTGCCCGTGCATCGTTCTATCGAGTCCTTGAGCTTCTTGTCGACGTTTTCGGCAAGCCACCTTAAGGCCTCCTCCTTGACCACTAGATCAAG
The DNA here is from genome assembly GCA_028392965.1 of Lindernia subracemosa. NCBI lineage: Eukaryota > Viridiplantae > Streptophyta > Magnoliopsida > Lamiales > Linderniaceae > Vandellia > Vandellia subracemosa. The sequence goes on from JAQPCC010000006.1 coordinate 3,700,656, forward strand.
CTTCATTGACAATGCATCAGACAATTGAAGGCAAGCATAATAAGGTTTAGTCAATGGAAACAAAAATGTGCAGAATCAGAAGACTCCGACTGGTCTATCGGATGGCTAGAGCCTCACCCTCCCGATTTCCTAAGCGACGATGAGGCGGATGATGACAGTTTTGCAGTGCTGGTCCCTTGTTATCGGCATGATTTCCAAGGATCAGACGATAATGTTGAAGCTCCCACCGTCCAGTTCTTCAGCGCTGTTAGGAATCGTCCTAACGATGGTAACAGCTTGAGTCCATTGATGAGAAGGGGCTAGGGAAAGCTTGAACCCAATTCCTATAGTGATGAATATGAGCGCAATTGAAATTCCTGGGGAGTTATAAATTTGTGTATAAAAATTTTGTTAAATTTTGCCCTTATTTTTACTTATTATATTATTTTTTTCATTCTTCGTCATCTTCTTAACCCATCCTCTAAATCACCATCCAGAGATTCCTTCATCGAGTTAGCTACTAACTCCTTTGGCTCATCCCAGATATTAGGTGCCGGAACTTCATCTGATGTAAGAATAACAGGTTTTCTCTTCTCACACGGTACGGCAGATTGAGGCTTTGGTGCGATATATTCTTTTCCTATTACATTAGAGACAGTTCCCAAAGAAGCCGGACATTTTGTGGGCTTTCTTTTAGCATAAAATGAGCTTAATTTGAGGGGGAGCTACTCTTTTATTTTTTAAAAGAGAAGTGATCCTTGTTTTCTTAAAAGGGAGCTGAAAATGCCACTGCTCCGCAGGCTGACCACAATCCTCAAAACATCGAACCTAAATCCCTCGGCGATAACCGCCGCCGTCGCGCTCCGCCGTCTCAGCTCAAAAACCGGGGATGACGAGTGGAATGACGTTTGGGAGACGGCGTGGCTCCCGGCTTCAGAGTGTTAAGCTCGGCGGAAGTTGGTGGGTGGTCCGACCTGTTTGTTTATGTGTGTCCCCTTCTCCCCCTCATGGCGATTCGTGTTAGAAAACCTTCCGTAAACTTTCTAATTGGTTCTTTTAACCTTATTCAGGTAGTTTACGGATGAATTATTACAGTAAACTTAGATAACCCTGCGTAAAACTTCGATTTACCGATGAAAATAATCCGTAAAGATATACTTCGTAAACAAATAGTAAACGTAATCCGAATTGCTTCGATTCGCGCTACGGGTGCGAAGGTCTCGTCGTAGTCGATTCCCTCTTGCTGGTTGTAGCCCTTCGCGACTAGCCTTTTTTCTTCTCTATTTATACGATGACAAACCCATTATCCGTACTTTTGGAAAAACATTGTTTGGTGGGACCAAACTATGTTGATTGGCTAAGAAATCTGAGGATCGTTCTCAGATTGGAAAAATTGGAGTATGTCTTGGACATCGAGGAGCCTTTGACTCCCAATGCTGATTCGACAGAGCAAGACCTGCAGAAGCAAAGCACCTAAATTTCCTAAGCTTCCTCTTAAATCTTCCCTTACTAACCCAATGCCTTTCAATTCCACAGGCTCTCTAAAGAAAACGTGGATTCAGAAAGGAGACAAAAAGAAGGAAAAACAAGATTTCAATGATGTTTTGTATTTAAAAGTTTTTCCTTCTAGAAACAAGTCGTTTTCGTATCTACTAATTTTTCAATAAAACACAAATTTAAAATTAAACATATTTAAGTAATGAGTATATCCAATAATTTAAATATTCATTAATGCGTTGCATGTATGGAGTACCATTAATGTAATTAAATCACGATAACGTAACACTTTAGAAGGCTGATGGTCACCTTCCAGTCTGACGACTGCACCATCAGCAACGAGCAGGGTAGGGAACTCCTCACAGGCACGAGGAAGACAAATCTCTACATTTTTGCTTTTCTGCATAAGAAGGTGATTGATGATGACACAATGTGAATGAGAGCAGTGGAATCCAGTAAATAAAGAAACAAATATAGATCTCGCAATACCTTATTAGCTTCTGCTGTGTGGGTGCTACTTTTGACTCCGAATCCGCCGATTCTTTCCTTCGCGTGTAGAAGACTCCACTCGTGCCTCCTTGTGCTAACTTGATTATATACAACTTTTATCATAGAATGCTCGGATTGAGCTGTTTCTGGTGCCTATAGAAAGACAAGGATCTAAAATTTCAAGAAAGATTAATTTCAAAACAATTGGTCAATGCGAAAGCTGATACGAAAACATGTCATGCGAAAATAAAGCTTGATACGAAAAACTATGAATGGTGCGAAAACGCGAGAATGTTCTGCGAAATCTTCAAATAACACTCAAATTAACACATTAAGCGGATGTAATACCCGTAAAAATTTAATACGGGGATTTCGCAAAATTTCGAAATTGGTAAAGATAAGTTTGGACAGGCTTGAAATTGAGCCCAAATAATAATTGGGCCCAAGCCCAAGTTGTGAATCGAGGGGGGCCGAAATTTCAACAGTTTCCTCTATAATACGCAATATTGTGCTTACCACACTACAAATGTATGAACCATGGAAGGGGTTTCAGGCTTGTAAGTCACATTCTCTAGCTTACACTTTACACCATTCAAGACACTACTAAGTATCGCAGCGATAAGGGTAAGGGCAAGGAAGTGGCGCTTGTTGCGACTACTCGGTCGAAGGGGTCGAAGAAGAAGCCGAGCAAGCACAGCAAGCCAAAGGGTAGGATCGCCAAGAAGGCGAAATCCAAGAAGGCTGTCAAGTCGGGCGCAAAGCCCACGGACAAGTGCCTCCACTGCTAGCAGCTGGGTCACTGGAAGCGCGACTGTCCTAAGCTGAAGGCGTCATATGCAGATATCCGAATAAACCGGATATCCGCATCCGCTTTTTAAATTTAAAATTGAACATGCCTATTCATCCGTCTCTTTGGCATGCCAGCGATTTCGGTGAGCTTTTTGATGGCGACGGAGCTTTTCATCTCGTATTCCACGTATCCCTAATGCATATTAACCATAATTATGCTTCATGTAAATACATGATATAGGTTATACCTTCCAGCAAAGACAATTATCCTCTGCTGTTGCTTCTTGTTTTGCCTATGCTTGAGAGCTAACTGCGCAACTTGAATTCCAGCTGCCATGTTTGTCTCACCTCCTACTCCGAGGATTCGATTCTTGATGCGTTTTCTCAGAAGAAGAGAAGACTCAGCTCAGACCAAGTTCGTCTCCTCGACAAGAGCTTCGAGGTAGACAACAAGCTCGAGCAGTTAGAGGTTCTAAATATTTTATTATCGATGGAGATTCAAATCCGACATATATTCCCAACTTCCTTTGAGGTCCCATCTTCGTGCGTTGTGGTGGAGCAATTGGAACATATACCGCACATCCAAAAATCTTTAAGTATGCATCTGAACTGAAAAGAAAAATACGTTATTTTCATCACGCTCACATAGCATACTTAGAATATCAACCAGGCTAGCCTCTCATAACACTTGTTGGAAACAAATTGGGCGCAACGAAAGCTGACTTGGACAACGCGATAATTTGTCGGGATAATTATATAAAGCCTAAATGATACGAGAGAACACAAGATTTACGTTAGGGGGAGAAAAGAAACAGCTGGAAATGAGTATTAGTTGGAATGAATTATCGCTAAAAGCTGTTCTGAACGATTTTTCGGGGTTGTAGGTTTCACCTAAACCCTAAATACTTGATAACTTCTCTTGTCTAGGGTACATTTTCTCTCAATGACTCTTACACCTACGTGAATAATGAATGAACGATGATGATGACTCTGACTTGAGCGTCGGCCGAAAGCGGCGCCTTTCTAGCGTGTTTTTCATGACATTTCAGAAACCCTGCGAGGAAGACGAACTCGAAGAAGAAGACCCGGTGAACTCCGACGCACCATTGATGCTTCAGATTTTCCGCCCCGGCAACCCTTTTTAGGCGACGGTGTGTTTTGTGTCTGAATTCCAACCGTGCTAATGTTCGTGAAGTGGCTGCACATTCGCACGAACACGCCTGGAGAACATAAGCTTGGGTACGTTTTTTGGGCATTTAAACCAAGTGTTGCCCAACTCCAATGAAAACATATCCCCATCCACCAGCAAAAGCAAGGTAAGCAAACGATTTCGACATTTCTCAGTTTCAGTCAGAAGAAAAGAAGTTATGGGTGAAGCTCTTTTCGATCTCGAACATGTTCTTCGATCCAGAAAGGTACTCCTCTTTCATTCTTGAAGATATCCCCAATGAAGAGCGTGAAACGGTTCGGACGCAAAGGGAAGTTAAGTCCGAGGTATATAGGCCCTTTCAGAATCATGAAACGAATCGGCGAGGTCGCTTATCAACTCGAATTACCGGCGTCTTTAGATCAGGTTCACGACGCCTTTCACGTATCAACATTCCAAATCAGGCCAGAACCGGGACTAATTAGAGTGCTGACAGACGATCAGCCCAGTCCTACATTCGAGGAGGTAGCATCGACATCCCACAAGAGCGACGACGCATGGGAGCTGCTTTTCGAAGATCTAGCCATCCTCGATCGTCGATCAGCTCAACCTACCATATCTACCCATAAGGGAGGCATAGTGTTTGGTCCTCCATTCGATATCAAAATCATAAGTTATGGATCTTAAGCATTGTGTGCGCACACACTTAGGTCCTATATTACCACTTCGTCTATGACGTCTAATCTACTGTCCACGATGAAAAAAATGAGAACCAGTCCCACAACGCCTAGGCCTACGCACTCTATTTCCTCGTCGGACATCAGCCTGATCTTCATCATCAGGACTTCTCGTGTGGACACATTGTTCTGAGCTGCTGCTGGAAGTGAAAGGTGAGATCGTCCATAGGAATATATATATATATATATATATATATATATATATATATATATATACCCGTCCATTGCACTTGTTTAAAGACTTCTCATAAGATTCTCGAGAACGCCTCATTTAATCATTTTACTATTAGTTTATTTGTTGTTTTATTTGATTATTATTTATGGACAAAAGGCTTGAGACTACTCACCTTTGGTAATTCAGATCAACATCGTTTTGCAGACAAGATGGTGCTATTTGGACTTAACTTGAGTGAGAGGTTGGATAATCATCATATCATTAACACTTGGGATTCAAGAAGCATTCATGTCAGAGAAGAACAATCTTGTGTTAATGAAGTTGATTTCTTCGCGGAGACGAAAAGGTCGGCGGCCGATGATATAGTCAAAAAGGAGGATAATCATCTGCTTGATTATGAACAAGTTAACCTCAGAAAAGTGGCTGTTAACGTACGTGAGATCAGAGACATATATATATATATATATATATTATATGTGTTTAATAGTTTTTGTTTTCTTCCTAAACAGACTGGTTTGCGACTGGTGACTGCGAATAGTAGAAGTGACCAATCGACAGTGGATGATCAAATGGCTCTTGGAGAAGATAAGAGTGCAAAGCTAGAGGTATATTATATATTCATTTTATCTGCTATATATATATATAAATATATGTGAATATATATGCGAATAGCTCTTTTACTTTTTATATAGATGGCACAACTTCAAATAGAAGTAGAGCGAATGAACGCTGAAAATGAAAGATTAAAAGGGATGCTCACTAATGTCAGCAACAATTTCGCCGCTCTTCACAATCATCTGATGACTTTGATGGCACAGAAACAAACTTCAAGAACTGATACAGTAGCAGAAAACGAGGTTCTATATACATGTATATATTATATTATATATATATATATTCAGCATCAAACTTGAATGATCATATATACATGATAATAATCCAGGGTTTTCGTTAAATTTCCTCAGGTTTTGAACAGAAATTCTGGAGAACCAGAAGTTCCAAGGCAGTTCTTCGACTTGGTTCCTCGTTCAAACACAACCGACGATCGAATATGTATTAATTCTATATCAGAAGAAAGAACAGTTTCTGTATCACCAAAGATCAACAGCACCATGGAAGCTTCCAGAAACAAGAGGATGATCCACGGTAGAGAACAAAGCCCTGAGCCAGAAGGTTGGAACCCTAACAAAGCTACTAAGCTCATTGGTAATCCTTCAAAGTCCGTTGAACAATCCAACGAAGCCATCATGCGTAAAGCCCGCGTCTCCGTTCGGGCCCGATCAGAAGCTCCCATGGTCAATAATTTACATCTAAAGATTAAGCTTCCAAAATTCAATGGGACTAATAATATAGTTCTTGAGAATTCGCTAATTATGATAATATATATATGAACTTCTCGCAATGATTTTTTGACAGATGTCAGATGGATGTCAATGGAGGAAATATGGACAAAAGATGGCAAAAGGCAATCCTTTTCCAAGGGCTTATTACCGTTGCACCATGGCCGTTGGTTGTCCCGTAAGAAAACAAGTATGTTCTTTAAGATTAAGTTATATTTTTCTTCATAAACTTGATTATGGGAAAATCTATTTTTGTTGAGTTTATATAATTTTCTTTCGATGCGATAACAACTCAATGCAGGTCCAGAGATGTTCCGACGACAAAACGATCTTAATCACAACCTACGAAGGCAATCACAACCACCCACTACCACCGACCGCCATGGCCATGGCCTCCACCACCTCGGCCGCCGCTAGCATGCTCTTGTCGGGCTCGATGTCGAGTTTAGATCACAACCCTAATTTTCTTGCAAGGACCGTTCTCCCTTACTCCTCAAACATGGCCGTGATCTCAGCTTCAGCCCCATTTCCAACTGTCACATTGGACCTAACGCAGACACCCAACAGTAATAATCTTCCAAACCCGAATTCACAAGGAGCCACGCCACCACCACCACCGCCGCCGCAGTTTCAGTTTCCATTCCACCACCAAAACCTTCCTCCGATGCCTCCTCCACCTCAAGTCTTCGGACAAGCCCTTTATAACCCAACGAAGTTTTCAGGTCTACAGATGTTCCAAGAAGTCAAAGCCCATGATGTCAGCGGCCAAACTCCGGCAAGATTTGCTGATACTATTAGCGCGATCACAGCAGATCCTAATTTCTCGGCTGCGTTAGCTCATGCCATCTCTTCGATCATCGGTGGTTCGATCGAACAACAATCGTGATGACGGAGTAATTACATGGGACAAAGACACGGAGGTTTTAGAGGTTTAATTTAATTATTTGTTTGAAGCTTTTTTTTTTCTTTTTTTTTTTTTTGTTTTTCAAGATTTGGCCTTTTGATCATCTTTAAAAGCACATATTTGGGACTTAAACCTAATAACTTTTGATTTGATTATGTCAAAGCCCAAACCTACTAACTTTTTAAACATGAATCATTGCTTCATCTACAAATTATGTCCCAAACAATCAAACTGCAAAACAAAGTATTCATTCGACATATCGAAGTACTACTGTTAATGAAAATGTAAACTAAGTAGTAAAACAGAGCAAATCCCCGTTGTAGTCTTGCCGCGTCTTAAGGGTTTCAATGTTTGGTAAGAGCCACAGACTTTGCTCTCATATTCAGGAATATAGCCCTGAGCATACAGAAACCAGAGAGCAAAACGAATGAGCTGCCGCCCGTCGAATCTATCAAAGACGAAAGATTGATTTTTTTTTTCTCTCTTTTTCTTACCAGAAACAGGCGACGACACTTTGGACAATGACGCGAAGCTGAAGCGGGACGTACTGGTGATTGATCCATCCAATAACTGGCCAGAACTGTAAGGGAAACGATTGATAAAGAAAGGGAATGCCTTAATGTGACAGATAGAGTAAAACTAAACCGTGCTTGTAGTTACGTACGGTCCACGCCGTTGACTGCACAGATGGATATTCTTTCTTGATTTTGGACTTGACATGGATCCATGGTCTTCCTATTTCATCAGTGCATATGAAAAGCAGATAATGAATAAGGCTAAAGGCATTCGATTTTACGCAAATTGTGGTATTTCAGGCATCGAATGACCTTCGATAACGAAGCCGTAATAGAGCATGAAAAATAAGTTGTTCAAAGGGGAGATGGTCAGCTGCTCCACGACCACCTGAAGTGATTACATATCTCCGCAAATCATGATTTGGATCGAATGTAATAAGATGGAATATTGAATAGAGATGTTGGAAAGAGATTACGAAGAGGGACAACACACCTTCTTGGCAACTGTCTTTGAATCCTTCTTTCCCTTGAAAATTCTGTCGAGCATTATGTGGAAATAATGCCCAAAAGGTCCCAAATAGGCAGCACCAAAGATCTGCGTTCAACAATGTATGTAATAATACTCCCATAGGCAATGGATGAAATAAAACTGCTAAAGCTGAAATCTTTTCATGTTTCATTCAGAGAAATCCCAACAGTTCAGAGAAGAAAAACGGTAACTCAAATTCTTCAACAACAATAATAATAATAAAAAAAGAAACATAAAAGAATAAAAACAGAGCCAATATCTTTACCACTTTGAGAAGAAGGCGTTTGAGTTGAAGTTTCTGAATACCAGACAGCTTCTGTGCAGCAGCATCACTGATAGCTGACAATACTCCAGCAGTTATCACCTTATCAAACAGAATAAATTCGTATTAAAACCATAAAAAAAAAAGGGAAAAATCACAAGTCGAAGGGTTTCAGATTCAATAAAAGAATTGGGCATGAAGAAGAAAGGGGAGACCTTGGTCCTCAATGGGTGTCGTTGAAGCTGCATCAAGTACTGATTCAACCCCTTCTTTGCTACTGATCCCATTTTGATTTCCCCCTTTTTTTTCTGAAGAACAATCTTTTCCGAGAATTCAAAGCTCCTACCTTCTTATTGTTAATGGAGGCGAATCTTTGTAAATTGATTCTTTGAATCCAATCTCGCTATATATTGATTTGACTAAGACTTTTTTTCCTCTCTTTTCATTGTACAATCAACTCAAAACATTTTCAATGAGACAATTTATTATTTTTTAAGACTATAGGTAGGGGAATCTCATTTTAAGGACACATAAATTAGGGGTGATAACTTTAGAATTTCGAAATTGAACCAATTTGACGATACATAAATCAAACCTTGAAATTTTAGGTCAGTAAATTTCGAAATTTCAAGCTGCGAACTCTTCCTATTTTTACTGCAAATTATCTATATGAAGTGATTGTATTAGGTGTACTGGCAAATTAGTATTATGTAAAATGTACAGTGTGTGGATTAGCAATGACATTCCAAAAAAAATTTGTGATTGAAGTAACTTGAGGACATTGAATTAGCAATGACATTATTAACCTTTCCAAAAAAAGTTTTCATAACTGAAGTAATTTGAGAACAATAAGTTTCAAAATTGAAGTAATTTAATGACAATAAATTTTAAAATTATATCATTAATTATCATCAAATTGCTTCACCACTCTTAGCATACGGAAATGAAGAAGTAATTCAGCCTTTTTCTTAATGTTATAAAAACATTGTCATTCACCAAAGAAAAAAAAAAACATTATTGATCAAAAGACACATCAAGACAGTTCAAGAAGAGGGAGGCTTGTAATACTTATTCGGAACAAAAGGCATCTTAGTCGCCGAGCCTTCATAAACCTTACCCCTCACCACGATACTCAGCTTCGTCCCAACCCTATGGTGCCCAGACTTCACATACCCCATGGCTACATTCTTCTTCAGACAAGGACTAAACCCCCCGCTGGTCACCTCCCCGACGGTCGAGCCTGACTCGTCTTGTATCTCGCTGTGGCTCCTCGCCGGCGGGCCCGAAGAGAAGAGCCCCACGCGTCGAACCGACTGTCCCTGTTCGATTTGTTTGAGGATCACGTCCGACCCTAGGAATCCTCCTTGGGACCGCCGCCTCTTGCCCACGGCCCACGTTAGCCCGGCCTCGACGGGCGTGATGTGCTGCTCCAAGTCGTTGCCGTATAGGCACAGGCCGGCTTCTAACCTCAGGCTGTCCCGCGCGCCCAGACCGGTCGGCCGGACTTTGCCTTCGGATTTCTCGAGTATGGCTTTTGTGAGGTCGACCGCATGCTCCGAGGGCACGGAGATTTCGAAGCGGTCTTCGCCGGTGTACCTGAACGGCGATCGTCGAATACCGTAATAAATTAAGAATTCCATCCTAAAATCAATCGGTATTACATGGTACTCATTGACTTATCTACTTAATTGGATTAATATACGGCTTGACGATTTTTTTCTCCAATGAGTTAGGGGGTGGCACTGAAGCAATTTCAAGGACACAAAACTTATGGATACGAGGTTACAAAACTGAATTTCAAAACTGAAGCAATTTAAGGACACAATGCATCGTAAACATAATTTTTTGCCGGAACTTCGACACGTGAATCGTACATACCAAATAATTTGTGGATAAATCGTACGTTGCATTTTCGAGATACCTAACTTACATGGTCGCAATTTAAAAATAGTAATTTCCAAAATTGGAGTAATTTAAAAACACAACGCGTCGTAAACCTAACTTTTGGCTAGAACTTCGACACGTGATCCGCAAATACCAAATAATTTGGTGATAAATAATACGTGATGGAAAATTTAATTAGGGATAAATCCTACGTGTCAGTTTCAACGGATGGCAACTTACAAACACTAACTTTTAAACTGAAGTAATTTTAAAATATTTAAACTGCAATCCCGTAAGTTAGGTACCCCCTAACTTATGGAAAATTAATCCTCAATATAATTTTCCAATACGCGACAGATAATCTCGACATGCCGAAAACAACAACGTAAAAAGTATATATCGAAAAAAAAAAGTCGCGCGCCATTGACGTCCAAAATCTTAAAATCGCAGAAGTACATTTTGCTCAAATCCTCCGTCGTCAACCTCTGAAGGACCGGCGTGGCCAGAGGCCCCTGCAGAGCCAAGAGCGACCTCTCGTCGTGAACGTGCCAAGTAACGTCGCCTCCCTTCGCCTTAAAGGCCATCATACGCCCCTCGATGTGAGCCAAATCCTTATCCCTACAGCCCGCATTCACAACCAAGTATACATGATCGTCGGCCACCTTAGCAATCACCGAGTCGTCGATCACGCCCCCCTTCTCGTTCGTGAACACGGTCAGGCACCCCGTCCCTGGCCTGAGGCCCGCCACGTCGGCCACCACGAGCCCCTCGAGGAAGGGGACGGAGTCCCCGCCCTTGAGGCCGAGGCCGCACATGTGGGAGACGTCGAAGAGGGCACCGTTCTGGCGGCAGTTGAGGGTCGAGTCCATGATGGAGTCCTTGTATTGAATCGGCATGCTCCAGCCCGCGAATGGGACCATCTTGGCTCCGTGGGCCACGTGGAAGTCATAGAGGACGGTCCTCTTGAGGTCACCTTCTGATTCGAAGAAACGCCGTGGGATGGTTCTTTGGTTGGTTTGAGATAGGCGGCGCTTGATGGAGTTTCCGAGCTGCCATAGTCCGCCGGTCCTCATGTCTGTGTAAGTATCTGCACAGATTTATTACAGAGGCGAATCTCAGGCCGATTTATTACAGAGCATCAATCGAAGAGACAGAGGAAAGATCTTCCGCCGCTTGGAAAGAAAAAGATTTACTCATATCAATCGATCTATCAACCTCAGATTCGAAGCAGCATATACATATATATATATATATATATATATATATATATATATATATGTAATGCCTCACTTCCCACAAAAGATAAATCGAAATCCCTACACACGCCAAGCAAACAGCAGCATAATGCAATCAAATAAAGACAACATCTTGCATGGTGTTGTACCTATATAAGATCGCAGAAGTGCTCTGATTGCAAGTTTCAACTAGCAGATTTCTCAAGTGATGTAATAAAGCTCAAGCTCAACCAAATAAATGAAAATTGACAGAAAAAAGTAGACAATTAGAGGAATATTGCAGCTATGAATATGCGAATGCAAAGTATTCAGAGTTTCAGACCAGTTTGAGGAAAACTGAGATCCAATCTGTACCTTATCGAAAAAGGGATAATTTTGATAAGAGTGATCGGTATCTAAAAGAATTAAACAAAAGGGATTGAGTATTAAATTGACGAAAATACCCTCTTAAAAAAAAGAAGGACCGTCGTTGATTATTAATTAAGAAGAAGATTAAAAAAAACAATGCCGAAAAGTTAAAAAAAGAAGGACCCTCGAGTTAGACTTGCGTTAAAGGAGGTAAAAAACAATTCGATAACGCTAAAGTAAAAAAAGAAAGTAAAAAAAGAAGATTAACTCGATTTGTAACTCGATTTCATATTTAACTCGATTTCATACTTAGTCGAGTTCATATTTAACTCGAATTAGTTCGAAATCGAACTCGATTAACTCAAACTTTTTTTTTTTTTTTTGCATTTCAGGTATATTTTCCGACCAAGCTTCCGCCGGAAAATAGATTTCAAACATTTTGACATAGGAAATGATTTCCGATCGATACCAAATTTTACGACGAGATTCTACACTTCCTGACGTACAAAACGAGGGGTCATTTGAATCCATCTGACATCGTTTGGTATTTTTTATAACCCATGGCCTTGAGACATTCTGCCCTCAGCCATGGACTGTGACAGTCATTTGTTTTCTGACATTTTGGCATATGAAATGATTTCCGATCGATACCAAATTTTACGACGTGATTCTTCACTTCCTGACGTACAAAACGAGGGGTCATTCGAATCCATCGGACATCGTTTGGTATTTTTCATAACCCATGGCCGTGTGACATTCTGCCCTCAGCCATGGACTGTGACAGTCATTCGTTTTCTGATATTTTGACATACGAAATGATTTCCGATCGATACCAAATTTTACGACGTGATTCTACACTTCCCAACGTACGAAACGAGGGGTCATTCGAATCCATCTGACATCGTTTGATACTTTTCATAACCCATGGCCATGAGACGTTGTGCCCTCAGCCATGGACCGTGATCCCCTGTGCGGGTCCCCTGTTTAGTAGCGCAGGTCCCCTGCTCTTGCACGCAGGGTCCCCTGCCTACAATGCGCGCGATGGGGCGTTCAGCCCTTGGCCGTGGACTGTGACAGTTTTTCGTATTTTGATCTTTTAACATAGTAAATGATTTCGGATCGCTACCAAATTTTACGACGAGATTCTACACTTCCTGACGTACAAAACGAGGGGTTATTTGAATCCATCTGACATCGTTTGGTATTTTTTATAACCCATGGCCGTGAGACATTCTGCCCTCAGCCATGGACTGTGACAGTCATTTGTTTTCTGACATTTTGGCATGTGAAATGATTTCCGATCAATACCAAATTTTACGACGTGATTCTACACTTCATGACGTACAAAACGAGGGGTCATTCGAATCCATCGGACATCGTTTGGTATTTTTCATAACCCATGGCCGTGTGACATTCTGCCCTCAGCCATGGACTGTGACAGTCATTCGTTTTCTGATATTTTGACATACGAAATGATTTCCGATCGATACCAAATTTTACGACGTGATTCTACACTTCCCAACGTACGAAACGAGGGGTCATTCGAATCCATCTGACATCGTTTGGTACTTTTCATAACCCATGGCCATGAGACGTTGTGCCCTCAGCCATGGACCGTGATCCCCTGTGCGGGTCCCCTGTTTAGTAGCGCAGGTCCCCTGCTCTTGCACGCAGGGTCCCCTGCCTACAATGCGCGCGATGGGGCGTTCAGCCCTTGGCCGTGGACTGTGACAGTTTTTCGTATTTTGATCTTTTAACATAGTAAATGATTTCGGATCGCTACCAAATTTTACGACGAGATTCTACACTTCCTGACGTACAAAACGAGGGGTTATTTGAATCCATCTGACATCGTTTGGTATTTTTTATAACCCATGGCCGTGAGACATTCTGCCCTCAGCCATGGACTGTGACAGTCATTTGTTTTCTGACATTTTGGCATGTGAAATGATTTCCGATCAATACCAAATTTTACGACGTGATTCTACACTTCCTGACGTACAAAACGAGGGGTCATTCGAATCCATCGGACATCGTTTGGTATTTTTCATAACCCATGGCCGTGTGACATTCTGCCCTCAGCCATGGACTGTGACAGTCATTCGTTTTCTGATATTTTGACATACGAAATGATTTCCGATCGATACCAAATTTTACGACGTGATTCTACACTTCCCAACGTACGAAACGAGGGGTCATTCGAATCCATCTGACATCGTTTGGTACTTTTCATAACCCATGGCCATGAGACGTTGTGCCCTCAGCCATGGACCGTGATCCCCTGTGCGGGTCCCATGTTTAGTAGCGCAGGTCCCCTGCTCTTGCACGCAGGGTCCCCTGCCTACAATGCGCGCGATGGGGCGTTCAGCCCTTGGCCGTGGACTGTGACAGTTTTTCGTATTTTGATCTTTTAACATAGTAAATGATTTCGGATCGCTACCAAATTTTACGACGAGATTCTACACTTCCTGACGTACAAACGAGGGGTTATTTGAATCCATCTGACATCGTTTGGTATTTTTTATAACCCATGGCCGTGAGACATTCTGCCCTCAGCCATGGACTGTGACAGTCATTTGTTTTCTGACATTTTGGCATGTGAAATGATTTCCGATCAATACCAAATTTTACGACGTGATTCTACACTTCCTGACGTACAAAACGAGGGGTCATTCGAATCCATCGGACATCGTTTGGTATTTTTCATAACCCATGGCCGTGTGACATTCTGCCCTCAGCCATGGACTGTGACAGTCATTCGTTTTCTGATATTTTGACATACGAAATGATTTCCGATCGATACCAAATTTTACGACGTGATTCTACACTTCCCAACGTACGAAACGAGGGGTCATTCGAATCCATCTGACATCGTTTGGTACTTTTCATAACCCATGGCCATGAGACGTTGTGCCCTCAGCCATGGACCGTGATCCCCTGTGCGGGTCCCATGTTTAGTAGCGCAGGTCCCCTGCTCTTGCACGCAGGGTCCCCTGCCTACAATGCGCGCGATGGGGCGTTCAGCCCTTGGCCGTGGACTGTGACAGTTTTTCGTATTTTGATCTTTTAACATAGTAAATGATTTCGGATCGCTACCAAATTTTACGACGAGATTCTACACTTCCTGACGTACAAAACGAGGGGTTATTTGAATCCATCTGACATCGTTTGGTATTTTTTATAACCCATGGCCGTGAGACATTCTGCCCTCAGCCATGGACTGTGACAGTCATTTGTTTTCTGACATTTTGGCATGTGAAATGATTTCCGATCAATACCAAATTTTACGACGTGATTCTACACTTCCTGACGTACAAAACGAGGGGTCATTCGAATCCATCGGACATCGTTTGGTATTTTTCATAACCCATGGCCGTGTGACATTCTGCCCTCAGCCATGGACTGTGACAGTCATTCGTTTTCTGATATTTTGACATACGAAATGATTTCCGATCGATACCAAATTTTACGACGTGATTCTACACTTCCCAACGTACGAAACGAGGGGTCATTCGAATCCATCTGACATCGTTTGGTACTTTTCATAACCCATGGCCATGAGACGTTGTGCCCTCAGCCATGGACCGTGATCCCCTGTGCGGGTCCCCTGTTTAGTAGCGCAGGTCCCCTGCTCTTGCACGCAGGGTCCCCTGCCTACAATGCGCGCGATGGGGCGTTTAGCCCTTGGCCGTGGACTGTAACAGTTTTTCGTATTTTGATCTTTTAACATAGTAAATGATTTCGGATCGCTACCAAATTTTGCGACGAGATTCTACACTTCCTGACGTACAAAACGAGGGGTTATTTGAATCCATCTGACATCGTTTGGTATTTTTTATAACCCATGGCCGTGAGACATTCTGCCCTCAGCCATGGACTGTGACAGTCATTTGTTTTCTGACATTTTGGCATATGAAATGATTTCCGATCAATACCAAATTTTACGACGTGATTCTACACTTCCTGACGTACAAAACGAGGGGTCATTCGAATCCATCGGACATCGTTTGGTATTTTTCATAACCCATGGCCGTGTGACATTCTGCCCTCAGCCATGGACTGTGACAGTCATTTGTTTTCTGACATTTTGGCATGTGAAATGATTTCCGATCAATACCAAATTTTACGACGTGATTCTACACTTCCTGACGTACAAAACGAGGGGTCATTCGAATCCATCGGAAATCGTTTGGTATTTTTCATAACCCATGGCCGTGTGACATTCTGCCCTCAGCCATGGACTGTGACAGTCATTCGTTTTCTGATATTTTGACATACGAAATGATTTCCGATCGATACCAAATTTTACGACGTGATTCTACACTTCCCAACGTACGAAACGAGGGGTCATTCGAATCCATCTGACATCGTTTGGTACTTTTCATAACCCATGGCCATGAGACGTTGTGCGCTCAGCCATGGACCGTGATCCCCTGTGCGGGTCCCCTGTTTAGTAGCGCAGGTCCCCTGCTCTTGCACGCAGGGTCCCCTGCCTACAATGCGCGCGATGGGGCGTTCAGCCCTTGGCCGTGGACTGTGACAGTTTTTCGTATTTTGATCTTTTAACATAGTAAATGATTTCGGATCGCTACCAAATTTTACGACGAGATTCTACACTTCCTGACGTACAAAACGAGGGGTTATTTGAATCCATCTGACATCGTTTGGTATTTTTTATAACCCATGGCCGTGAGACATTCTGCCCTCAGCCATGGACTGTGACAGTCATATGTTTTCTGACATTTTGGCATGTGAAATGATTTCCGATCAATACCAAATTTTACGACGTGATTCTACACTTCCTGACGTACAAAACGAGGGGTCATTCGAATCCATCGGACATCGTTTGGTATTTTTCATAACCCATGGCCGTGTGACATTCTGCCCTCAGCCATGGACTGTGACAGTCATTCGTTTTCTGATATTTTGACATACGAAATGATTTCCGATCGATACCAAATTTTACGACGTTATTCTACACTTCCCAACGTACGAAACGAGGGGTCATTCGAATCCATCTGACATCGTTTGGTACTTTTCATAACCCATGGCCATGAGACGTTGTGCCCTCAGCCATGGACCGTGATCCCCTGTGCGGGTCCCCTGTTTAGTAGCGCAGGTCCCCTGCTCTTGCACGCAGGGTCCCCTGCCTACAATGCGCGCGATGGGGCGTTCAGCCCTTGGCCGTGGACTGTGACAGTTTTTCGTATTTTGATCTTTTAACATAATAAATGATTTCGGATCGCTACCAAATTTTACGACGAGATTCTACACTTCCTGACGTACAAAACGAGGGGTTATTTGAATCATCTGACATCGTTTGGTATTTTTTATAACCCATGGCCGTGAGACATTCTGCCCTCAGCCATGGACTGTAACAGTCATTTGTTTTCTGACATTTTGGCATGTGAAATGATTTCCGATCAATACCAAATTTTACGACGTGATTCTACACTTCCTGACGTACAAAACGAGGGGTCATTCGAATCCATCGGACATCGTTTGGTATTTTTCATAACCCATGGCCGTGTGACATTCTGCCCTCAGCCATGGACTGTGACAGTCATTCGTTTCCTGATATTTTGACATACGAAATGATTTCCGATCGATACCAAATTTTACGACGTGATTCTACACTTCATGACGTACAAAACGAGGGGTCATTCGAATCCATCGGACATCGTTTGGTATTTTTCATAACCCATGGCCGTGTGACATTCTGCCCTCAGCCATGGACTGTGACAGTCATTCGTTTTCTGATATTTTGACATACGAAATGATTTCCGATCGATACCAAATTTTACGACGTGATTCTACACTTCCCAACGTACGAAACGAGGGGTCATTCGAATCCATCTGACATCGTTTGGTACTTTTCATAACCCATGGCCATGAGACATTGTGCGCTCAGCCATGGACCGTGATCCCCTGTGCGGGTCCCCTGTTTAGTAGCGCAGGTCCCCTGCTCTTGCACGCAGGGTCCCCTGCCTACAATGCGCGCGATGGGGCGTTCAGCCATTGGCCGTGGACTGTGACAGTTTTTCGTATTTTGATCTTTTAACATAGTAAATGATTTCGGATCGCTACCAAATTTTACGACGAGATTCTACACTTCCTGACGTACAAAACGAGGGGTTATTTGAATCCATCTGACATCGTTTGGTATTTTTTATAACCCATGGCCGTGAGACATTCTGCCCTCAGCCATGGACTGTGACAGTCATTTGTTTTCTGACATTTTGGCATGTGAAATGATTTCCGATCAATACCAAATTTTACGACGTGATTCTACACTTCCTGACGTACAAAACGAGGGGTCATTCGAATCCATCGGACATCGTTTGGTATTTTTCATAACCCATGGCCGTGTGACATTCTGCCCTCAGCCATGGACTGTGACAGTCATTCGTTTTCTGATATTTTGACATACGAAATGATTTCCGATCGATACCAAATTTTACGACGTGATTCTACACTTCCCAACGTACGAAACGAGGGGTCATTCGAATCCATCTGACATCGTTTGGTACTTTTCATAACCCATGGCCATGAGACGTTGTGCCCTCAGCCATGGACCGTGATCCCATGTGCGGGTCCCCTGTTTAGTAGCGCAGGGTCCCCTGCCTACAATGCGCGCGATGGGGCGTTCAGCCCTTGGCCGTGGACTGTGACAGTTTTTCGTATTTTGATCTTTTAACATAGTAAATGATTTCGGATCGCTACCAAATTTTACGACGAGATTCTACACTTCCTGACGTACAAAATGAGGGGTTATTTGAATCCATCTGACATCGTTTGGTATTTTTTATAACCCATGGCCGTGAGACATTCTGCCCTCAGCCATGGACTGTGACAGTCATTTGTTTTCTGACATTTTGGCATGTGAAATGATTTCCGATCAATACCAAATTTTACGACGTGATTCTACACTTCCTGACGTACAAAACGAGGGGTCATTTGAATCCATCGGACATCGTTTGGTATTTTCATAACCCATGACCGTGTGACATTCTGCCCTCAGCCATGGACTGTGACAGTCATTCGTTTTCTGATATTTTGACATACGAAATGATTTCCGATCGATACCAAATTTTACG
Organism: Lindernia subracemosa; assembly: GCA_028392965.1. Taxonomy (NCBI): domain Eukaryota; kingdom Viridiplantae; phylum Streptophyta; class Magnoliopsida; order Lamiales; family Linderniaceae; genus Vandellia; species Vandellia subracemosa. The sequence continues at coordinate 3,719,583 of JAQPCC010000006.1, forward strand.
ACGTGATTCTACACTTCCCAACGTACGAAACGAAAGGTCATTCGAATCCATCTGACATCGTTTGGTACTTTTCATAACCCATGGCCATGAGACGTTGTGCCCTCAGCCATGGACCGTGATCCCCTGTGCGGGTCCCCTGTTTAGTAGCGCAGGTCCCCTGCTCTTGCACGCAGGGTCCCCTGCCTACAATGCGCGCGATGGGGCGTTCAGCCCTTGGCCGTGGACTGTGACAGTTTTTCGTATTTTGATCTTTTAACATAGTAAATGATTTCGGATCGCTACCAAATTTTACGACGAGATTCTACACTTCCTGACGTACAAAACGAGGGGTTATTTGAATCCATCTGACATCGTTTGGTATTTTTTATAACCCATGGCCGTGAGACATTCTGCCCTCAGCCATGGACTGTGACAGTCATTTGTTTTCTTACATTTTGGCATGTGAAATGATTTCCGATCAATATCAAATTTTACGACGTGATTCTACACTTCCTGACGTACAAAACGAGGGGTCATTCGAATCCATCGGACATCGTTTGGTATTTTTCATAACCCATGGCCGTGTGACATTCTGCCCTCAGCCATGGACTGTGACAGTCATTCGTTTTCTGATATTTTGACATACGAAATGATTTCCGATCGATACCAAATTTTACGACGTGATTCTACACTTCCCAACGTACGAAACGAGGGGTCATTCGAATCCATCTGACATCGTTTGGTACTTTTCATAACCCATGGCCATGAGACGTTGTGCCCTCAGCCATGGACCGTGATCCCCTGTGCGGGTCCCCTGTTTAGTAGCGCAGGTCCCCTGCTCTTGCACGCAGGGTCCCCTGCCTACAATGCGCGCGATGGGGCGTTCAGCCCTTGGCCGTGGACTGTGACAGTTTTTCGTATTTTGATCTTTTAACATAGTAAATGATTTCGGATCGCTACCAAATTTTACGACGAGATTCTACACTTCCTGACGTACAAAACGAGGGGTTATTTGAATCCATCTGACATCGTTTGGTATTTTTTATAACCCATGGCCGTGAGACATTCTGCCCTCAGCCATGGACTGTGACAGTCATTTGTTTTCTGACATTTTGGCATGTGAAATGATTTCCGATCAATACCAAATTTTACGACGTGATTCTACACTTCCTGACGTACAAAACGAGGGGTCATTCGAATCCATCGGGCATCGTTTGGTATTTTTCATAACCCATGGCCGTGTGACATTCTGCCCTCAGCCATGGACTGTGACAGTCATTCGTTTTCTGATATTTTGACATACGAAATGATTTACGATCGATACCAAATTTTACGACGTGATTCTACACTTCCCAACGTACGAAACGAGGGGTCATTCGAATCCATCTGACATCGTTTGGTACTTTTCATAACCCATGGCCATGAGACGTTGTGCCCTCAGCCATGGACCGTGATCCCCTGTGCGGGTCCCCTGTTTAGTAGCGCAGGTCCCCTGCTCTTGCACGCAGGGTCCCCTGCCTACAATGCGCGCGATGGGGCGTTCAGCCCTTGGCCGTGGACTGTGACAGTTTTTCGTATTTTGATCTTTTAACATAGTAAATGATTTCGGATCGCTACCAAATTTTACGACGAGATTCTACACTTCCTGACGTACAAAACGAGGGGTTATTTGAATCCATCTGACATCGTTTGGTATTTTTTATAACCCATGGCCGTGAGACATTCTGCCCTCAGCCATGGACTGTGACAGTCATTTGTTTTCTGACATTTTGGCATGTGAAATGATTTCCGATCAATACCAAATTTTACGACGTGATTCTACACTTCCTGACGTACAAAACGAGGGGTCATTCGAATCCATCGGACATCGTTTGGTATTTTTCATAACCCATGGCCGTGTGACATTCTGCCCTCAGCCATGGACTGTGACAGTCATTCGTTTTCTGATATTTTGACATACGAAATGATTTCCGATCGATACCAAATTTTACGACGTGATTCTACACTTCCCAACGTACGAAACGAGGGGTCATTCGAATCCATCTGACATCGTTTGGTACTTTTCATAACCCATGGCCATGAGACGTTGTGCCCTCAGCCATGGACCGTGATCCCCTGTGCGGGTCCCCTGTTTAGTAGCGCAGGTCCCCTGCTCTTGCACGCAGGGTCCCCTGCCTACAATGCGCGCGATGGGGCGTTCAGCCCTTGGCCGTGGACTGTGACAGTTTTTCGTATTTTGATCTTTTAACATAGTAAATGATTTCGGATCGCTACCAAATTTTACGACGAGATTCTACACTTCCTGACGTACAAAACGAGGGGTTATTTGAATCCATCTGACATCGTTTGGTATTTTTTATAACCCATGGCCGTGAGACATTCTGCCCTCAGCCATGGACTGTGACAGTCATTTGTTTTCTGACATTTTGGCATGTGAAATGATTTCCGATCAATACCAAATTTTACGACGTGATTCTACACTTCCTGACGTACAAAACGAGGGGTCATTCGAATCCATCGGACATCGTTTGGTATTTTTCATAACCCATGGCCGTGTGACATTCTGCCCTCAGCCATGGACTGTGACAGTCATTCGTTTTCTGATATTTTGACATACGAAATGATTTCCGATCGATACCAAATTTTACGACGTGATTCTACACTTCCCAACGTACGAAACGAGGGGTCATTCGAATCCATCTGACATCGTTTGGTACTTTTCATAACCCATGGCCATGAGACGTTGTGCCCTCAGCCATGGACCGTGATCCCCTGTGCGGGTCCCCTGTTTAGTAGCGCAGGTCCCCTGCTCTTGCACGCAGGGTCCCCTGCCTACAATGCGCGCGATGGGGCGTTCAGCCCTTGGCCGTGGACTGTGACAGTTTTTCGTATTTTGATCTTTTAACATAGTAAATGATTTCGGATCGCTACCAAATTTTACGACGAGATTCTACACTTCCTGACGTACAAAATGAGGGGTTATTTGATTCCATCTGACATCGTTTGGTATTTTTTATAACCCATGGCCGTGAGACATTCTGCCCTCAGCCATGGACTGTGACAGTCATTTGTTTTCTGACATTTTGGCATGTGAAATGATTTCCGATCAATACCAAATTTTACGACGTGATTCTACACTTCCTGACGTACAAAACGAGGGGTCATTTGAATCCATCGGACATCGTTTGGTATTTTCATAACCCATGACCGTGTGACATTCTGCCCTCAGCCATGGACTGTGACAGTCATTCGTTTTCTGATATTTTGACATACGAAATGATTTCCGATCGATACCAAATTTTACGACGTGATTCTACACTTCCCAACGTACGAAACGAGGGGTCATTCGAATCCATCTGACATCGTTTGGTACTTTTCATAACCCATGGCCATGAGACGTTGTGCCCTCAGCCATGGACCGTGATCCCCTGTGCGGGTCCCCTGTTTAGTAGCGCAGGTCCCCTGCTCTTGCACGCAGGGTCCCCTGCCTACAATGCGCGCGATGGGGCGTTCAGCCCTTGGCCGTGGACTGTGACAGTTTTTCGTATTTTGATCTTTTAACATAGTAAATGATTTCGGATCGCTACCAAATTTTACGACGAGATTCTACACTTCCTGACGTACAAAACGAGGGGTTATTTGAATCCATCTGACATCGTTTGGTATTTTTTATAACCCATGGCCGTGAGACATTCTGCCCTCAGCCATGGACTGTGACAGTCATTTGTTTTCTGACATTTTGGCATGTGAAATGATTTCCGATCAATACCAAATTTTACGACGTGATTCTACACTTCCTGACGTACAAAACGAGGGGTCATTCGAATCCATCGGACATCGTTTGGTATTTTTCATAACCCATGGCCGTGTGACATTCTGCCCTCAGCCATGGACTGTGACAGTCATTCGTTTTCTGATATTTTGACATACGAAATGATTTCCGATCGATACCAAATTTTACGACGTGATTCTACACTTCCCAACGTACGAAACGAGGGGTCATTCGAATCCATCTGACATCGTTTGGTACTTTTCATAACCCATGGCCATGAGACGTTGTGCCCTCAGCCATGGACCGTGATCCCCTGTGCGGGTCCCCTGTTTAGTAGCGCAGGTCCCCTGCTCTTGCACGCAGGGTCCCCTGCCTACAATGCGCGCGATGGGGCGTTCAGCCCTTGGCCGTGGACTGTGACAGTTTTTCGTATTTTGATCTTTTAACATAGTAAATGATTTCGGATCGCTACCAAATTTTACGACGAGATTCTACACTTCCTGACGTACAAAACGAGGGGTTATTTGAATCCATCTGACATCGTTTGGTATTTTTTATAACCCATGGCCGTGAGACATTCTGCCCTCAGCCATGGACTGTGACAGTCATTTGTTTTCTGACATTTTGGCATGTGAAATGATTTCCGATCAATACCAAATTTTACGACGTGATTCTACACTTCCTGACGTACAAAACGAGGGGTCATTCGAATCCATCGGACATCGTTTGGTATTTTTCATAACCCATGGCCGTGTGACATTCTGCCCTCAGCCATGGACTGTGACAGTCATTCGTTTTCTGATATTTTGACATACGAAATGATTTCCGATCGATACCAAATTTTACGACGTGATTCTACACTTCCCAACGTACGAAACGAGGGGTCATTCGAATCCATCTGACATCGTTTGGTACTTTTCATAACCCATGGCCATGAGACGTTGTGCCCTCAGCCATGGACCGTGATCCCCTGTGCGGGTCCCCTGAATTTAAGTGCGGGTCCCCTGCTTATAACGCGCAGGTCCCCTGCTCTTGCACGCAGGGTCCCCTGCCTACAATGCGCGCGATGGGGCGTTCAGCCCTTGGCCGTGGACTGTGACAGTTTTTCGTATTTTGATCTTTTAACATAGTAAATGATTTCGGATCGCTACCAAATTTTACGACGAGATTCTACACTTCCTGACGTACAAAACGAGGGGTTATTTGAATCCATCTGACATCGTTTGGTATTTTTTATAACCCATGGCCTTGAGACATTCTGCCCTCAGCCATGGACTGTGACAGTCATTTGTTTTCTGACATTTTGGCATGTGAAATGATTTCCGATCAATACCAAATTTTACGACGTGATTCTACACTTCCTGACGTACAAAACGAGGGGTCATTCGAATCCATCGGACATCGTTTGGTATTTTTCATAACCCATGGCCGTGTGACATTCTGCCCTCAGCCATGGACTGTGACAGTCATTCGTTTTCTGATATTTTGACATACGAAATGATTTCCGATCGATACCAAATTTTACGACGTGATTCTACACTTCCCAACGTACGAAACGAGGGGTCATTCGAATCCATCTGACATCGTTTGGTACTTTTCATAACCCATGGCCATGAGACGTTGTGCCCTCAGCCATGGACCGTGATCCCCTGTGCGGGTCCCCTGAATTTAAGTGCGGGTCCCCTGCTTATAACGCGCAGGTCCCCTGCTCTTGCACGCAGGGTCCCCTGCCTACAATGCGCGCGATGGGGCGTTCAGCCCTTGGCCGTGGACTGTGACAGTTTTTCGTATTTTGATCTTTTAACATAGTAAATGATTTCGGATCGCTACCAAATTTTACGACGAGATTCTACACTTCCTGACGTACAAAACGAGGGGTTATTTGAATCCATCTGACATCGTTTGGTATTTTTATAACCCATGGCCGTGAGACATTCTGCCCTCAGCCATGGACTGTGACAGTCATTTGTTTTCTGACATTTTGGCATGTGAAATGATTTCCGATCAATACCAAATTTTACGATGTGATTCTACACTTCCTGACGTACAAAACGAGGGGTCATTCGAATCCATCGGACATCGTTTGGTATTTTTCATAACCCATGGCCGTGTGACATTCTGCCCTCAGCCATGGACTGTGACAGTCATTCGTTTTCTGATATTTTGACATACGAAATGATTTCCGCTCGATACCAAATTTTACGACGTGATTCTACACTTCCCAACGTACGAAACGAGGGGTCATTCGAATCCATCTGACATCGTTTGGTACTTTTCATAACCCATGGCCATGAGACGTTGTGCCCTCAGCCATGGACCGTGATCCCCTGTGCGGGTCCCCTGAATTTAAGTGCGGGTCCCCTGCTTATAACGCGCAGGTCCCCTGCTCTTGCACGCAGGGTCCCCTGCTTACAATGCGCGCGATGGGGCGTTCAGCCCTTGGCCGTGGACTGTGACAGTTTTTCGTATTTTGATCTTTTAACATAGTAAATGATTTCGGATCGCTACCAAATTTTACGACGAGATTCTACACTTCCTGACGTACAAAACGAGGGGTTATTTGAATCCATCTGACATCGTTTGGTATTTTTTATAACCCATGGCCGTGAGACATTCTGCCCTCAGCCATGGACTGTGACAGTCATTTGTTTTCTTACATTTTGGCATGTGAAATGATTTCCGATCAATATCAAATTTTACGACGTGATTCTACACTTCCTGACGTACAAAACGAGGGGTCATTCGAATCCATCGGACATCGTTTGGTATTTTTCATAACCCATGGCCGTGTGACATTCTGCCCTCAGCCATGGACTGTGACAGTCATTCGTTTTCTGATATTTTGACATACGAAATGATTTCCGATCGATACCAAATTTTACGACGTGATTCTACACTTCCCAACGTACGAAACGAGGGGTCATTCGAATCCATCTGACATCGTTTGGTACTTTTCATAACCCATGGCCATGAGACGTTGTGCCCTCAGCCATGGACCGTGATCCCCTGTGCGGGTCCCCTGTTTAGTAGCGCAGGTCCCCTGCTCTTGCACGCAGGGTCCCCTGCCTACAATGCGCGCGATGGGGCGTTCAGCCCTTGGCCGTGGACTGTGACAGTTTTTCGTATTTTGATCTTTTAACATAGTAAATGATTTCGGATCGCTACCAAATTTTACGACGAGATTCTACACTTCCTGACGTACAAAACGAGGGGTTATTTGAATCCATCTGACATCGTTTGGTATTTTTTATAACCCATGGCCGTGAGACATTCTGCCCTCAGCCATGGACTGTGACAGTCATTTGTTTTCTGACATTTTGGCATGTGAAATGATTTCCGATCAATACCAAATTTTACGACGTGATTCTACACTTCCTGACGTACAAAACGAGGGGTCATTCGAATCCATCGGACATCGTTTGGTATTTTTCATAACCCATGGCCGTGTGACATTCTGCCCTCAGCCATGGACTGTGACAGTCATTCGTTTTCTGATATTTTGACATACGAAATGATTTCCGATCGATACCAAATTTTACGACGTGATTCTACACTTCCCAACGTACGAAACGAGGGGTCATTCGAATCCATCTGACATCGTTTGGTACTTTTCATAACCCATGGCCATGAGACGTTGTGCCCTCAGCCATGGACCGTGATCCCCTGTGCGGGTCCCCTGAATTTAAGTGCGGGTCCCCTGCTTATAACGCGCGGGTCCTCTGAATTTGTGCGGGTCCCCTGTTTTTACGTTTGGGAGCCCTGCCCATAACGTGCGGGTCCCCTGTGTTCATGTACGATTTTTACAATTTTAATTCATCGAATTAAGCTATTAATTGTGAGTTTGTATACAATGTTTATCCTCTATAACAATATAAAACATCATAAAATAGCACAAAACCAAAAAATTGGATCAAATCACAAGAATTACAATCGATGTATAAGATTGTTACATCCTACAAAATTCACCAACACAATATATGTTTTTTATAGTGCTCTTTTTCTATCTACACTTATGAGATTGGTCAACAAGAAATACATGTTTGATTATTTTTTTTCGAAGCCTTAGGTACTGTTAAGGTTGAGGTTTTTTTTTTTTTTTTATCGGTCGAGTAATTAATTTTTTATTAATTATTAACTTATTAAGACCGATCGATTATGCGCGGGACCCCTGCACTAATGCACGGGTCCCCTGCGTATATGCGCGCGGGACGCCTGATATAACGTGCGGGAACCCTGCTTTATGTGCGGGTCCCATGATCTAATGCGCGGGGCGCCTGCTTTCAAGCAGGGGTCCCCTGATCAACTGGACGTTTTAAATAACGCACATTTTACATGGTCGTTCTTCCAACCGGAATTTCGAAGCTTTGAGACCCCATTTAGTTTGGAACAGGGTTTAGGACTGAAAATTACAAATTCATCCCGAATGATGTTCCGGATCTCGAATGATGCATCCACGGAATTAATATTTGAGAAATATTTGAGACCATATTTAATTAATATTTGAGAAATATTTAATAGTTGAGAAAGCTAATCGAATTAATTCCGTATCGAATTAATATTTGAGACCAAATTCACCCCGTAAAGCTAATCGAATTAATATTTGAGAAATATTTGAATTAATATTTAATGAGAAAACCATATCGAATTAAGTATCGAATAATAGTTGTATTAAGTATCGAATTCGTATTCGAATAAACTTTGAATTAAATAATAATTCGAAATTAACGACTGGACGAACGCATCTTCTTCAATCGAGCTGCACAGTACGTGACGAGGTAAAACAACTTCAGATTGGACTTACCCACGATGAATAATGAACAATGTATGCATAATAAGTGAAATTTGGACGAAATAACTGGAATGTAAATATATACGAAAAACCAACCTTTAATGGCTTCGACCTGTGCGAATTTGATGTGTTCGACCTGTGCGAATGTGTTTGCTTCGATCTTATACCTTCGACGAGCTTGTTGGGTGATGTTTAAATGCCTTGGATCTTGACGTGCGAGAGTATATCTTGTTACTTCGTTCGCTCTTTTTTTTTTTTAAGTTGGTTGTTGGATATTAATGTTCGTTGGTTGTTTGTTGGATTTTTTTATTAAAAAAAATAAAAAAATTAAATGATTTATTTAAGTTAATTATACCTTAATTAAACTCAATCCCTTTTATTTAATTGACAAAGTCAAAGTCCCCTTTTTTTTTTAAAATTAAATAATAATCTCTTTTCTTAAATTGGCCCTCGAAAAAGTATGCAGCTATAAAGGGATTCTCTTTCTCTGGAAAATGGTGTTATGTCGGAACCCAATGGAGAAATTTTTATTTTAAACAAAATATATATATTGGAGAAAGCAAGAAAGATAGATCAATCGATATCAAGAATATATTTTTATTTAATACATCATCGTATTCTGTGTCTCACCGTATCCTAGAAGCACAGTGCGCCAATTTTATATTACATTTAAATTTAATTTATGATTTAATATAATAAATAAATCAAACTTTGGGTATAAACGTAGTTGGTGTGGTGTGGTGTAGTGAGTGGTGACGATGTTGATTCCATTTTCCAACAAACAAGTTTTGCTTGGTTGGTTGGTGTTCGATGGGACTTGGATACTTTCACGATATGGACTTGGTTATGGAAATTATAGAAATATTATTAAAATTAATTTGTTAACACAATAAAATATGTTCGAACAGGCTGAAAATGGGTTCAAATAATATTTCTATGAATTTAACTCATACAACTCAAATCACTGCATGAATAAATAAAAATGGAGAATTACATTAGATGTTGAGCAAGCATTTGCAAGAACAAAAATCAATGTCTGGCTAAATTTATCTATCTTATCACACTACTCCGTAGGACGAAGCATTACGTTCTTCACCGTCTTCCTTGCTCGCCAATGAACGGCGGCAGCAGTTTCGGATGTTCCCATCTGCGTCACAGAACAAATACAAGTTAAAACCGAAAATTTTGAGGCGAGTAGGAAGCTTCAAATGTTGTAATAAATTTTTTGCGACATTTTCATCCATTACCTTGATCTCCATGGAGTAGTAAGCTTGCCATAGGTTTGCATCTTGATCGTAAGTAGCAAGTGCAGATTCATAAAGCTTCCTAGCATTTTTGAGACCAGCCTTGTCGCCTACAGATGCAAGGTTCGTCTCTAGCTCGATACAGTTTCTATATAGAGTAAGGCCAGGGCGAGGTAATGCAAGATATCTGCGGTTATTTGAAAAAAGGCAGCAACATTACACATCAGTTTGATACAAGCGAGCAACGTCGATTAAGATACTATATAAAAGATTCGGGAATCCCACCGTTTGTATGTCGCTCTAGCATTTCCAATTCCGTCTCTTTGGAGCATGATGTTTACAATGGTAGATGCGAGTGAAAACCCACTATCGCTTCCACCATGTTCGGCCAAGGAAGAGAATGAAGTCTCCACGAGCTTGTCGTAATAATGTCTCTGATTTACGAAATATTTGAGGCCCTGCACCAGAAAATCGAGAAAACATCAGATGGTACTTCAATATTATTTCAAACTTCAATATGATTAATGTACTTCATACCATAATCCAGAGGCTTTCTGCTGCTGAAATGCAGAGTTTAGTCAGTAGAGCTCTAAGGTGTTCAAATAAGTGTTGTTGATTGATTTCGTTGGGTGGAAGTGACTTATTCTCAGTGTATTTCATTTCCATTGAGAGACGCAAAGTCCATAAATACACTGCATCAGAAAAACGACCGGAGCAGAGTTTTCCTACCAGCAACCTAGCATCGTCAAGTTTTCCCAATTCCAAAAGGAATGAGACATGTTCGCAAGCGATATCTTCGGAAATGGAGCCCGTTCCTTCAGCCTTTTCAAACACCATTTGGATATGAGGAATTAGTTCAAGTTCATGGCCATTAGATTCGAAGCGAACGGCAGTTTGTTTGTCTTTGTTAGCAACGCGAATTGCTTCCATGAGGAATTTTATATAATGCTCCACCATTGTGGCTGATGGTATGCATTCTAGACCTTCTTCATAAACCTGAAAAGGAGCATATAAACATGTGGGACATTCAATATATACGGTTTATTATAACCCAATCGCAGCAGGCAAATGAGACTACCAAGGACAATATTTATCACAATCTAGATTCCATGCCTGACTATATATATGTTTCAAATAAGGAATGCACTCATGCATCTTGAAAGATATAAACAAATTACGCAAGTATTGCGAATTTCAAAGTGGAAACTGGAGAAGGAACAAACCTGAATAGCTTTCCCTAATTTCTTAGAATATACTCCTTCGAGAGCATTCGTTTCAGCTCTAGCAAGCCAATCCCAGTAGAGAGGATCTTGTGAAAAATCCCTTTTCATATCATCAAGTATCTTTCTTCTCAAATCGTCCCCATGAGCCAAATTCGTCCCATCAAGTATATCCAGAAATTGTCTTCGCAGACCAAATGAAGCAGGCACTGCTTCGATTGCACCAGCATATATAGCCTGAAAAATGCTCGCCCCTTGTTCCCGAATAACATCCACATTCCCTTCGGATTCACCATCTCCAACACCAGACCCCTTATCATCACCTCCTTTCGGATTAAAATCCATAAACAGCTCCTTGTTCTCATCTCTCCACTGTTTCTCATTGATGTCCATAGGATCACGAGCCAAGGCACCCACGTGTTCTCCTAAGGCAATCTTCCGAGCTGAAAGCTTGTTGAGATAAGTAAGCTCCAAACGAAGATATTCCACCCATAAGTCTTCAGAAGCTGGGCAAGCTCTCAAACCATTTTGCATCAGTGCACGTCCCGCAGCAACATTCAAATTGGTGTCAAACTCCCAAGTAGCTGCGTATATCCAAACACCTGGCTCTTTGGGATGGTACCTAACTAAGTCCGCTAGAGCCTAGAAGAAGACCACGCACCATTCATGTCAAAACTAAGAATCAATTTTCTTATAAAAAGTTCTACCTCGGATAAGCAACCGAAGGAAATAGTAAAATTTCATGGAGTCAGAGGATACAACGACAGAGAACAACTCAGCTAACCAAAAAAAAAAAATTCACCTTTTTCATTCGGCCATTAGCCCGTCGTAGTCGACAAAACTCCAAGTACTGAAACCAAAGGTCAACGTCTCCCTTAAACCTAGTTGTGGCGATGCGGTACAGCTCAATAACCCTAGTCACCCCCGCGTAATCCGTCTTCGATTTGGTCAACTTTTTGACGCCGTTTTCCCTCGCGGAAGATTGTTTCCGAAGCATTCTCAGCCTGTCCAATCGTTTCTCGTAGTCGATGAATGCGATGAAGTCTTGCTTCAAAGGACTCGGCCTCTTAATTCGATACTCGAATTTCCGACGCTGCTTGACGATTTCGGCAATCTCTTGAGCTGTGAAAATTTCGCGACGGTCGAAGTCCTCTACCTCATCGAGCATGCGCTCAAGCTTGTACTGCACCGTATCAGCCATTTTTGGTTGGGGCTTGAGCTTGAGTGAAGAAGATGGGAATTAAGACTTCAAAGATTTTGAGGGAGAGAGACGGCAAAATAAGGTTTCGCCTTCGCGAGGGTTTTAGGTTTATTGATAGAATTACCATGTTTAAATAACAATAATAATAATAACAGTAAAAATAATAAATAATAGTAATAATTGTAATTTCACCATGCATAAAAATTAAAATCTAAATCAACCCATACAAATAAAAAGCCCCTTTTACTCAATGCATTCCCCCTTCAACTCCAACACCAATATCACCACCATCATCATCACCACCACTGCCACCACTTTTTTCACTTCCGATGCCGCCTATCCCCACATCACCGCCAGCCGAGCCAATCCCACCGCCTATTTGGGAACCAAATGCACCTTCAAAGCCCGGGCCAATGCTCCCAAAGGCCGGCCTGGGAATGCCACCATAAGGCCACCATCTATGCGGCCCAAAGTGGCCGTGATAAAATGCTGTCTTCATTACACCTTCGGGGTTTTCATTTAGAAGCAGCGCCCGACCGCTGGCTGAGCTTGAAAATGCAGAAACAACTAACAAGAGAAGAACGTTAGCCTTGATCGTTTCCATTTATTATCTTAATGAGAATAATGTGTTCAAGAAAGTAAGGTATATATAGCATGGTACTCATATGTTGTGTCTGAGTTTGGACAGAGACAAGCCAACTGTATTGTTCAGGCGAAAGAAGTGAGCAGAATGAGAACTATTAACAACTTAGCAAATCTGATTAGTGAAAAAAAAAAATAAGCATGAGCTTTCTAACACGAATCAACCCTGCCATTTTCCAACCCAAAATTCGACAGAAACAACCAACATGACAGATTAGAGTTCGAATTCTGAACTAAATAAACGTGTAATTAAATTTCCCGGTCACCCACTCGTGACAGAGTTACATTAAGATCTAAACCACATCACTTCACTTCAAAACGACCTCGTACGATGTCCCCTGGCTCGGCCACAGAGGAGAGCGTTCCTCGGAATAGGCAGCTCGTCTCTGAAGGAGTTGGATGGCGTGTAAACTCTCAAGTAGAACTGCTGTCCTAAGTATTGCCTGGCCCAGTTCTCGGATCTTATGTTCCACATTCCTACATTGTCCAAAGCCATGTATATCGCCGTCCAAGATTTTGGGTACACCTATATTTATTACAGTTAGATCCCATATGCCATTGCTTCGTCATACCTACAAAGCAAGTGAGAAGGAGACAAGAGGTACCTGAACTGTGCTCCGGGCAACTGTGTCTCTCAGGTTATAGCGCAATCTACTAGCTTCAGTCCATTGTCCACCGTCCATTCTGTTTCATTCACATTTTCAGACGATTTAAGTCGAATTCATTCATAGTTAAATGCAAGTGACTTGTGTGTAAGTGTGTATCAGACTAACCCGACGACAAAGAAAGCAAAACCATCGACGTGCCAAGACTGGACATCATTCTCCCAATTCTGGAACACGATCTCGATAAAAGAACGGTAATCTGCATGCATGACCGAGGTTGCAAGATAAGGGTTGCCCCACGAGGGCCGGTCTGAGATGCTTCCAACACTAAACACCCCTCCAATCTTGAAATAATCAGCTAACTTCAACGGTGTGTCTGGCGATACGTATGATATGCCATTGACAGCGTATCTGAGCTTTCCATTGATGTAAGTAGCCGAGTTTGCAAGAATTATGGTTCTAGCGGGCCTGATGAGTCCATAGTGGTAAGAGCCTTGCGGGTTCGGCCTTGGTGCGCTTGCTGTCAAGTTTCGACTGATCCACAGAAAACACAAGAGTCAGAACTTGTCCAGGTATGAGGAGAACACTGTAATAAAAGTCGAAGATAGAGTAATACCGTATTGATCGAGCTTGATCTATCGACCAGTTGATCTCAGTGGTAGGTGCACCAGGGACATACCCCGAGACTCTAGTGTTGGAGTTTTTGTAGTTTAGTATAGCAGTGGTAGTAAGCACTTTGGAGGTGAACCGTGTGGATGCCACTATGTAATAATCTTTTGGCTGCTGGTTGGCTGTGACCAAGACGGAGTAAGACTGTCCTAAATGGATGTCGAGAGAGGAATACATGTTCTGAACCGTGTGGGAGCCCTCGACTTCCACGAGTTTCATCATGTGTCCCTGGATTCTGAAGTTTATGGAAGTTGCAAGGCCAACGTTCGATATTCTGAACCTGTAGGTTTTGCCTGAATGATAATAGAAGGCATTTGTAAGAGCCCATACAATGGAAGATATAGAAATTCTCTGTATTCTGTTAGTTGTTAAGAAATTGAGAAGTATTTCGAGTCACCTTGTTCAACGGTTAAGGTGTAACCATTCCAGCCACGCCCGTTGATCACAAGGCCGTCAGGGAAAGGAAGATCATGCCCACCATCCAAAATGTACTTCAGTTGCTGAAAAGAAGAATCAAAATATTTCATTCCACAAGTATTGTCACAATTCCTTACACATGTAAGAAGCGGAGAATAAGAGCAGAGGTTTTGCTTACCCTGTGAGGTCTCTTGAACCAATCACCGACGAGTATGAAGCGGTCACCATCGGGAGGTGGGAAAGGCACGGGGATTTGAGGACGGCTGTAGATTTTGATGGCACCATATCCACCTGCAGCTTTCTGAAGGCCGACTGAAGGAAAATAGAAGTAGCTTCCAATCTGATCTTTAGCTTGGAGTGCATAAGTGAAGTTCTTTCCAGGCGGGATCGGACAGTTTGTGCCCGAAACACCATCTTGCCATGAGTTTCTTCTTTGTTGCAATCCATCCCTAGTATACAAAAAACCATGGATTGAACAAGGTAACAGATTCAGCAGTCAAAGAAGGTATCTTTTAAGCAAAGCTCAGACACATAGAAGCTAAGTCATGAAGCATGGACAGAGAAGGCTCGAGAGAACCATCTTACTTCATAGTCATGATGTATAAACTTGAAAAAAACAGTGTGTACATCAACAGCATTGTGGATTTAAGTAACTCTCTTTGATTATTGGATAATGAGGTAAGAGGTTGAACAGATAAATTCACAGAATCCATACACATGATTAAACAACAACATGATTATGGATGAATGTCAAGATGAAGATGTCAGCACAGATCTACCACGTGTAGTGAGGGGACAAACCAAAACCTAAGATGAATCAAATAAGAAAACAGATCCATCACAATACCAAAGCCAGGGTTAAGATTAGAAGTACATGAACTAGAGAACCATTTAAACAAATCCAACATGAAAACAAAGAACTCTCTAAATGTGTTAGTTATGGACAAGCATTTGCTCTTACCAAGAAATGAGAAATGGCTCGTTCAAGTAGTTGTACACGCTGATAATCAGGTTATCATTCGTCACGCAGTCGATTTCTGGACCTGGGAATTGCCCATTTATCAAAATTCCCTGCCAAGAAAAAAAAAAAAAAAAAAGAAAACAAATCTTTGAAACTTCCGAAGCACAAAGACACTCAATGAAATCCAAGAAACACACATTATAAACAATCAGCAGTTAGATAAAAAAAAAACCTGCTGCTTGACACCAAGAGGATAAACATCACCATAAGTGACCTTCCAAGTGTAGAATCTATAAGGGTTGTCTCCATTTACGACGTTTAACACTAGAAGAAACGCCAATGCACTGATGAGTGAACTCAAAACAGTGTACCCTCCCATTGTCAGAGCCATTTCTTTCTTCAAAAGCGCTGAATCTTTACGTTTCCTCTTGAAAGTGTAAAAATCGAGTTAGGGAATCTACGAAAAGGCAAAGTCTAATGGATTTGAGGAGACAAAGTAAGAAAGGTATGGGGAGGCAAAGGAGTGAGTTGTGTGGGAGTGGCATTTTTGTGAGCTGCTCATTCATACCGCGTAAAATTATAGAGGATGAATTGAACGAATGACGTATATGCCCCTGTCACGTGCTGACCTCTGTGACCATATCAGCGGTATATCTTAATTTCAAAATTAATCATTAAATATATATATATATATATATATTAAATTGTAAGCATCGATCTTTAGTTTCACGCCGAGATGATCGGAAAACATTGATTGGCAATTACCTTCTTTTCACCTCTCACAATGATTGCCATATTTGACTATTACTAAAGTTCTTTTTTTTTTTTTAATTTGACTTACTAAAATATATAATATATTGGGAAGTTTGTTATTAATGTGATGTTGATATACCTTGTGATTTATTTAAGTTGTAGATAGGGCATATATATATATATATTATATATATATATATCTTGGATTGGAATATAAATTGAATGAATGCATCCAAATGGTACCAGCTGTCCGACACAACTTGAGCTATGGGTCAAAGATAAAGTAGTCAAACAACATATGAATAGAATAAATCATCTTATCTACCATCCAAAATTAGAAAAAATACAAAAAAAAAAAAACAATAAGAAAGCAAGAACCAGAAATATTATAGTTTTACTTATAGCCTTCAAGAGACAACAAATTGATGCTCTAAGAAACTTAAAGAAAGAGAAATATGTATCAAATAATAAACTTTTCTATAACATGATTTAGGTTTTTTATATAAAGAATATATATTGACGAAATATATATATATATAAAGAAGATAATATAGGTTTTTATTCTCCATTCCATTCCATCCGCCATTATTGGAGAATATGGGTAAAGTATGCTCTTTAGGGTTTAGTAGAGTAACCTTTTTTTCATTCTTGCAAAATGTGTGTGGTCCAATCTGATAAGATCAATACAAGCCCATTTGTCGTGATTTGTACTTTGATAAACGTAAGGTAGTTTTCAACTACTTTTATTGTTTTCTAGCCTTGAAAACATGGGCCACATCATAACATAACATAACATCAAATCTAAACAAATGTTTTAACTCCTCTTTAGTATTAGGAAAAAAAAACAAAACACTTAACTTTATATTCTTTGGTAAGGCTCCATGATCAACCAAAAGCCAACTTATCTTGATTTTAGATTATATATTTAGAATTCCAAGAACTTGTAAAAATTTAAATTTGGGGTTTTTTTTAAGTTATAATGGAGATCAAAGCTTTTGAAAATTGTAAAATCGAACTATGGAAGAATAATGTTTACCTACATGACATATTTAAAATATTTGCTAGACTAGAAGTAGAATCTATCAAGCTTTTTATTTAGGGCCCAACAACTAGTCATTGTGGACTTCTTTTTCTTTCTTTCTTTTTTTCATTAAGTGAGCCCGCTATTATATCTTCACTATCATACAATGTTGGATAAAATACAGATTAATTAATTTTTATGGGATGATTGAAAAATGATTCGTAATTTAGCATCTATAAATCGAACAGAAATTGTTTGAAATTAACTGTTTTGTATGAGATAATTACTCATTGGGAACCCAAGTTATGTTTCATTAAATAAAATGTTATATATGGCGCGTCTAATATGTTTTGCGGGACCCACTTGGATACTGTCCGGGTCGACCCATAAGACACGTCCCTTGTCGTCCTATCGATCTATTCCGATCTCAAGGCATACTTTTGTTGCCCTCATGCAATGCTAGCTACTAATAATATACACACTTATAGCATATCCTTTTTACAAGTGAAAACGATTGTACTTGAGGATATAACATATATACATACAAAACTTCAAAACATTGAAGCTCTTAAGTTAGCTTCATTATTTGCAATCATTTGAAACATGAGCCTCCTATTAGGTTAGTGACTTTGAGAATGTAAAAACCTCACAAGTAAGATTGCAACTTCAATCGATAGAAATATACTAAATTCCAACTCTTCTTTTTGTGTGCATGAGATATAGAAACATCTCATTAATCATTCCTTTCTTAGCCGTTGTATAAAATTAATAATAAGATATATTTGTATTTTATTACATAATTATCGAGAGAGAGAGATTTGGCAGGAATGATAACAGTTAAAGTAGGGATAAAGGCAAACCAAACGAGAATTCCTTGCCTGCATTCGTCCCTCAATAAAGATTCACCAAAAGTCGTGCCCGATACTGTTGTACCAATCCGCACCGCAAACTCCAATGACCAATTTGCCCTTCTCTCTTTTTTTTTTCTTCAAACTTTCGTCGTGGGAAAAGAATATAGCATAATAATAAAATTAAATATCGAGACATAATATGTACTAAACTAAGATAAACACCATTTATGATACATCGAGTCTCTTTATTACCAGTTAAATTTGAAGTTATAATTTAAAACTATTGAAAAAAGATTCATTTACTCGCAATTAATATGGAATAGTAAAAGCATGCACAGTTTATTTTTATTATTTTATTAAATAGGGAAAAAAGAAAGAAAGAAAGAAAGAAAGAAAAAGGGTTAAAGCTCTCACCTGTCTGTCTCCCCTTTACTTCGTTCTTTAACCCTCCCCATAATAATGCCCTGACCTGAACTGTGAACTCCGAGGGAAAAGAAGAAAGAAAAATCCACAAATTCCATTCAAAATTTTCGATAAATAAATAAATAAAAATATGTCAAAGCCGCCCACAGCAACCACCTCCCGGACGGCGTCGTCCACCGTGATCAACCCCCAAGACTACGCTCACAGTCCCATACACTACTCCGTCGCACTCTCCGACCACGCCATCCTGACCAAACTACTGAACGCCCTGCCCAAGCTGCCGGAGTTCGCGCGAACGGAGGCTAGCCTGACGCTTTCCCAGTCGCTCGAGCTGGAACAAATCGCCGATCGGATTTCTGCCGCGATCGACCGCCGGGACAATGTTCTGAATGAAACATCGCTCCACCTCGCCGTGAGGTTGAACGATGCCGCCGCGGTCAAATTGCTGGCGGATGCGGGCGCCGACGCGTCGTTGCAGAACGCCGCCGGGTGGAACCCGCTGCAAGAAGCTCTGCTGCGCCGGAGGCCGGAGATCGTGAAGGTTCTGGTCCGGCACCACCACGCCGCGGCGTGGGAGAAGTGGAGGCGGCGGCTGCCGAGGCTAGTCGAGGCGCTGAGGCGGATGAGGGATTTCTACATGGAGATTGAGTTCCATTTCGAGAGCTCGATTGTGCCGTTCGTCAACAAAATCGCCCCGTCTGATACCTATAAGATATGGAAGAGAGATGGGAATCTTCGAGCCGACACGTCGCTCGCCGGATACGACGGATTGAAGATCCAGCGAGCGAATCAAAGCTTCCTATTTTTGAACGACTGCGACGGCGCGAACCTCGGCGTGCCACTTGGATCGCTCATCGTTCTCAACCACGACGAGAAGAAAATCTACGACGCCTTTGAGAACGCAGGCAATCAGCTGTCGGATTCCGATCTCGCAAATTTCAGCTCCCAGACGAGCGTTTACCGTCCGGGAATGGACGTAACCAAGGCGGAACTGATCGGCCGTACGAACTGGCGGCGCCAGGAGAAGACGGAGCACGTCGGCGACTACAAGGCTAGGGTTTACGAAATGAACAACGTGACCTTCACTTTCCGATCTCGCAAGCTGAACGGCGCCTCCGAAGAACTGTCTCCGACGTGCGTTCTGCCGTTGGAGATCGACGAAGAGTCCGAAGAGGATTTCATAGTGGCGGAGAATCCAAGGTTCAGCTTGAGCTCTTCTAATGATCGGACGCGACGGCACAGTAGCTTCGTGAGAGAGGATAGGGACTACGTGACGGTGTCGAGGAAGAGCGTCGACATCATTCCGGCGTCCGTGAGGAGGAAAGCGGCGGCGGCCAAATTGGCGGCGTCGCCGCAGACGAAGGAGAAGGAGTACGCGAAGAATCTGAGGCCTACGGTCTGGCTGACGGATCATTTCCCGCTGAAGACGGAGGAGTTAACGCCGTTATTAGATATTTTATCTAACAAGGTGAAGGCCGTTAGGAGATTGCGGGAAGTGTTGACGACGACGTTTCCAGCCGGCACGTTTCCCGTTAAGGTATGGGGATAAATCTGGAAATTCATTCATTAAGCTTACTTTTCGCATGCTAATTGAATACGTTATAACTCTTTATAATTGATTTTAATTTAGACGTTATGAAAATTGCCAGATATTGATTGTTTGCAAATCTTATGTTATAGCATATATAAGTGTATTATTTTTATTTTATAGAAATCTTAAATGCTCTGAAGACTAAAGAGAGTCAAATTGAGTTTTCTGTGGGACCCAAAGCTGCCTTCTGAATCAGTGAATGAATTTGCATTCTTAATCTGCTTTTGCTTTAATTCATTGCTTTTTATGCACATAAGCAACCAACACGCTTCTGGGATATGACGTGGAAGCATCTGATTGGATGAAAACAGAACAGTGGGGGCCCACGAAATCCTATGTTTTACAGACAAAGAAAGCTCACTTAGCCCCACTGTGTTTGATTTCAATCTCCTTTTTATTATTTTATTATTATTTATTGTGAATTTTTTTTTTTTGAAAAATTATTGTGAATTGAATAGTGTCACCCGAATATCGTGAACAGCTTCAAAAGCTATTAATACGACTTAATTGCCTATTTTATTATTATTATTATTATTTTAAATTCAGGTGGCGATACCAGTGGTTCCTACAGTAAGGGTGGTAGTAACCTTCACAAAGTTCGTAGAATTACAGCCAATTGAGACATTCTACACTCCAATGTCAAGTCCTAGGCAATTAAATGGAGGCGGAAGAAACGGAGAAGAGGAGGAGAGTACGAGCGGTGGCGGCTACTTTTCCTCGTCGTGGCTGAGGAGTGGCGGTAACCGCCAGCCAACGGGCGGCAGCGGCGGCGCACAGACGGTGGATCATTTTGCCATACCAAGTGGATATAATTGGAGCAGTTTTGATGGCAAGAATAGGAAGATTAACAAGTCTAAATCTGTTAGAAGAACCAAGTGAAGATGGTGATAGGGAATTTGTGCAATATATACATATAGATTAGTATCCTTTTTAATATGATTTTGATCGAGGAGGATGTATTGTATGCCAAGTTTATCTATATCACAATCTCCATGAATTTTGGTTATTACTCACTTGAGTAGGACAGGTTCTTACACCATCGACAATAGATAATTGTGGTGGTTCAACAACAGATGTGTTGTTACTGCCAAAGAGCAATCTCAGCTGTGTCTTAATTATTGTTATAAATTCGAGATTTTGAAATTCAAATATTGCATGCAAGGTAGTTATGGTTTGTACTAATAAGTTCGACATGCTTTTTTTGGCGACCTCATAAATGTAAGAATTTCCATTGATGTATCTTTTTTTTTTTTGAGTAAATGTACTCTCTTTTTGTTGGGTTGGTGCCATGCCATAATGTTCACTTTTTGTTGGGTTGGTGCCATGCCATAATGTTCAATGCATTCTATTGCAATGCATAGAACATTTTCTCCAAAAATATATATATATATATATATATATATTGGGCCACGTAATAAAATTGTTAAGCCCAATAAATGCCTTCATTTGTTAAGGCAGGCCCAAGTTTAATAGTAATTTCATTTAAACGTTTGTTCTAACCAAAACATACAACGTTGCACTGATGATTAGATACGTAGACCACAAACAAAATGAAAAAAAAAAAAAATTACAGTTGAAATGAAACTGCACGCAAAGGCAAAACAAAGACATCGAGCGAGCATAAACTACTAAATAACCCAACTAGTTTTCCTTCCGTGATGGTGACATTCCTCGAACCTAAGCCATTACTAAAAGCATCAAAATTTTAGGCAAAATCTCAAGCCATGGCATGTGAATTATATGTAGTAAAAATGTATATATGAAATCCCCACATACCGTTTAAACACTTAAAAAAGAAGACAAAAGTGAATGATAGTATGGTACGATGATTTTCTTGACTTTTTTTTCCCTCATTCAAGAAAGCCTGTCTTAGTTAAAATAGCATTCCTCAGCCTGCTCAAGTCTCTTCCCTTGAGAGTCCTACCAACGCCTTCACACATTGAGAAAGAAGCAATCTCAGCCTTTGCGAACTTCTTAGCTAAGTACTCATGTGGAGGCACCATCTCCTCATCATCATCATCATCATCATCATCTTCATTCTCATCAACGTTATTACAGTCATATGCTGCATGACCATCACGATATTCATCATCATCATCATCATCAACAAGGCATGCATCGTCCCATAACTTCTTGCCAGTCTTCTTCTTCTTAATCTTGGACCAGTCTGGTATGTCTAGGGGCGCCGAAGCTTGCCTCCGAGGCTCGGCTTCGTGTGGGTCCGCTTTTGGAATGGACCTAGGTTTGGTTTTCAAACCACCCCATGCATTAGCTGATGATGATGAAGAAGAAGAAGAATAAGATGAACCTTTTTTCCTTGGCTTGTTATTTGAAGGTTGTTTCATCAGACCCCATATCTCATCTTCTTGATACTCTTCCTCAGAGGCCATGTGTTAATGATGTAATAACTTGGAGAAGACGACTATGCCAAGGCAAGTGAAGATATTATATAAAACGTTTGGAGCTTGGTTTTAACTTTTAAGAGAATAAAAATATGTAAGAATCATTCGACGGTGACTTTATATACTGAGTATGGACAGGCTTTTATATTCTGAAGTTTTATCTCTAATTGGAACTGTGAACTGATAGACTCATCACGAGAACACCATACTAAAATGGGTTGTCATCATCAGGAAATATTATAATTATAATAATTGTGAAATCCCAGGAACTACAAGGGTTTGTAATAAATATAATTTTTAAATTAAATCCCAAGAAACTATTTGTGAAAGCTTCCAAAAGATAAGACAGAAATCGTGGACTGAGGAGTAACATTAGAGTGTAGAAAACGACAAAGTGATGGAGAGGTACGATACACTAGTGTAGTAACATTATATGAGGTTTTCAAATCATATAGGCCCTCAAAACACTTCAAAGAAAAGAAAAGAAAAATTGAAATGAAAAGCTTTGACATGAGCTTTAACTATAGCTATGTACGAGTCGACTATCAATGGATGCATATGCTGTACAATCTAGTGCTTACTCTTATCCAAAAGTTGCATTTTTTTTTCCTTCCTTTTTATCTCTTAATTTTTTTTACTTTTGTTTAATCTTTGGGTGCAAAGAACTCCAAGCGCCCACAGAAAGTTGCCGAGGAGATTGGACATTGTCGAAGAGCTTGTAAATGTCAAAGAATATACCTTTTTTTTATACCCAATTTGGGTAATTATGGAAAAAGAAGTAAATAAAAAAAAAGGGTTTCTTGAAGTTGGCCTTTTTACACAAAGCGTTGTTAGAAAAATATATATCCATTCGATGACCATAGTTGAGTTCCCAAAGGGTCTTTGATTGGGTCCAGGTGGAAGCTAACTAGTGGTTCTTGATACCCTCCAAAGCGATATACAAACACTTACCAATTACTAGAAAAGACAACTAAGAATTTGCTTTATAGAATCGTCATAATTAATTACACACTTACCACATCGAAATAATGCTTAAGTTCGTGCACAAATTGGCTGGCTGATATACAATGAGATTTGTAGTGGGGTTATTAATTTCTAATGAAAATTGATTCTCTTACAATAGTCAATACAAATTTCTTAATTTTAATGAATTAATAAAAGGTAAGAGAAGGGAAAAAATTATATAAAAAATTATTATTGAACGCTCCTGGGTTGTGGGATTTAATTGTTCATGACTGATGCTGCAAGCCTCAGCCAATTAAAAAATAGATTATATTTGCATACTTCATAGATCTAAATTTCTCAAAGGCTTTTGGCACTTGGGATAAATCCTAGTTGAGTAGGGTTAGGGCTACAATTATGAACTGTTCGTAATTGTGGTGGCAGTTACACTAATGTCTGAAAAAAAATTGGCAGTGGATGGATGATCTGTCTTCTCAAGTCACTGTCACAAATTCAGAAGTACTGAAGCTTTAGATGGATAGAGACTTAACTTTTGTATTAATTAGTTATATTATTAGTAACATTCAACCTCGCATTTTTTCCAAGGGTTTATAAAAATGAAAGTCTTGGTTGAATCTTAGTTCAATGATAGTAATTAAAAAATTGTTACCAATCTTGAAAACCAGTGAGAATGGCCGACAAGATTTATAGAATACAAATGGTTGAAACATATTTCAAACAAACTTCTTTATTAAAAAATAAAACTATAAATTAACTACACATTAATGGTGGTCAGCCATCAATCTTATCACTTAAAATGGCGCCAGTAACATGATAAGAGAAGTAGGCAATTAAACTTATTAAGTAAATTAAAATGTGGGGGGGAAGTAAAGTGACTCAAAACTACACACGATGTGCTAGAAGTGTCATTTCTAAGTTGGCCTTAATGGAATGTATTAATGAGATTAGTCAAGACCTAAAAAGGCGACTCAAAAGTCAAAACTACATTCTTTTTTCTATTATTTTTATTTTCACAATATTTTCCTGTATTTGCTTCTTTTTTTTTTTTTTCTATAATTGCTTCTGAATACTAATGACGTTTCATGTCTGTGTGGAGTAAATCAACGTTGCCTTGCTATTACCACAAAATATCCACACACAAACACATAACACATATTTCATTTACTTCTTAAAGAATGAATAAAGAACATAGATGAGTAACTATTTAAATATGGCTCCACTTTGGTCCACGTATAACATGCACAAACCATTTCCTTTCCTCCAATGAGATATTACAATACAACTCACAACTCTATGCACTAATGCTGTCCAATCAGGATAACAAAGTAATGGCCACAATTCATCCTATCAAATCCCCTATTTAAATAAATTAATTTAATTTGACTTGCATTAATTGATAATTAGTAACTCCATATATAATTTTACTTTATATTTCTATTTTTAATAGATGAAATATTATTTAAAAAATAATTTTAATAAAAAGTTTAGAATTAAAATAATAATTACTCCATTAAAATAAATTATAAATGAAAGAATCAAATTACAAATAAGTTTCAATATAAAAATTAGCGGTTTTTATCATCCTCTCCCACTAAATAAATTGTACGTAACGTAAATGCGGTGAATTATAGTGAAGTAACAACGAAAGAATATAGGGCAAAGTAGTATATTGGATTAGGGATCCATCCAAATAGATTTGTACTCGTTGTGGGCCCGCATGATAATTTTATTAATACTAATTTTTCCTTTTTTTATTTTTTCAATTGGGGGTCCGATATGGACTGGTCTATATTTTTACACAATGGACCAACGAGCTCATTTTCGGACCAGCTTGTTGATGATGTTCTTCTACCAAACCAAAGTCTCTTCCTCAACTTTCCATCAAACATAAAAGCATCGTTAAAAAGCTAAGTGGCCCATGCCAAATAACTAACTGTTTTGATTTGTTTGAGCTAATTAAGAGGATGGATGGATGTGTCTGTCTATGAGCTTGAAGCGTAGTTGGGATCAAATTAATGAGGCGATATATTGTAATGACTTGGAATTAGGACAGCCCACGAAGGAATTTTCGAATGATAAAGCTTCCAAGATTAATTTTTTTTCGTAGGAAAGCCAACAAATGAATTGAAACATATATTATTATTATTATTATTATTATTATTGTTATTATTATTATGAGACAAAGTAAGTAGGTTTTCCATCTTTTCACATTGAAAAAAAAAACCAAAAAATCGCAAATACCAAATAACAAAAAGAAAAGGAAGAAGAAAAAACCATGCAAACCCCATGTTCTCGATTTCGATCGCAAGAAAAAAAAAAAAAAAGGAAAAAAGAAAGAAAGAAAGAAAGAAGTCATATCACAAGCTTACACCTTATTAAAGAACTGAGGGAGAGTGTTCTTATTAACTAATAACAAACCCTTCTTTCCATGTAAAATAAAATGGCAAGACCTCAGCAGATGATTGACAATCTGCTTCACTAAATCACTCCTAACAGAAAAAAAGGGTTTCCTGATGAATATCTTCTTCAGTCTCTTACCAATCTTGATCTTCAACTTAGACATCTTAACTCTGAACGACGAAGGTCTTCTCATCCCATCGACTCTCTTCATAGCCTTGTAGATCAAGAATTGTGCGAGCCTATGTTGAATCTCTTCACTGTCTTCTTTCTGTATTTTAGAGTAAGAACATTTTTTGTTCAGAACAGCCATCTTACTACTACCCATATGCCGTCTTTACTTTACCACCATTAGGATTATATATAAAAGCCAATAATACACTCCAAAGTCCAAATTTAATTATCATAATGTGACTTATGACGACATGGGAGGATGTCCTCCTCTCCTGCCCCATTAAAGTCAACTGGTCTTTTACATGACATACAATATCTGCCTGCAATAATTATATCATTTTTTTGCCTTGAGGGCGTTGACTCATCGTATACTTGTTCGATTACATATGTCGACATAGCCTTTCGCAATGTGAGGAGATGCATTCTCGAACTTATATATTTCTAGAACATTATCATACGCGTTTCACACAATACACTGGCAATTGTTGAAATTGTACTGGCAGATACATATATATATATATATATAATTCATAATTAGAAGTATATAAATTTAATATGGAACTGATTATTTAAAAAAGAAATCAAGGTTGTAGTTACAATCATGCCTTAGTAGCTAGCCAACACACGACGAGCGATGGGTTCGGAGAAAAGTACTCCCAAACATAGTTTCAAGACTTCATTTTTATTTCAGTTTGGAGATATGGTATAAGTAGATATATTTGTTGCTTTGCAGCCAAAAAAATTTTACAACCTACGAAAGTTTATTATTTATTTATTTGCAGCTATATATGGGTTTCTCTGTTTACGGTCTTCTTCTAAATCGCAATCTAGTTGAAAAGATGACGGTCGTAATTTTTTATTTTTTTAGAAGATGATACTACAATACAATACACCCCAAATATTGTATTTAAATATCTATTGCTATTTTATGATTAGTTATACAATAATAAATTGATAATTAATATATCATCGGATCCGTGGCGCGTCTGACTCCAGATCAGAAGGTTGCGTGTTCGATTCACGTCGGGTTCAAATTCCCCATTACATACGGATTTAATATTTTAATCAAATTATTTTTTAATTTTGTTATTTTTTGAGCTTATTTTATTGCTCCATTGAAAAACCCTAAAAGTCAACGTAGTTACGTAACCCCTGTTATTTATTATATACCACTATTCCTTCTGTCTAATCTTCTTTCTTCTCCATTTGAAAACTTGAAACGAAGCCAAGAATGATATCGCATAGCTTCCATTGTTTGTATTGTAACCGTATTTGATAGAGTGAAACAAATGAGGTAAGTAACCATGTGAATTAAATTATTGTAAGGTAACATTACTCATAATATTGCATTATGGTAAAAAGAAACGAAGAACACAAACCATCATCATGTCCAAAAGCAAAAGAGCAACGTTTTTTTCAAGGAAACAAACAGCATGAGTTTGGTCATAAAGATCCAAGAAGACTGAAAGTCAACCCCTAATTCTGCATCATCAAGAAAAAAAAAGGACAAGAAAATAAGAGAACTACGAAAGAGATTCATTCATAGGACTTTGTGTTTACGTTTGATGTTTGAACGCCGGGAAGAGTCAATACCCGAACCTACCATTACCCTTGCAGGGCGGTCAAAGTTATGACTTTTGTTTGACAAACGTTGACCAGACCGCAAGGATTAGGCGGCAAAGGTGCGTTCTTGACTTCTTTCCCTTCATCTTCCACATCCTACGGTAAACAAAAATCCTATCTTTAAGCTTCTGTTTCACTTCTTACTGCTGCAAAGATAATCAGACAAAATGGGCTGTTAGAAAAAGTTGAGTTCTTCCATCTCTTTCTCTCTTTGTGTGTGTGTGTAATAAAGGTTAGAACTTACCAGAAGGTTGACATTAGGGTCATGCCCACCTTCAGGTGAAACAGCAGCTTTGATCCTCTCCACGGTGCACTTAATAAGGCTATTCACCGTCGCCACCGAGCCCAGGGACAGCTTAGCCGTAGGAACTGAATCCACCAGAATCTGAAACGCCACGGTGAGCAGAGATCCACCGGAGCCAGCCTCCCCGCCACTTCCACCACTGTTATCAGTAGGCCCGTCGGGTAATATTGCGAAACCCGAGGGCAGCAAAGCCACATAATCAGGATCGCCGCCGCTTAAGACGACGTTCATGGCGACGACATCGACTGGAGCATATATAACGTACGAGCCCGTCGAGTCCGTGCTGCTCTCTTGCAGTATCAGCATGTTGCTTTGGCTCGAATTCGCACTCTGCAATATCAAAGTGTTTTGGTGGTAAAGTTTGTGATTGTATTAGGTTGTTGTAAATAAGATGTGACCAAGGGTTTGTTCTTTGGTTCATGGACTTACGTTGACTCTCAGTAATGAGACTGAGTTCCCTGGGTCACGTCCATTGGCAATGTGTGCCATTTCTTGAACCAGCCCGCCGTTCGATAGAATGTCCCACTTTGAAGTTTGAAAAAATCATTCGAAATTGCAGGAAATAATTAAGCTAGATGATCAATGGCGAACTCGAATCACAGAAAAAAAAAAGCCCAAGGAAGAAAATAGTTCTTGAATTATAAAGATTGAATTTTTTTCACATATAGATGAGGTTACCTCGCTTCTCGAATTTTCATCTCGCAGGAAATCGAAGACCCTCCTGGGCGGGACCGGGAGCCAAAAAGACGTAGCAGCGCTGAGCACAATGCCAGGTGGCCTTCCGGGATCGTCCAAGCTCTTCCTCGTCATGACTCTTACATCATCTGCACCGCTGCCCGAAAGAGTCGTCCAAGTATGGGCAGTTGATGCCCCGACGCCGCTGCAGAAGCTTATCACCATCCTCTCGGCCAGCTTCAGCATGCTCTTTCTGCCCTCCGGAGAGGATATGACTGCACAGAGATTTGGTCATAACAAAAAATTACAAACCCCAAAAACGTACCATGTTATATTCAACTACTATATATACTACTAACTAATTAATCAGCTATATAATATATATATATATATAATGTACCTCCAATGTCACCGCCTGAGATGTTATTAGCCATGACACTTGCCATCCTTTCGCACTGCCGATCAAGAGTAGCCACCCAACGTTTGGCCCCGAAGGCCAGTCCAGAATTGACCAGTGGCTTATAGATGGCGTGCACAGATCTGTCATCAACCTCAACGTTTTCGATCCATGTGACCTAAAACGGGTGGGTACATCAGCAAAAGATTTGATTAGGGCTGTAATTATCACGAGTTAATGGTACTGAGGATATTCTTAGAGATATATCTACCTTTGAGTATCCGTTTGGTAATTCTTGGATAAGACAACCCGAAGGGCGTCTTCTGCATCTTGGTACAGCGCCGGGCCTTAGGCTGTCCAAGGAGACATCGACCACTGCCCAAGTCCCATCGGTGTGCTGCTTGCAGTATCGAACAAAATAGTTCTCGCGAGTCGGGACTAATGGTGATGGAACTTGGAACTCAGAATTCATCTGAAAGTTGTAATAAGAAAACATGTCATAAAGTTGGATGAAGTTCTATGATCTATGATCTTGACATCAGATATGTTGGACATTGTTAAATTTGAGAGCAGCAGTAGTAACCTCATCCTCTAATGACCTAAACAATCATATGTGTATGTATATATATAGAGACAGACATATAATCTTATAAATTGTTCACAAAAATGTCAGTAGATACCACTTGTAAAGCTCCATTGTAGTTTCCTGCCACACCAGTTGAAAGCACCTCCAAAGTCAATGCTCTTGAGACAATGCTAGAAAACACCCTTGACCATTGATTCTGCACAGTCAAGGATTTCATACCATTTAAGCATCATTTCCAGGCAAATTACAGTCTAAAAGTCTCAATCAAATACATGTTTATGCCAACCTATTTATACAGAAAACGTCATAAAACTTACCGCATCCATCAAGATCTCAACAAGGTTGACATGGTTCATGATCACGACAGCAGACTCTCTTGAAGCTTCAGACTTTAACCCTAAAGGCTTCGGGCCAATGCCACGAGGGAACACCCTAAAGTACTCATCTTCGTTCAAAGTCTCAACAGAGCCATCACCGCTTGAGATCCACAAGGGCTCACCACTTTGTGCCATCCTTATTAGTTCCTCCATGGCTGCAACAGCAAGCTCGACGATCACGGGCTTATCTGCTTCCATAGTTCCCGACATGGATCGAAGGATATCAGAGTTTCCACCATAAACTTCGCTGGTTTGTGGAACAAATCCAAGATCTAGTTGGCGAGAAGATGCGCCAGATGGGAGATTAGGGTATGCGAGCATTGGCTTGCCAACATATTTTGCAGCTATTCCTGATATTCGATCAATCTGCCAATATCATATAAACTTAAACTAATTAAATTTTCATTCAATTATCGGAGACCCTTATATATATATATATATATATATATATATATATTATCCTGATCTACGTTACCTCTTCTCTCAATCGAGCATTTTCAATCCTGAGGTGTTGTTCATCAAAGGACATCTCACCAATAACTGCAGGGCTACCACAGGTGGGACAAGTAGCATTGCTCAGAGCTTCTTTGTAGCGGATGTTCTCAGCTCGAAGCTTTTCGTTCTCATTCCTCAGTTGTGAATTCTCATGGCGTTCGTGCTGAGCCTGCAAGTAAAAGGAGAAAGCTAGAGTATGACACTAAAAATAGAGCAAAGACAAACTTAAAGAGTTACAAATATATTCTTGACATTGAAATATAATACAGCATTATATTTCTTTGTTCTTTGATCACCTTCATTTGGGTACGCTTGTTTTGGAACCAAAACTTGATCTGCAGAGGCTCTAGCCCTAATCGACGGCCAAGCTCCTTCCTTTGTTTGTCATCGGGATGAGGGCATTCATTGAAGAACCTGTCGGAGATTTTCGAACATACAAGATATATCATTACATAAATGAGAACTTGATCACGCCTTAAAGTTTTCGATAGAATATAAAATTTATAGCGCGAGCTTACGATTCCATTTCCTGGATTTGGTGCTGAGTATGACGGTGGTATCGCTTCTTCTTGTTGGGCCGTTGATTAGGGTCCTGATCATCACCCGACGGAGGCTCCATGACATCTGTGCCTGACTTGGTCTCATAGTCATCGTCCCTAATGAGTTGGTCAATCTCATTTTCTGATGGGGTTTTATGTGGTCCCATGTCGAGAAATTGGCTATCATATATGTTCGGCTGAAACATCTTTCTTCTTGTTATGAGTAAAATTTCAAGGCTGGAGACTTCCTGAATCTGCTGTAAGAGGTCTTTGTTAGAGCATATATATATATACTTATCTCACAGAGTTTCTGATAATAAATAATGGCAAAGAATATTCCCAAGATAATAACTATTTGAATATTGAGAAATCGTCTCTTCATAAATATCTAGGATAGTATTTCATAAACGGAAGACTCTCTTTGCCTTACTTTGTTTTAAGGTATTAGTGTCCCATATACGCTTGAAAATCTAACTCGGAATATTGGTTTAATTACTATTTACAAGGAAAAGAAAATGGTAGGAATTAAAAAAAAACATTGAACAAATATATATGAGATATAAATATATGAATGTTATTACAGATCTCTCTTTAAGTTTATGAGCATGAGTAGATCAGATCCGTTCAAGAGAGGTAGCGGTGCCCGTATGAGCAAATGCAGCATCGATGTTCTTACAAAAAAAAAAAAAAAAGAGCAAATGAAGCATTTATAATTACCATGTACCTCTAATTAACCAGATCTAAACTGGGTTCAATTTTCAAGAAATTAGAGAAAATTAAATTGGAAAGACTTCAACATGGTTGAAAGTAAATGATGGTAAAAGGAAATTAAAATGTGTTGTTTAATAAGAAATCATTAATGGACACCTTCTAAAACAGGAGGTTGGGGAGGTGAAAAAGATAATTCATTGTATGACAGCTCAAAATTCTTGAACGTATATGAAAATGATAAAGACACAAACCAAATTGAGCTCCTCAAACATTACCTTTATATAAGCTGTGTCGAACTATGTAAGTCTTCAGAGTTGCTGGAAAACTTCATACCCTTTAGGCGCCCATCTTATTCATCCACTTTGCCAAGAAACCCTAAAAGCTTCAGCTCTTTCTTTCACTTCTCTCTCTTACAAGACTCTCTCTATCTCTCTAGAATAATGGGGTCTTGAGTCTTTTGGTGCCCGAAAGTTTGTGCGTTGAGCTAAGTTAAATAGATTCTCTGGCAGTGTCTGAATAGAACAAATCGGAGGGTCACGCTTAACAACAAGCTAGCAATTGACTTTTTTTTTCGTAATTTTGCTTTTTTTTTTTAATGAAACGTTTAATAAACGACAACTTTTGACTCTTGCTTTCTTGTTTCGGGCTTTCAAACAAGAATTCTATCTTCTCTGTCCTGACGAGATTGAAGCGTCTTAAACGAAGGGAAAAAAAAAGATAAAAAGAAAAAGCAAAATAATGAAAGGATTGACAGTGTGTGAACGTGCCTCTACACACTAAGCAGGGCTTCACTATTTATTAGTTTTGTATTTTTCTTTCTCACTCTTACCACATGTAATAACGCATGCCAATACGATATCTGTAGTGGAGTGCTTCAAGTTATAAAACCACTTCTTTAACCCTGCAAGAACATATAAGGAAGAAACGCCTAAAAAATAAAACATATTTCATGATATATGCATAAAGAAACTTATCCTCGTAGCAACTTTGGAAGAAACAACACAGTAATGACCTAAATCATATAGCAAGCTTACTCTTCTTAAAACTTTGATCTTCGAAAGCCAAACAGAAAACCCTAATCAGAACTTAGGGTTTGCCACTGTAGATGTATGGATCTGCTTTTGGGAGGTCAAAACATGGTTGAAAAAAAAGTTGGGATTTGAGCAGTTTTAATGCCTGCTATGGTGTCTTTCTCGTGACTGGAATTTAAGGAACAACAGTGAGAATATATATGTGCTGTTGAAAGCTAAATTTCAAACCAAAGGAGTAGGAAAAACTAAAATTAAAGCAAACACAAACGATAAATAAAAAAAAAGGTGAAAAGTTAAGATGAAATTAAAGAAAGCTATGAAAAGATGATGAGGAGATGAAGATGATGGAAAGATGTGGCAGCAAAGGAGTTATTGTTAATGCAGAGAGGTTGTAATAGCAGCATTTATTGTTATAGAGAGAGAAGGGTTTGTGGGTTGGTTGGTGTCTGATGTTTAAATCTTTTGTTATGGAGAAATGGTGAAATCTCTTAATAGTTTTATGGTCCTTTGCATCTTCCTCACCACCAACAACAACGAGTAATCCAACTCAATTCTCACTGGATTTTTCTATATATATTTGTTGTATTTTTTACAAAATAATTCTGCATGCTGAACATATAATCCGTTTCTTGAAATATATATATATATATATAAATTTATATCCCTTAAGAATTTTTTTATTTAAAAAATATTATTGCTTGAATAGTTAAATGAATGATTCCAAGCATATGGCTTCTGTATTATGATCAATTCCCTTCATCTGTATCAGCTGCATTCAATGGAAAATTGAGTAAAAGAACTGTTTTTTTCTTAATCACTGTATTTATTACAAATGTTCCAATGTACTTTGGTATTATCAAGCATCTTTGCAACATTCATAGAATTAACCAAGGAATGAGATTACCTTTGGACCATACATTGAGATTAATTGATAGTAATTTGCTTTGTTACCGTCAGAGAAAAATACCATAAAAGTAGTTATATATATATAATTTTGAGCTCTGTGTTTCGGTATATTATTGGAATAAATCAAACAACCCTATTAATTGCATGGTACATGGAGAATATTAAATTTTTTAATAACAAGTTTCAGACGTCGCTCGTGTATTAAATTAGTCATTTATAAAAGCACATACGGAGATAGTAAATATATGACATGTATATATAATATATATATATATATATATGTGTACTATATGCATCTATTAAATAATACGGCCCCTCATGGATGGATTTTGGTATGAACAATTTTTGCCTAATAAATTGCAGCTGGGATACGAACCCTTAAGAATTTAAAATAATTATGACCAAATCCACTCTTATAAACTTAATTAAGGACGTAACAAGTTTTTTTAAAACTAACCTATATATGTATTTATTTTTCAATGGCCCACATATTTAATAAATAAAAGTTCTATAGTACTACCCGTATAATGAATAATAAATAGAAGAGGAAAGGATGGTATGATATATAATGGTTCATTTATTAAGTTTGCTTCAGATTGAAAATATCCAAAATTTTGGGGAATTTTAATTAGGAAAATGTTATATTATTGTATCAAATTCTTAATTCCTAATTATTTCATGATGTGGTGCGAGTCTCCCTATATCTGTTGCCTCCCATCCCATAGGTCACTCAAAATGAAACCCTAAGATTATAGTATCATAGTGAAGAAATATATTATATATATTTATATACGTAAATCATAAGTAATTTTATTCTTTTAAACTTCGTGAAGCATTTCCTGATATGGTACGGTTGGTGTCACTTGGTAAACAAAAAATAAATAAACAAAAAAGAAAGATATTACGATGACGTCAAGTTGTAATTAATGCAATATGCATGAGTATTTACGTTCATTATATACGTTCGTCTCCCCCCATTAATGACTGAGTAATTAATTGTGGAGACATATAAACTGTCGAAGAAATTAAATCCACTCAGTTTTTTTTGTATTATTAATAAACAATTCTTACTACATTCATACACATCTCGCCTCTAATTACAAGGGTCGGATGTTGATAACTCCATGGGGATTTTGACAACGATCCACCCTCCAGAAAAAAAAAAAGGAAAAAGAATAAACTTTGCTAATTAAATATATAGTAATCATAATATATATTTTATTTATTGCATATCGTTTGTCCCCACATTGTTAGTTGATTTTGTTGTAAGAGGCATTTAATTCTTCTCTTGCTTGACGTCCCAACTGTGCACAGCGCAAGAGCTTTGAATAATTCAATCTTCTTCATTATTATCCTGCTCAGTCGGATAGCAACTCTGTGGTTTGTCGTTTTACAATATCAGTGTTTACATTTTATTTTATTTTATTTATACATATAATTTTCTTTTCCTTGTTTTATTCCAGTCGTTACTATTTGTATTTTTGACTCGATCTATAGTATATTATATTATATAAATATTTATGTAGAAACAATGTATTCATTTGGGATATTTTATGGTTCGTTCTAAAACGAATTGAGTATAAGAAGAGTAATTAAAAACTTATACATTATGTCGTGTTGGGCTTGAAAAGAAACATTGTTTACAAGAATCAAATGTTAACTTCATTTTGGCCTAGAAAAGAAAAAACCTCTATTAAAAGACAAATCTCTCTTAGTCGACTCTTCATCATAAAAAAGAGTGCTTTCCCTCTAACTTTTGGTCATGTATCTTCGATATCTACTGGTTTCTTACCACCTTCGACGAACTTAGTCTTCGATTTCGTGGTTCTCGAAGACCTTGTAGAGTTGGGAGAGTTCGACTTTGGCGAGGAATTCGATTTTGGCTTTCGCCTCTTTTGCTTCTTCTTCGGAGATGCAAATACACTGCCCAATGCATCTGATGGTCCCATGTGCTCATCTATGGACTCTACACAATCTGTTTCGGAGAAAATATCAAGAACGCTGCATAACTAGATGGAGACTAAAGTTCAGCAGTATTGATATGATATTTGGTATTGAAACCCTATCCACGGTTATGACTAAAAGGGCGAAAACTGATGTGTGCCAATACCAACCTTGAGGAGATTTACCAATAGACGCTGATGCGAAGTTAGGCCCAGTTTTGAATTCGTTCATCTGCATAAAAGGAATGCATCAGTAATAAAAAGATTTATAGTTATTGTGTTGATTTATTATTGAAGGAGAATCACTGTGGTAGATCAACATATACATACCCAGCTTGGTGCATTACCAGCTGATCCATCCCACCCGATATGAGAGACGTGTTTGACATCTGTTGGATATCCGATCTCTATTTCATCGTGTTCCTTCACGACTACAATGATGTTCATGATGCATGAATATCAAGATTAATAGAAGAAAACGGAATATTTCTGTTTTTTTTTTTTTTGAGTTGATTACCAAAGATTTGAGATAGAGTATATTTAACTCCTTTGTAAATTCCTTTCATTTTGGTCCCCATGCCCCGTCAAAAACTGCAACAGACAATGATATGATGAAGTCTCACTTCCGTGTGCCTGATCATGGAAATATGTGGATGACGATGGTCTGGTTTATTACAATCAAAAGACATATGTATACACGAACAATTTCTTACCTTTTTTTCAGAAAATAATGGAGATTGTTGTAGAGCGAGGAAATAGATTCAGGAGAGAATTTTCTTCCCCACTAATCCTTCTCGTTGGTGAGTATTTTCCCATCTGCCTTCAAATATTGAGGAGACAAAAAGAAAAAGAAACAAATTTACATTGTATACAATACACAATCATGATGCATGAAAAATTGATATAAGGGCACTCCTATGAATCAACAAACCAAACCTCAGACACCAATGTCAGATGAATAATCGAAATTTTAGGATTATTGCAATGACTTCAAGATAATAGCTCAAGAATGGTCTTTGATGTGCTAATTCAGAAACATAAGCAAATGAAGCATAGGTGAATACCTCCCAAAGAGAGAGGAAAAGGAGGATTTTGAAGGACGTGGATAGAGACAGAACTCAGAGAAACGATAGAGCCAATGAGATATTACATCTATTAGCAATATTAAGGATGACATTAATTTATACCAAACATTTAACTTAACCTTAAGAATTGACAATAAATGGACTTAAATTAGTACAGCATGGGTTATAACGTCAGTTTCTATTGCTATCTTTGTCTTAACTAAGAATCCGAGACATGAATTAGACACGTCTAATGATGTTAAACAAATCGAACTCTGTTGGTCCGTCTCAAGACAGAAAATTAATTATAAAATATGAAATTTAAAGGTCAGAAATACGAGCTCGTTTGAAGAATATCAAAACTGTTTGTATGCAGAATCATAACGATGAATCACAGCAATTACAGGTTCTTCATGTCATCCATCAAGTGAATACAATTGGCAATGATTTAAAGGTAAACACAGCCACAACAGTGAAAAAGATATTGTAACCCCCACATTGACAAAAAAAATAACAGTGTACTAAAAAAATTTATAACAGAAGATCCCAAATTGAAAAATTGCCCAAAATTACCAGCTCATGATCGGGGACGTAAACAACGCCGCGTGCTTGATGGATTCCGCTCATCATAATCAACCTCAAGCTCGTCCAGAAAGATACGCGGGAGCTTACGTACCACAATGGCGGAGAACATTCGTCCTGCGAGCCACGCGCCACCGCCGTGGCTCAACCGACTGTTCAATCATCGAAAACCCCGATGGAATCTTTGATGGGCTTGAACTGAAAGATTTCGAAATTATATACTACGAGGGAAAAATTCGTTGGTGTTTATATATGGGCTTATTAAATTATTAGTGGGCTTGATGGGCCCACGTGAAAGAAAAAGTCGTTAATATTAAGGAAGGAAAAAGGAAAATAATAAGGGAACAGCTTGAAGGGTATATTTGTCAACTCCTACAAATAACTGATGGCTTTCCATTTTCAAATGCTATAAATAGTAATTGATATGCGATAAACGCTAAATTAGGTTTTACCCGCGAGATCAAGTCTCTCCTCAATCCCCAATTGAATCGAATTCCAGCGCAGAATGGTGTGTGAGAAGTGTAAGATGTCGTTTCTCTCTTCGTCTCTTTAATTGACGCATGCGAAAAATATATTATTGTTGGTGACTTTCTCATGGATCGATTTAATGGGGGTTTTTTTCGGGTTGGAATAGCAAAATCTTATCATGTATGTCGATCGTTGAAGTTGTTGCTTTCTTTTCGGTGATCTGTAAAGTACCTCGTTTGCTTATGTATTGAGACGAAGCTCTCTTGTTACTGATGTGGATGACTTGCTTATGGGATGGTTGTGTATTGCAGGTGAGAAGAAGCTTGGGAAGGTGATAGTCCCCGACAAGTGGAAAGATGGGGCCCGAAACACCAATGAAGGCGGCGGACGCAAGATTAACGAGAACAAACTCCTCTCCAAGAGAAACAGGTAAGTCAAGCTTGCAACATTAGTAATATAATCGATGCAATTCTGTTTTATAAAAACCACAAGAATCATACTGACATATATATTCCACGGCAACAGTAGTTAACTGAAGTACCAAAAAGACCCATAATGAAAAAACAAATTCCGTATTAAATAGAGTTCTTGGTAAAGGATTGTATGAAGAGGGAGGGGCCATTGTATATGGTGCATTTGTATTTTGTGTTTGATGTGAGCGTTCTTTCGAATGAGTTTTAATTCATATGTGACCTTTTCTTGTATGTGGTTTAAGAATTCATCGATCCATAGTAGTCAAAACCACCAATGAAACTAAAGGCACAGTGACCTCTTATCCCCCGAGGGGATAGGCGCAATCCTGAGTAGAGCCAAATGCATGTATGTAAAATCATCACAACGTACCTATAATAAAATCCGTGTATTGAGGCACACCGTTAACTACTATGTATCAATCACTATTGCTCATTGAATGTATCCTTAGGTCTTAATTATACGGTATGCTTTTCTTCTTTCAAAGAAGTCTTGCCTTTTCCTTATCTCTCGTGTTTTTTTTGGCAGATGGACACCTTACGGACAATCGAAATGTATAATATGTAAGCAGCAAGTTCATCAGGATGGCAAATATTGCCATACATGTGCTTACAGCAAAGGTAAATTCACGCACCTGTTTTATTAATACAGTTTCACTCTAGTGTTTGTTACAGAGAGTTAATGTATTTATTAACACGTATTTTCCCCTTTCTTGCACTGCAGGGGTATGTGCAATGTGTGGAAAACAAGTACTTGATACCAAACTTTACAAACAAAGCAATGTATGATGTAATGCAATCCCTCCACCCAGCAATGTAAGTCGAATGCACTCTGTTATATTTGTATTGTGTTTAGCCTTGACTTCCTTGAGATCAATAGAAGCGTGAATGAAAACAATCGAGGCATATTGTATGATGATTTAGCGTGTTGAAATCATTTTCCTCGGTGTTTTTCTTCCATCTTTGAGCTTAAATCAGTAGACTTCTTTATTTGCAGTGAAAATGAACCAACACACAGCTTGAGGCTTCACGTCAATGAAAAATTGATTTTTACTGCTAAAAAAGACGACGAAAATAATAATGCAAGTAGAGACAAACAATAAACACTCAGCTTGCTTGACCCAGTTTTCTAAAGATTGGAAATTCTAGGACAAGAATCGAAAAACTTGTGGTTCTTGCAATAGGATTGAACCTACGATAACTTTCTGTATTCGTTCATGGATGGAAATCTTGACAACCAATATCTCTCAACTTCCTCTGCAGTTCTTCCCGGGATCCGGCAATCAAAGACCATCTGATGCAAAAACGACGGTTATAATTCAAATGTTTATCCATCTAAAAAAAAATGTGATAAAATGGTGGGAAAATAAGAGTAGTATTACCTCTCACCAACGAGGTTGTAAATTCTAATCATTAACGACTCTTCATCTTCTGAGAAGTCCAACTGGGATTTCCTTTGGTTCACTTCTCCTGCAACTCATCATGTCAGTTGTTAATGTCCAAAAGTTTAAGTATGCATAAAACATCATCCACCCCTCTTTATAGCAGCAGAATAGTTAGGTATTAGACTATTAGTAGTACCTTTAGAAATATAGAAATTTTCATCAGAAGAAGAGTTCTTTGAGCTTGCCATCTCTCTGTTTCTGCAGATGTTAGAAGTGAGATTCTTTGGACAGTTGATGTATGAAGAATATAGTTTGTCGGCATCGTTCGTAGCTTTATAACGATTGCGAGTAAAGTAAAAGGGCACGTTTATCTACTCTTTGTATGAAGTCCAACGTTTGTGATGATTATGCATCAGAGAAATTTGATTGGCTAAAATGCATTCACTGTTAGAGTTTAAAAGGACCACACAACTTGTCTTCTCTCTAGTTTAACGAGTTGGCATTTTCTTTCTTTTTTTCTTTTTTTTTTTCCCTTTTCCAAGTATTTTCAGAATAACTAAACTAAACTTAGAGCTCTTTAAGACATAATCTAGCTAGGGACTTGGTTTGTGTAATAATGGATAAGTAGGAGAGATTGTAGCTTCTTTCTAAATTACGACTGATCATTGCATGATTTGTTATATATTTTTATTTCATTTTATTTTATTTTGAAGATCATAATGCGCATAAAGAAAGGGGCCATCTCAATCCGCGAATTGTGTTCACTCATTTTTGCTATAATGAATCCCAATAAAAAAATATCTCAAGCTACTGTGTGTGTGAGAGAGAGAGAGAGAGAGAGAGAGAGTATAGTAATATCGAAATTATTAATAATTAAAAAGAATTCATCATATAATAAATGCTGGGTTGGATGCTATTTTAGTTTAGATTGGTAGTTTATATTCGACGGCCCAAACCGATACCCAATTCTCTCATGCATGGTGAGACCATGCCATGCACAAGCACTCTCTATAGCAACAAAGTTTCCGAAAATTAGAATAATGGAATTATTGGGATAAAATCTAAAATAGTCCACAGTCTGAATCAATTTAGTCCTCAATGTTGTCGATTTTGGACCAATTTGGTCATTCCGTCACGATAAACGTCAATTTTAATGGAAATCTCACGCGTGCCTCACAAGAAATCATGTCTGGATCGATAAAATTAAAATAATTACTGAAATTAGGGCACAAAACTAAAAATTTCTCTAAATTCCGGACATGAGCTCAAGATCGTCTGCTTCGTCGAGCTTCACTGACAGTAGAAGAAAATAGTACGAACCCCCCAAATCCTGCAAATATTCCAAATTTCGATCCATACATGATTTAGTATGGGGCACATGTGAAATTTCCGTTAAAATATATTGTTTATCGTGACGGAAGAACCAAATTGGTCCAAAATCGAAAACATTGGGGACTAAATTGGTTCAGGCGAAACATCGAGGACTAAATTAATCCATATGGTAATATTGTGGACCATTTTGGCTTTTATCCCAAAATTATTCAAAAAACATAATGAGGAAAAAAAAAATAAGAAGAAGAAATGGTGGATGTGGTATTAAACTATTGTTAAACATATATACTCGCGCCGTATATGGCACTTTGTATGGACTCTCACACCATATCTTAAATATTAATTGCCCATGAAATTCCATTTGTTCCCATACACCAACAATCACATATATACTTTTGAGTTAAACAATTGCCAACCCTCATGAACTAAAAACCATATAAATAAACAAAATATATTAAAATAAGCAAAAGGGAAGTTTCTTAGGTTTTTGTCTTGATCATATATCCCCAAAAGATAAGCTAAACTAAAAAAGCAAAAAAGGCAAACACACCATCTCCTCCACGCCCCTCTTAGTGCTTGCTCACTTTTTGTCCTCAAACTTTCTTCTGAAACCCTTAAACAAACAAGAAAAGGTCTCCAAATGTTCTCTCGAACCTTTTAAACGATGTAGTCCGATGATAT
This sequence comes from Lindernia subracemosa, assembly GCA_028392965.1. Lineage (NCBI taxonomy): Eukaryota > Viridiplantae > Streptophyta > Magnoliopsida > Lamiales > Linderniaceae > Vandellia > Vandellia subracemosa. The sequence goes on from JAQPCC010000006.1 coordinate 3,761,226, forward strand.
CCTCCATTGTCTCTTCCTTCTTGCTATTTTAGAGTGATCTTCCCCATTGATAAGGTGAAATAGATGAGTAGAATAGTTCCAACGCACGACCTATAATACGAATCGAAGAAACTTAACGACTCAAGTCGACCAAGAAAGAAAATATATATTAGTGGAATTAATATACCGACAAACTTGAAATATTCTTACACGGTTGCGAAGAAGAACAATATCCTTCTGGGGTCGAAGATCCAACTTGCGCTCGAAGAGTGTCGAAAACTGAACCTTCTTCGAACGATATTATTCTTGGTTTCAGCTAACGACGTCGTGTTGCTATTTGTGATTGAGATTTGATGATGATGATGGTTATGTGATGTGGTTGATGAGTGATCGTTGGACCCCATAGCCGTTTGCTTTTCGAGCGTGCTGTTCATTCCTTGCAAGAAACTACTTGCTCCAACTTTTTTTTTATTACAAGGAATAAAAAAATAAAAACGTACATCTTTTTAGCAATCTAAAAAAGCTCTAAGAAATTGTTATTAATACAAGAATATACTATGATGATGATGATGATCAAGACAAGGGAATATGGACTGTTTGTTGGGGTGTCCAATTAATTAATCATTTCACAGCAGATTATGCTGTAATTGTTTTTGTTTAATGGAAGATCATAACATGATTTAATTCTGGCTTTTTGTCCGAATTATCATTGTCCAATTACATATTAGTATTAATTAATTAAATTATCGTTATTTATTGGAATGCATGTGAATGAACAATAAAATATGGTTCACGATTGTGACAAAGGGGCTAAGGTGTCTCTAAGTTGTGATATGATTAATTGGCCTCTAGTGCCTTATTAATATTTAAATGCTATGTAGTTTCAATCAGCAATCGAGTATGGATGGCATCAATTTAAATTCTAGCACATGAAATCATACAAATATAGCCTAAAAAATGGTATTTTTTAATTATACCTGTAATTATTTATTGAACATGTTAAATTTGCATGAAAAGTGGGAATTTTCATTAATTTATATTTCTATGTATTGCGAAATTAAAGAGCTCTTAAGAAACAAACAAAACAAAAAAATTTACACACCTCTTGGAGAAGTTGAATGTAAATCAACATCGTTTTCGCCGCTGACGATTTTCTTTTCTCCGCCTCTTACGGAACCTTTTCTTGAAAGATTTCTCTGCAACTTTTTATTCACCAAAAGAAAAAAAAAGGCAATAATGAAGCAAAGATTTGAAACGTCTCAACCGTTGATTATCATCGTCGTTAAGATTACTACAAACAATATATTTGTATGTGCGTATAAGTCATGTGAATTGGTCCAAGGGAAGAGAAAACTTACTGTAATTCTTGGATTTGTATTGATGTCTTTCTCAAGAATATGAGCAAACCTCTCCATATCCACCACAAACGTATCAGATTTGCTGCCCGAAAGCTGCTGTAGTTCATCATCATCATCTTCTTCTAATTTCTGGGCGTAGATCATATTGTCCTGAAGATAGTCGAAAAACAATAAACGTTATTACAGTCTTTTGAAGCGCTGCTGAGAGATTCTATATCACATATCATCATTGTAGCCTATTATTTATGGAAATTATTGCACATTCGATGCAACAGTGAAGCAACAATTATTGAGAGATAGCAAAGGAAAAAAAAAACCAGGAAAAAAAAAGAAGAAAAACAATGACACTTACCTGCTTCGGTTTTTCTGTCATTTTCTCTTACCAAAGAACCTAATGCGTTGGACTTCTTGCAATAATTTCTCTTTCTATATTATAATAGGTGATCTCTCTTCAAGGAAAGACCATTTTGACATATATATATATATATATATATATTGGTGTTTCGTTAATTTCCAGGAAAGGTGCGTGTATATTATAGCTTTAATCAATGATGCGTTGGATTTAATTGAAGGATGATAATTAAATAGACAGAAAAGGTTGAAGGGATTGGAGAATGAAATCATGTGATGTCTTTTGGAGCATAGTAGAATGAATAGGATGTGTAAGAAAAGAATAGCTATATATATATATATATATATATAGAGAGAGAGAGAGAGAGAGAGTGTGTAAAATTAAGAATGATTATTATAATGAAATTGTTGGCTATTTTGAGCTGTGACTTATGAATTAGGTCTATCATAAATTTGTGGTTTGGTATGAAATGACCTGTTGTATAGACCAACATTATATGATCATTCACATGATTAAGGGCGTTGAAATAAGAGAAAATCAATAAATAATCATTGCTTAGTGAATTGTATATAGTAATTTGATTATATTAGGTTATATTAGGTTGAAACGTTGTTAAAGTTTACTACAAGAGGAGAATCATATTCCAAGTATTATGAATACGTATATTAGTAAATAAATCCATTTACAAGCATTTATTCATATTTACGTCTTATAAGTCATCACATAATTGATCCTTACCAAATCATTAAATAAATAAAATAATAAAAAAAACGTGTAAGAAAAGAAAACCCATCTGCGACCCGCAATATACAACTAGTTTTTCTCCATCGATATGGAAAATAAGTTTTTTAGACGTACTACATGAAATTCATCGACTAGCTAAGCATATATAAGTGCATCTCAATCTCATCTATTATTTTGCTTATCATAAAATCTTGAGCTATTTAAATTTCAATAATGTCTACTTACATATTTCTCGTATATTACTTGAAAAAGAGTTGACCTAAATATTTTGTTTCGGCATTTAAATGATAATATATTTTTCAAGGGCATTCACTAACATAACCCGGGTATCATGCTGTAAACAAATCGTGCTTATCCTTTACTTTTTCTTAAATATTCTATTTTAATATATATATATATATATATATTATATCCATGTATTAGTTAATATACATACACAAAAATGGTCGAAACAGAGAAATCATATTAATATCTTCGTAAAAGTCTATCAGTTTTCGTCACCTTTTTGAAATAAGTAATTACGGCATAAAAAATTCGTATCACTACATCTGAAATGTAATAAAATTATGTTCGTTGCTGTCCAGAAGTTGACTTCCAAAATACGATCAGAGATCAACCGTTGGACAACTTGTAATAGTAGCCTTATTATTCAAAGGCAACTGAGAAACATAACAATTTAAAGATTGTAGTTTTTTTGCATATATATAATATATATATGATGATGATATACAATTATATCTATTTGTCAAAGTGTAATGCTCACGCCAGAGATAATGGGAATATATGTTTTTGTTGATAATGAAGCAAATATTCTGGCGTAGTTTTGGGACTAGCAACTTGTTCTTATGGCCTTTACTCATTTCTCAAGCAAAGGAAAAACGTATATACTTATATATATCAAGTGATATCTAATTGCTCTCCTTTTCTCCCTTCGTACCTTACTTTTAATTAAATATATCTTGCTTCTTCATTCATACATCTTTTAAGGTTCTCAGAGGTTTGTATTGTAATTTGCACCATTTTTCGCACGTGTGAAATTCTCATATTCCCCATAAGATCGTCGTCGCATCGCACCCATTGAATATTGGCGGGCTGACAAATTGGGCTGAAAATAATTAAGCCCAATATACGTTATTTGGGCCGGCCCAGTTAAGTTAAAGCTAGGAACCTTTCGTATGTATTATGTATATACATCTGTATATTTCTAGAAAACACGTCAGAGTTCTTCCAGCTTCGGGTGGCAGGACCTCTATTTATTTCTTGCCATTGTCGATCCGATGATTTCTCCATCCTTCCTATGTTTTAGCATCAGCATTCCTTCTATGCGACTCTGCAGCTAAATTCTGTTTAGGTAGAAAGAAAAATGTCGATGAACTATAGATGGAAGAGTTTCGTCGAAGAGGAGGATCGTCCTGAGAAGCCGAGGAGGTATGGTGTCACGGAAGTCAGAGGTCCTAATTATTCGCTATTTACTCAGGGACTTCTTCAGGTAGTACCTCGAATTATAGCTCCATTTTTTGGTGGGAAATATCCTAATGATTTCTGACTCTTGTTGGATTTTTTGTTTATTTCTACAGTTTGTATGGGTTTGTAGTGAGATGAATTTAAGGGAAAATGCCCAATGGAAGTAAAGGAGAACAAATTATAAGCTGAGTTGTTAATTTGATATGCATAATTTCGCTAGTTGCTTGCAGTTGCACTGATGTGCTGATAATATTAATTTGATGTTTATTATGGGTTGGTCTTGACGAGAATAACTAATCTATTCTATGTGTAGTGTTCTGTTTTGATTTTGGGGTATTCAGTACAATTTCATATTTCTGTGAGTCAACAAATGTCATGGTGTATGTATATAGGATGTCTTCGAATCCATGGGACAGTTTGTCGATGGGTTGAAATTTTCCGGCGGCTCTCACAGTTTAATGCCCGAAAGTTACATCAGAGAAGTAACTGATATGGCACACAAGCATAATGTGTATGTTAGCACCGGTGATTGGGCAGAACACATACTGCGCAAGGGTCCTTCGGCTTTTAAAGACTATATCGAGGTAAGAAAATAGACTGGTTACTTTGCGATGCTTATCTTTAGTTGATATTGTATGTACTGTTGTAATAGATATGATTCTGTGATTGTATAGGAATGTAAGAGATTGGGTTTTGACACAATTGAGATTGACGTGGGGTCACTTGGTGTTCCCGAAGAGGCTCTCTTGAGATATGTGAGGCTGGTTAAGTGTGGTGGACTGAGGGCTAAACCCATGTTTGCTGTGAAATGTAATAAGTCGGACATACCAAGTAAAGGTGATAGAGCTTATGGATCTTTTGTGGTTCCAAAGCCTCGAACTTCAGGTGAGCTGTTAGGTCTAAAGTTTTCTGTTCTAGAAAGTTATTTCTGTAACCTATGTTAAAGTAAGATTTGTTTTTGAAGTTATCATTTGTTTGATATTGGGATTTAGAAGATTATGTAAAATCAGGTACTGTTTCATTAGATAAAGTAATCTATTCAAGAAATTTATATCTGCCTATAACATGAGCTAACTGATTTTGTGAGAGTTGTGAATCATACATAGGTAAGAACAGTAAGAGTACTATTGTGGTTTGCTACCCATTTATGAAGCAAAAATGCACTCAGATATCTCTTTCTGAGATAGTTTATGCTCCTTAGTATGATCTTATATTTCTGCAGAATTTGTGGAGGATGTGGACCTATTAGTTCGAAGAGCAGAGAGGTGCCTTGAAGCAGGGGCGGACATGATAATGATCGATGCTGACGACATCTGTAGGCAAGCAGACGCTATGAGGGCTGATATAATCGCAAAAATCATCGGTCGTCTTGGTCTGGAGAAGACCATGTTCGAAGCATCCAATCCTAAGGCATCCGAATGGTTCATCAAACAATACGGCCCAAGGGTATTACTATTTCTTTTCTTTTTTTATTATAATTTTCGCGAGAAAGTAGAGTGGTTCGATTCTAACATACGTCTCTTGTTGAGACCAGGTGAACCTTTTTGTGGATCACTCCCAAGTAATGGATCTCGAATGTCTCCGAGGCCGTAACCTTGGTAAAGACCATATATCTGTTCTTGGCTCGTCCTATTTTCGAATCTAATGTGCGTGAAGAATGAGTTTCAGCTTTGTTATATAACCATGTGATGTGAATGCCATTATCTGTTTGTTGTTGGAATGATTTTGAAGGTTAAAATCTTTACAAAGGACAAAAGTTATATATGCTAGATACTGATGTATCTAAACCTTGTCTTATGATCACGTTGAGGCTAAGGTTGGTCGACGTTTGCTATATTACAATTGCGTGAAAAAATATCATGCCTAGCCGATGTTTGCTATATTTTGAACCCTTCATCTATATATCAGCTCTATATATATATATATATATCCAACATCCACATATTGGTCTACCAAACATCTAGATATCACATTTGCAGTCCAGCAACTCAGCAAACATGTTCACTGCCCTTGCACTGCTCACTGGACCAGTTTGCTTCATGTTCTCAAATATCAGAAAGGCTCGGTGGATTATAGTCTTTTCTACTCAGCCACTTCAGATTTTCGGCTTGAAGTCTTTTTTGATGCAGATTGGGCCACGAATCCATTGACACGTAAGTCCATCACAGGCTTTGGGATCTTCCTTGGTTCATCCTTGATCTCATGGAAGACCAAACAGCAAACCACCATTTCATGCTCTTCAGCTGAGGCTGAATATAGGAGCATGAGCTCGGCAGCTCGTGAATTGTTGTGGATTACATATTTGCTACATGATTTTCATATCACTGTTCCATTACCAGTCCCTTTTTGGTGTGACAATCAAGCTGCCATCCATATTACGGAGAATCCTGTTTTTCATGAACGCACAAAGCACTTGGAGATTGATTGTCATTTTGTTCGCTTTCATTACCAAAAGGGTCTGCTTGTTCCTCTTTATCTTGCATCTAAGGATCAGCTCGCGGATGTCTTTACAAAGTCCCTCGCGAAGCCGCTTTTCTCTAATATCATTTCCAAGCTTGGCATGAAGAGTTTTCTTTCATGCTTAGCTTTTGGGGGGGATGAACAACTTATGATGGTTCACAATGTTTTACCAGATGATGAAGAGGCCAAACATGATAGATTAGACTCTGGATAGATGTGTAGATAGTTACATATTTAGTTTATTAATTAGTTGGCTAAGTCAACGTAGCTTATTCTTGTGTATATATATGTACTCATATACACTGTACATTTTCAATTAATCAATATACGGAATTCCCAAAACAGAGTTTTCCTTCTAATTGTTCAGTTATTCACAAAAAAAAAAAAAAGAGGAATCATCTACTTTAGAAGTGCCCTGATCGTTGCAAAGTCGAAAAATTAGTGAGGCGTTGCGTATGATTTCCTCGCTGTCTTTCACGATCTTGATTGTCTCTGTCATGTCTCGACCAATACTGAGTAGAGTATGAAGGGACAACACAGCGCCGGACGTCGAGACCCATCCGTTGTCCAAGTATTCCTCGAGGGATGGTATGTGGCCCGAGTGGTACCATTTCGCTTCCACGAGCATTGCCTCGCAAAAGCCCGACCACTATTTGCAAAAAAAAAATAAAAATTTACTACGATATTCGATTACGCCCTCGATACGGCGTTTCAGTTCAGTGGTAATCTTCTTACCACTTCCTTAAGATGAGGTAAAACTGAGTTCCATCCCTTTTCTTTTTGGACTTGAAGGTCGATTTCGTTTAGGGTTTCGTGGAGTATCCTAAAGCATTTCTTCATAGCTTCGGGTAGCTGCCGAATTTCTGCAGCATCCCACCTATGATAGTACATTTCCTCAAATTATCGATAAAATATCTATAGTCGTGCTAGAAGATAGGTGGATACCTTCGTACAGCAGCGGTGAATTGCTCCAACTCGGCCACGGACCCGTAAATGTCGTAAACATCGTCTATCATCAGTATCAATACGACGACTTTTGTTAGCCATTTTCTTAGATTTTCATACTGAGGTTCGTAAGCCACTCCCACCGCCCATAGAAAGCTTTCGACCAACCGATCTCTTGTGAACGTTAAGACTGCTGAAAGCTCGAGATCTTTCCACCATCTACGCCAAGAAGCATATAAAGATATACAATGGACTATTGTGCGTTCTTACAGTCTCCATTTAAGTCGATTTTTGCGTACCGTAAAAGCGACTTTAGTTCGTTTTGGTGCTGATTTTGAACCAGATTAAAGTTCAGCCCTGCAAGTTTACGCAAAGCCGCGTGCTTGTATTTTTCGTCGTTTAACTTGTCCCTGACGTTGAACCATACCACACTCCTTCGTAAGGGGCACGTCGCAGACACTACAAAAAAAACAACTCCTTCCGACTACAAATACCGACTACAGCAAAACTAGTCGGAAAATTCAACTTCTACCGACTACTATAATGTAGTCGGTAAAGATACTAATTATCGACTAATTTTGGTAACACTATCGACTAACAAAGTTGTAGTCGGCAAATTTTGGAAGGTACCGACTAATATAAGTAACCCTTCCGACTACAAATTTGTAGTCGGTAACATTTGGAAGGTACCGACTAATATAAGTAACCATTCCGACTACAAATTTGTAGTCGGTAACATTTGGAAGGTACCGACTAATATAAGTAACCCTACCGACTACAAATTTGTAGTCGGTAACATCCCTAAAATCACGATCAATTTCTTCCCTTCCCTCATTACACAGACCCAACCCTAAAATGAAAATCGTCTGATCCATCTCATCGTCCGTCCGTGTTGATTCCCGCCGTTCGCCGTCGCCGACGCCGTTCGCTTTCACCGTCGCCGTCGCCGTTCGTTCGTCTCCCATCCCGCGCCGACCCCCTCGCTCAAAGCCCCACCTCGTTCAAATCTCGGCTCCGTCTAGGTCACTCGCCTCCAGCGCCGCCCCGTCCGCTTTCACCGTCCACGCTGCTCCGCCACGCTTTCATCGTCCACGCTTCTCCGCCACGCTTTCACCGTCCCCGCTGCTCCGCCGCCGACGCCGTTCGTCACTTCCACGCAAGCGAAGGTAAGGTAAAGTATATTGGTTCGCTTATTGAGATTTGTTTCGTTTATGTCGGTTTTTGCTTCCCGGATATTGTTGAGTCGTTTTTCGCTGATAGATCGCGTGCCTTTTCGTACCCTTTCACTGCCATATCGCTGCTCGGAGCTCGCTGCCTGCTCCCGTTGCTTGTTGATTCCCGGAGCTCAAGAAACACTAACTCCCAATCCCGTCCCGGAGCTCGCTGATTCCAGATCCCGAAGCCCGAGAAGAAGTCTGTGGTTAATTCGGTGACCCGCGCCTTCCAGTCATACATGGTTGAACCATGGACGGGTATTACCGAGGTCCCTAATGAGACACGTCATCGGTGGTGGTGCCATTTTCGGGTTAGTGGCTTTGATACTGTATTTTATACTTTTACTACATATTACACTGACTTGAATTTTGTAGGGAAAATATTCTTGGGACCCCTCTCATGCGGAGTTAGTGAAGTCTACGTTTTTGGATGTGCTTGGTCGTCGGCTCAAAGATAATATGTCGCAAGAAGGGATCAGATTAGAGAGAGACCCGACGTACAAGTCTAAGTTCTTGAGCGATATTGTCGCTCAACAACTTTGAGAGAAACGGGGATCCCCTGCGTTCATGACGAGATCCAATCGCCTTAAGGGTAATCGACAAGGTCGGGACCGTAATGCGGCGAAGTCCACACAAGGATCGTGCGCCACAAGTCACCTTGCAAAGAAAATGGTAAGTTTTTTTTTATCCTATTCTAACTTTATTTTTATATACGTCCTTCATTCATATTATATAATTTAATTTTTATTTTTTGACAGGCTGCGAAGAACAATGGAATCCTTCCTCTGCCACACGAGATTTATTTGCAGAATCACACGAAGAAGGATAAGTCATACGTCGACGACAAGGCTCGCAAAAGGATGGTATGTATATATCGTTGGTTTATAATCGTTGTATTGGTATAAGAGTGACGTGTTGGTATTGTAATCGAGGTTGATTTGTCGTATTATTTATTAAGATTGTGTTGTGGAGATGTGAGAATTATTGTAATACAGGTTTTGCATTATTTAAATATTTTGGGATGATCATTTTATAGGGGAGGTTCTGCCGAAATTTTTTCTAACTTATTTTATTCGTCGTTCATAGGAGGATTTTGAGGCTCAGAGGACATCTAATCCATCTCTTTTAGAGACCGAAGCATTCTTTGAGACTGTCGGAGGTTGGACAAGGTTCCAAAACATACCCGGTATGGGTAATGCATCGGAGATGTACTACCAGACACCTTCACAGTCATCACAATCGATTTCCAGCGGGTATGTGCCTTCTCAGAATATTCAGCTACAAGAGGAGTTGCATAACACACGAGAGGAGTTGCATGACACAAAAGAGCGGTTGCATGCCACAGAGGCAGTTGTCGCAGAGCTAAAGAGGAAGTTCGATGACTTACTTCTGCCGGTTTGACCATGGTAGAGAATCGCGTACTTCAGACACGGGCGATCGAGATCCCGTAGACGACACTCAGACATGTGCTGTTGCGGCATCAATGAACAGAAATGTTCGTCGCCGCGATGACTTTCCGGATGATGGTAGCTCGGGGCACGGTCTAGCATAGTTCTTTTTTTTTTTTTATGTTATTGGACTTCTTTATTTATGTTGAAACGACTTTTTCATTTTCATGCATTTGAAGACTTATTTATTTTTTTCGGACGACTTTATTATGTTTATTATAATATTCCCGAATGAATTATATATTTTTTTCTGTTATTTATTTATTATTAAGTTTTAATAAATTAATTGAATTATTAATTAAAATAAAATAAAAATAAATAATTAATTCGGAAATATCTACCGACTACGCTTTGTAGTCGATAGAATAGTATGCAAATTTCCGACCACTTTACCGACTAACATCACAGTCGGAATATTAGCGACTACAAAATGTAGTCGCTATGTAGTCGGTAAATACCGATGATCGAGCGGATCGAGTAATAAAATATAAAACGAATATCGTCAAACTATCATACGCTCAACAGGCAAGTGTACCTATCAAAAATAACATAGAAATGGCAAGTATTCGAGTATCGAACCCAAAGGAATTATGTAATCAGAAAAACTTACGTTTAAATATTCTAGTAGAAAATTGTTTTGTTTGAAAATTAAAGAGAACAATAAACACTTGAAATAAGAAGTTTGATAAAAATATAAAAACGAGACGACCTTATGAAAGCGAACGTATTTGAGACTTCGAATCCCCCTAGCTTGATCGAACGAGTGACAAGTATAATAAAATTTAGCTAACTATTAGACCGTGAGGATTCCTATAACATGCGTACGAATTTATATGACTGACGAAACTGCGCCTTATCACACAAGACTCGTAAACAACTAATCTACGAATTAACTAGCTGGGCAAGCTTCCCTAACTACTTAACCGAAGATCGCATTAAATACGATGAATCCCGCTATTAGATTTGACTCTAATCCGACGGGGTAGTTCAACCTATCTCTAGCGATGAGTTTATTCCGCTCGTTTACGAGTGGTCTAATCGTCAGCCCCTCTCTCGAGCGTAGCTTACGATTTCCCAAAAATTATCTTGACCACATAGACATAATCAAAATAATATCATAATTCATAATCGAGTCATAATAATAGCAAAACAACAACACTTAAAACATACGTACGATCTCGCTAGGGTTCATCTAATCTCAAATACTACGGGATTTAGCCACTCATTATGATCACAACAAAGAACATAATTAACATCGAAGATATCATAAATGCTTCCCTGAATTCGGCTTCGAAGTTAATCCCCGTTCTTCGCTGAGGAATTTTGTCGAACAGGTGGTGGTCGAGAGTTGGATGTGTGAACTTCTCTATGCTCCTTTTCGCTGCCCTTCTTTGCACAGCTCGTTGCCCTGCTCCTTTGCTTCGCTTGCTGCCTCGCGGCAGCTCAGACGTAGCTCGCTGCTCCTCCACAGATCAGCCGAATCTCGCTAGGTCACAGCACCACACAGCTCAGCTCTCGCCTCAGCCCCGTTCACGCTCTGCCGCAGCTCCCTCGTTGCTGTGCTGCCCTCACTTTCAGTCCCGTCGCAGCCCCGTTCGCAAAATGAGGTCGAGGTCCCCTTGGTCACCACCCACCCTCTCTCTTACACACACGCTGCCCCCTTTTATAGATGATTGAAGTGAACGGATATAGCATCAAAATCTTCATTTGGCAGCTCAAGCATGCGTGAGATGATTTTTCTTCTTCTTTGAGCCTTGTGCGTGATGGTGATCTTATCTGTTTTTCTTCGTGTGGGCTGCGGTGTGTGTGCTCGTGGGTCACCTTCCTTCATTTTCTCCTTTTGCCTGCTTGAAGGTGTGCGTGTGTGTCTCTATGTGTTGCTCAATCAATGATTGAGCTTAATACACACATATTATCATTACAAGACTTTATAATAAATGGACCAATCTAATATGATTTGGGCTCGGCAATTTTATGAAGCCCGCTACCTTTTTCTTCCAATGTATGAGTTTAGGATTTCAAACCCGAGCAACGCAGTAATCCAAACTTCGGAGAATAAACTGTTTTTGTTGGACTAGAGATGAATACTGGATCATTTACCGCTCCGTTCCTCTTTGAGTCTAGTTTCCAAAGAAATTGACGGACTGGCATTTGAGCTTCTGAGCAAGGAGATATTGCATTTCCCGTGAAGTTGCATTGTCGAGGCAGAGACAATGTTCGATGAATAAACTGCTTTTATCTAGATATAACTAGACTGCGAATTTTATACCGTTGCGACCGTCTGCGAGTCTATTTTGCAGCGAAATTTACGGAATGGAATTTGGACATCTGAGCGCAAAGTTATTTCAATTTTGCCGAAGTTGCTGCAATCTGCCAGAAAATGTCACATAAGTTTGACCGTAGTACGCTTTTATGGAGTATAAAAGATGTCGTAAAATACACTTATCAACCGACTACGAAACATTAGTCGCTAAGTACCGACTACTAAAACTTAGTCGGTAAGTAGTCGGAAATACCGACTACGTACCGACTATATATTCCTATCGACTAAAGAGTTACCGACTACAAAAAATTAGTCGGAATTTAGTCGGTAGAAGCTCTACCGACTAATTTAAGCTTCCTAGTGACTACATATTGTAGTCGGTAGGAAACAATTGTTTTGTTGTGAGAATACAGTTCGTCTCTATTCCATCTCTTAGTGGCAAATGCTTCTGCTCTACCGACGAAAAGTTGGCCATCAGATGCTTCGAAGATGTCGGGATTGGTATCCAAATCCTCGTCCGCCATGAGCTGAATAGCAACATCTATCATTTCATAAAAAATAATATAGCAAGATCAGTCATATATCAAAGCATGAAAAAAAACCCCACATTTGTGTGCGTGAATAAATTTATCGAGACGATATAATTTTTTTGGGAAGTAAAATTCCTACTTTAGTCCGACACCAAATGCCCAACGTATAAGGGGTTTCATTCTAAAGCCAATTTGGCTATACATGGAGTATTCGGGATTGGTTTTGACGCCCCACAAATTTCACCTTGAGGAACGACGTATCCATACTCCGTGAGAACGCTCGAGCGCAGCGCAGCTGCATATGAATCATCGCTGTTTGCTAGCCGAGTTATGCTCTTAGAGCTCCTAATTTCCTTCAAAGCGTCGTCGATTTCTTTCTCGAAGTAATGGGACAGAGCTAGCTTCTTAATCTCGTTCATGAGTTCCAGCCTTGGTAATAAACCCTTTTCCGAACTAAGAATCTCAGAAACCTCAGCTTTTAATGTCACAACTTCCTTTCTGTACTTATCTTCCTGAATGAGAATATATATATATATAGACACACATTAAAATGATATACACAAGAACAAGTGAAGATTCTTGAACTTACGTCGTATTTCGCGGTAAGCGAGTGCCTCATCAAGTGCTCGTAGTTCCAAATGTTAGGCTTGTAATTTGCACTGCGGCGAGTTTCCATATCGTCCATTTTCCCGTTAATCGGCGACGTCTTCACAATCGCGATCTTTCTGATGGAAATCATTGAAATCATTTTACCTTATTATATGTAACAATACTTGTGAGTCGACTCAAAGATATTGAGAAAGGTCTTCAAACATCATAAGAAAAAAAAAAAAAAAAATGGTGGCTTTAGATGTATAAATGCAATTTTTCAAAATATTAAAACATACCTCTTATTAAGATTGTGATGAATTGTTGCTTATGTTACCAACCGGAGAGCTTGCTGTGAAGATGAAATATATATCATAGATAAGTTTCTATATATAGATGGAAGCAATAATTAGAGAGATGATGATGCGTGATTCATGTCTAAAACATAATAATAATTTTTTTTTTCGGTCCCGAGGTATCCCCACTCGATCTGGCTATGGGCTAGCTCCTAAATACCGGCGTGGATTTTGTGCCACACAGACCTGACGGAAGCTTAATTGCGCCACACACTCCAGTGGTGGGACTAATCCCCTTGGTCAGATGAATACGTCACAAACATAATAATAGCCAGGTAATTATTACGTACAAGTTTTTACCTTATTGACCATATAGTAAAAATTCAAACCTCCAAGATATGCAAAATATTTCGATTGGGACAGCTGATCCAAGACTTATGTTGCACATTTTAATTCGAGGTTTCTCCTTCTCGACAGTCAAAAGTACCATCTATTGCAAAATTTACTAGGCGCTAGTCGGGCGTTCAGTGGGGGCCTAGCGCCTAGACGGCCTAGGCGGGGCGGGGCCTAGGTGGTTTCTAGCCGGAATTTAGACGGTATATTCATTTTTTATTATTTTTTTCGTATATTAATATAATAACATTCTAAGTGCATCAGATTTATCAAAACATTCTAAATAAATAATGTCGATCCCAACAAATTTAATATTAGTACAAATATTCCTATTTTTTCTTTATTAAAAAAATTCAAGAAAAAAAAAATTGGACCGATTAATTGCCGTCGGATTAATTGCCGATTTATTAGTCGCCTAACCGATTTTCTCCGCGATGAGGGCCGACTAGCGCCTAGGCGACGCCTAGGCCGATTTTTACAACATAGATAATAGATAGATAATCGAAGAGATACACTTAAAAACCGTCAATTAATTGATATGTCAGTTTAATTTACTATTTTATCCTTCAATTATTTAATTTATTACGATTATATCCTTCAAGTAAATTTAAATTATAATTTCACATATTAAACATTTTAGACTAAAATATAAAATAATATTATATATATTTATATATATATATATATATGCGTGTACTTAAAATACCAGTAATAATAATAATAATCACATTTGGCGATCAATAAGATGAATGGGTTGAATCAAACACGACGAGACTTGCTCGCACTCCTGCAAGTTTACGCAATGCCGTGTGCTTGTCGTATCTTGCGCAAATTAACTCGTCCTTGACGTTGAACCATATTACACTCCTTTCTAAAGGGTAAATTCCGCAAGATAACTTGTCTGAATCCTCCTTTATCAGCTGAACCATGACATCTGCTTTTCCAAAAAAAAAAAAAAAAAGAACGAAAGAAAAAAAAAAAAAAATCTCGGATACGATTCAGTGTTTTCGAATAAAATGTCATATATATCGAATTCGCCTTAAAACCGAGTCTACATATTTCACCTTGAGGAACACCATAGCCATACTCAGTGAGAATGCTCAAGTACAATCCAGCTGCGTATGAACCATCCTTGTCCGTTATCAGAGTTATGCGATTAGAGCTGCTGATTTCATTCAAGGCTTCGTCGATTTCTTTCTCAAAGTAATGGGACAGTGCTAGTTTGTTAATCTCATTTATGAGTTCCATCCTTTGTAATAAACCCTTCTCTGAGCAAAGAATCTCAGAAACCTCAGCTTTCAATGTCTCAGCTTCTCTTCTGTACTTATCATCCTAAATCAGAGTATAACACATTAAATTTAAATACGTCATATATATATGGTAATGAAATACTTACTGGACTTGCGTTGTGTTTCGGGGTAAGAAATTGCATCAGATGATCGTAGTTCCAAATGTTAGGCTTGTAGTTTGCACTGCGTCGTCGTCGAGTTTCTGCCATCTCTATTATTTTCTCATGATCGACCGCCACCGCCGTCGTCTTCATATTCGTGATCTTTCCGATGGAAACCATTGAAACTATATTATGTGTGAAGAGACGACTCAAACATACATGTCTATTACAAGGCACACTATATTTTATTTGAACCCATATTTTGAGGAAGAATCATTGCAAGAACTGCCTAGCCTTAGAGTTTTTTGTTCGCTGTTCGATCCCTTACAAGCTTATTAGATACTTTGGTATTTATAGAAGACTGAGAATACTTTGCACCACATTAATTAACCCAATTGTCTAACACATTGCAAATATGTTTATTATCCACACATTCCTTAGCCTTAGGCGACATAAAATTATATCTATGCACAACAACAAATGATGAATATCGAACCCACGTCGTATTTGGAGGTAAGCAAATGTGTGCCTCAACAGACGGTCCTATAGTTTACCAAATGTTAAGAGTTTGGATAGGTTATTAAGGCAATCTCCAACCATATACTCTATATATAAAGTTGCTACAGTTTAATTTCTCTATATATAGAGTTTTGAACAGTGTTTGTATCTCCAACCATCTCCTCTATATTTTCCTCTAAAATAAAATATTTTTATCTCATATTATATTATATTCTAAATATTCTAAATATTAATTATAAATAAAATTTTAATACTTCATTTTTCATAATAACCTATAAAAAAACAATAATTCAATTTATATAAATTATTATGAAATTAAAGAAAAATATATATAAGGATATTTAATTTCTGTCTAATTTTCTAAAATATTAATTATTAGAAATAAATGGAGTATAATCTATAAAAAATAAAAAATTTCCATCATTAAATTTTATAAAAATTAATAATATTAATTTTAATATCTAATTAAATAAATGAACAATATATTTTTTTTTTTACAGAAATTAAACAATAAAGAATTTTAAAAACATCAACTAGATAAATTTTTATCTTTATAAAAATGAAAAAAGAAATAAAACATAAAAGAAAAGAAAAAAAAAAAAAAAAAAAAAGATTTAACGGGTGAACACTGAACAGTGCCCCGCTTCATATAGAGGAGCACTATTCACCCCTCTAGGATTGCAGTAGAGTGGAACTTTAACTCTATTGGTCCAGTCTCACGCTAGGTATAGCGTGGGATTGGAGATGCTCTAAGGTTTGACGTCTGTCTATTCATTAAAGTCGCCAATATATTGTAATAACGACAGCATATTAGTTGCCAACTCTCAATTTAGTTTTCAAACATCGACGTATGACAAACTCATTTCGGAGTAACTTTTTACACATTTTCAATCATTACAACTTACCAAGTCTTTTTTTTGTTTTTTTCCTGGTAAATGATTAAATGAAT
The DNA here is from genome assembly GCA_028392965.1 of Lindernia subracemosa. Lineage (NCBI taxonomy): Eukaryota > Viridiplantae > Streptophyta > Magnoliopsida > Lamiales > Linderniaceae > Vandellia > Vandellia subracemosa. Next base: position 3,778,118 of record JAQPCC010000006.1, read on the forward strand.
GCAAAAAGAAACAAATGGGTCTTAATTTGAATTCTTTAAATAGGATATATGATGATCCCATATCTAATTTGGCAGGGCCGTAATATTTATTTTCTATAAATCAACCCAACCCAACCCAACCCTCCCCAACAATGTACAGTAAAACCTCTATAAATTAATAACATTGGAACCATGAAATTTTATTAATTTAGAGAGATATTAATATATCGATAAATTAATATTTTATTAATTAAAAGAGAGGTTTGTTAATTTCAGCAAATTTAGTATGTATTAAAAATAAATGAATTCATATATGTTTCATTGATTATATTCATGGATGACTAGTGTATTTTTTGTGAATATATCGCTGATTTGAATATGTTGCAGCTAGATAACTCGACACTGGAACTCTTGGCTGCAATTAAAAAAGTTAGGGATGAAATCCAATTAGATTTAGATTTTAAAAAAACTCAAGTAACAATATATTCATATTTTAGTAAATATTCATAGTATTTATAATTGTAATATTTCATGAATTATTAATTTAGAGTTTTAATGGGACCTAATATTTATAAAGGGATTTTTCAAAAAATTATTATCTTATTATCTTATCGAATTTGATGAATTTTAACAAAGGCCTAAATCGGGACTAAGAGATATTATTATTTTAGAGAGTTTATTAATTTATCGAGTATTAATTTATAGAGGTTTTTACTGTATATGTTTTAACCTCTAATATTAGATTAATGGGAAATTCCGGTTAGTGACCCTGTGTTTAAGGCTTTTCCAGTTGGTGTCCAAAGTTATTTTCAATTCCGTTTGGTACTTCTGTGTTTAAGCCTGTTCCAGTTGGTGTCCAAAGTATTTGTCGATTTCGATTGATAACCGTGTGTCTAAGGCTTTTCCAGTTGGTGCCCAAAGTATTTTTAAATTTCGGTTGGTAACCCTAAGTTATGACAAAATATAACCCCGCGATTTTAAAAGACTAAAAATGAGATCTTTAGGTATATGAACCGTTTTTTTGTGTTTTCTATAATTCTGTTAGCAACTAACATGCCTACACCTAAAAATCTTATTTTTTTTAGTCTTTTAAAATCGCGGGGTTATGTTTTGTCATAACTTAGGGTTACCAACCAGAATTGAAAAATACTTTGGTCACCACCTGGAAAAGGCTTAAACACAGGAGTATCAATCGAAATTGAAAATAACTTTGGACATCAACTGAGAAAACCTTAAACACATTGTTACTAACCGGAATTTCCCTAAATTAATTCTATACTAATTTAGTAATAAATATTAAATAACACGTCTTAATCAGTAAAAACAGTTAAACATCTCTCTCTCATGCTTGAAACGAGCCTCTCAACGCCCCAAAGAAACGCATCATTGTGTGCGTTGAATGAAAATTTCAAAGTCCAACAAACTGTAACAAGAAGATTCTCATTCATCTTCACTCTTTCTTACCACAAAATAATAATTAAAAAAAAAAAAAAAAAGGCTAAACCTTGGAAAAACACTTGTATAAATCTAACACTGAGAAATTCCTACAGAAGTTATTATGATAAAAGATTGCACAACAATGGACGGCATAGAAATTGCCTTCGACGATATAAAAATAAAGAATACAAATAAGAGACCACAACCACTTCATCGTCAAGAAGGCGGCGATGATCCCGACAAAGCGTTCAAGTCCAAGAATCTCAAAGCCGAGAGGAGACGTCGGAAGAAGCTCAGCGATCGAATGCTGGAATTGCGCGCCTTAGTGCCCAATATCACAAATGTTGACAACTCTTCATAGTATATATAATAAAAAGGAAATCTTTACTAGATAATGCTCGACGTACTTTAACCTAATAATCCGATGGAACCTTTTGTTCTTTTTGTCTATAGATGAATAAGGCGACAATAATCACCGACGCGGCTGCCTACATCGAAGAGCTACAGAAAAAATCAGACGAGCTTCGTCAGCAAATACTTCAAATCGATGCGAGTTATTTAGATGAAAGGAAACCTAATCTTGAAGATCTAATCAATGCTGAACAAGAAATGGCTAAATGGGGAATTGTAGTAAGACCCTTTTGATCTAATACTTACATTGCTTAAAGACTTTGATCTCTTATTATTACACTTTTTTTTTGCAGACAGAAGTTCAAGTAACTCCAATGAATGAGAAGAAGCTATGGATAAGGATCGTTTTCCCGAAGAAGAAAGGCGGGATTACGAAAATATTGGAAGCGATGAGCGGGCTTGGGCTTGATCTAACTGATACTAGCATTGCTGCATCTAAAGGAGCAGTTCTTGTTACTTCATCTGCTGAGGTATTATACCTATGTTGTAATTAAAATGGGCAATTATACTAGTTATTACATATGAATAGTGCTTTTCATAAAATAAAAAAAAAATGGTTTTTCTGATCTCAGGGAATTAACATTGATTTGGGGAGTGCTGATCAGATTAAAAATTTTCTGCTGGAGATTATCATAAGCATCTGAGGAAGTTTAATTAGTTGGTTATTTGTCTCGAGGATTAACTATGTAAGAAAGTGGGAAAAAGAAAAGGAATTTTATTGCATGAATATGTCCTACAACCCATGATTATGTCTAATTAACAAGGAAGATTAATTAACAAGGTAGAAGGATTAAGAAAAGGAGTGAGATAGTAGAACAAACATGAAACTGTTATAGATCCCACACACCTGCAAATGTAACTTTCAGTTATCTTCATTAAACCTTAGATTTGACAGATCTTTCTTTCTTTCTTTTCCCAATTTTATGAATATGATATTTATTAAAAAAAATAAGTGTGATAAAAAATTTAGATAGCTCAACAAACATGAATCAACCAATCATTGATTGATAAAAATCTTCCTCTTCAATTCTCTATTTTTAAACCTAAAAACTTAATCTAGAATCCACATAGTTAAACCAAACATGTGGACCAAAAGGCAGTAATTGTCCATTATAGCAAAAACAAATACTATCCTTTTCTGCATGGCCTTGTTAAATTATGGAAATTATACTTATACACACATATATATATATATACACGCTCATACACATGAATTTCAATGGTTAAACCACATGAATTGTAGGAATGCAATGACTCATTGTATTAAAATAGTAATTATATGGTATATATATAATATTAAATATATATATATATATATGCGGGATACAATTTTATGGCAGTATAGTTGGATTTGGTGTTTCTGTTGTTTCAATATGATGTTGGTTGTGGCCATGCCAGCTCAGATTCTATAGCTACGAAATTAGCTCTTTTTCCTTTTATTTTTCTGTATATTTAAAGCTGATTTGTTAATATATTTAAGATTTAAATTTCTGCTATGAAAATGAAAATCAAGAAATAATATAAATCAGCACGAAATTAATTCCAAAACCTTTTAGATTCATTCCAAAACTTGGCAGTTAGTAGTCTCCATTCCAATCTTTACACAGCACAGCACTACGAACAAACTCCTACATTAGTTCAGTACTCTCAACAACCTCAAGAACAGCAAAATAAACCAAAGCCCAGACTGAAACAAGCAACTTGCAAGAAGATGAATGACGTCATCATCATCATCATCATCATCATCATCATCTCTGAGCTACAAAGCCTAACTCTATTCTCGGAATCTTCTTCACTGGCCCACCTGCAGTTTTCATTCAAGAATCATAAAAGATATCCTCCAGATAACTAATATACATATCAAAACTTTAAGACGACAAATACACACACCTTGAGGATTACATAGAGGAGGGTCTTCAAAGAGAGAGAGAGACATCTGCTTATGAGCCACGCCAATGTCGAACAGAATCAGACCAGACGAAGGGTCGCTAACGATGATGTCTTTCACTGGCAACCATAAGAACAGCTCTAACTGAGACAGCCCTTCGACTCCAATCAATCCGCCGTAGCTCAGATTAGCCCTCACAACGCTTTCGAAGAAAACCCTTGTCTCAAATTTCGCGACGCACGGAGCTTCGAGGTAAACTTGTAATAAACCATCTTCGCCGAGTTTGTAAGATCTAACGCCGTTCTTTGGGAACAGTCCAGCCGGCAAACCTCGGCTTCTGAGCAGCTCGTGTATGGAGGTTTCCGTCGACGCCGCGGCGGCGGCGGTGGTGGTGGTTATGGAGAGTATAGAGAGATGTAGGAGGAGTGATGATACGAATATAATGGCCATTTTCTCAGCTTCTTTTTCTTTTGCGAAATGGAAAAAAGAGTGAGCGAGAAATCGGAGGATCTTTAAGGAGTTCTTAAGGAGTGAAAGTGTGGGGTCGACATGTTGATTAATCCTATGTTTTTTTTTTCCAATTTTAACCTCACTTTCATTATGGAATTATGCTAAACTAGACCAAATACAAATTATCAATAAATTTATAAATTAATAAAAAAAATTATATTTTCATGTAATTTTGTGATGTTGTCTATAATTTGAGCTGGCATTTCGATGTATGTTTCTAACTTTGTCTTGCCAGAAAAGAGGCACCGAAGATTCAATAATTATTTAATTTTGACAAACTAAATATATCATAAATTTGTATAAAACCTCTAACTATTATTAAATTTATAAAAATAAAACCTATTGGCATGCGACTAATAGACAATAATTGATAAGAGTACAAATCTTGTATTAGGTGAGTTGTTGCACATGATTTGTTTTTTATATAATAAATGTCATTTAAGTAATTAGTTAAGGAAGGAGATAAGTGAAAGGTTATATTGGTAAATTAATTTAAAAGAAGTCCTTACCAAACGTTCGACAATTGGCTTAAGGTTAAAGGTTGTTGTGCATGGTTAGAGAATCATGTGAATAAAGAGTTAATAATAGTGTTTAATCATTATTTACTATTAAGTTGAAGAAGCTTCACATTTTTTGGCATTCAATAGGACGTCGGAGATTACGAAGTTCCAGCTACTTTAGTTCACTTACTCTAATATTTATATGTCTATTATTTTATATCTTTAATTTAAAAAATATTATAAAGTCGTAGCAATGGCGGAGGTGGAGATATTAATTATTCTTAATAAAACTTGAAGCTATATTACAAGTTAAATAGAAAGAGTTGGACAGTAAATAAGCCAAAACGCGTCAATATCATATGGTATAATGTTACAAAACTTTTTTTTTTTTTCTTTCGATTATTTAAAACTAAATATGATTGATAATTATTATTCCGACAACAACATGCTTCCTATTGATGGCTTTTTAGGCTTTAATGTAATGAGGTTTTCCTACGTGATTTGATTGGAATATTCGATCCCTTTTTTCATAGAGTTAATTAGTTAAAAATCAAACAAATATAATATGTTACTTGGCTCGAGAATCATATTCAATTCAATTCAATTCAATTCAATTCCATTTACAACGAATAATTAAAATAAATTAATATGGACGAGATCAACTAGTGTGATTGCAAAAAATAATTAAAGTACTAAAGGTACTCAATTCAAACATTTGAAATTCTTTTTGACTCTGTCCGGATAATTGCGCTCAAGACAAATAATTTTCAGTTTTTTTCAATTTAGTCCCTAATATTCTCATAAAATATGACTTTTTAGGAGAGAATGACAAAACTAGTGCAATTTTAAAAATTCAATTACAAAACTAGATAACATTTTCATACTATTACAAAACTAATCAACTTTTTTAATTTTAATTATTATTATTTCCATTTTCACAACAAAATTATTTATAATTGCAAGTTTTCACTAATAATTATTTCAATTAAGCAAAATAATTTTCAATAATTATATTTTTAACCCTAATTCACTTTTAACCAACAAAATATTACTCGATGTTACAAATTTTCTTTGTTCATCAACATCGTTGTTGTTGTTGTTGTTATTATTATTATTATTATTATTATTATTATTATTATTATTATTATTAAACTAAAAAATCATACAAGAAAAAAATGTAAAAATTCATAAATATTCAAATAATCGTTATCTAATAAAAAATAATTTCTAAGAAAAGTTTCACAACTTTACATTATTTCTCTTTTAGTGTTTCTCGTGAGACCTTCGATCCATTTCACCTGGATATCGTCATCTTCGCTTACGTATTATTTTTCTCTCTGAACGTAAATAAGGATTATGCACCAGATGAAAAGGAGGCTTCCAACACGACTCATGTAATGGACACACAAACTGATAAAAATATGCTATCTCCGATATTTCAATTTTAGAATAATCGAGAACATATTCACATGGATCAACTTTAAAATACTTGCAAACCTGAAAGAAAATAGAGCATGCCATCACTATCTATGACGTGGAAAAAATATGCAACACGATCTGTATCATCTATTGTCATATTCTATACACATATCTTCAATAAATTGTCATGCAACCCGCTAATTTCTCACAAATGAGTTAACATTACATTCATTGAAATACCACATTATAATACTCCGCTATCTTTTGGAGCTTGATCAGAAAATGTGTGATTGTCAATATTGATTAAATTGTCACCCAATATAGCGTCACAATAACTGAATTCGATATATTTTTACAAATTAAAAAATTATTTTTTTAGGAATAATGTGAATTAAAACTTTGTCACATACAATAGAAAGAATCAATTCTTAAATAAAAAATAAATAAATCAATTATATTGCAGCAAACATGAGCCTGATAAAAGAAAGGTGAGGAGGCCGAGTGAAGAAACCTAGCGCCTCGTCCATTGAATTTCTTTTTGTTTTGCATGTGTCTCTTCAAAGAAACTATTAGAATCATGTCTCTTTAGTTTAATCTCCTATTTACTCATTTATTTAAATAATAATAATAATAATAACTATAACAATAACAATAATAATAATAATAACGACGATGACGGTGATGATGATAATAATAATAACATTAATGTGGAAAATAGTAACAGATAATTTAGATGTGTTATTATATTTAATTTAAAATAAATTGAGTTAAAAATATAATTATTAACAATTATTTTGATAATGTGAAATAATTATAGTGAAAATTTTGCAATTGTAAATAAATTTGTGGTGAAAATGGAAATAATGATAGTTAAATTAAAAAAGTTGATTAGTTTTGTAATAGTTTGAGAATGTTATCTAGTTTTGTAATTAGATTTTTAAAATTGCATTATTTTTGTTATTCTCTCGGCTTTTTAGTCCTATCCTAATTTCCACAATTTTAATAATTCTCAACTCAAAACATAAAACACACACTCGCATGCTAGAATAAAAACCATTCAGAAATAAGGTTTACTTACTTCTATAGCTATATTAGTTCTAAGGTTGAAACATTCGAATTTTATTACATTAGGAAGTGGATTCAGGGGCTGAAGCTTCTTGTCTTGGCCGTCTTCTTTCGGTAGGAGGACCATCTCTTTGTCTAACGTACGCTTTGCTCTTCGATTTTGAACCTCGAGACTGCTTCGGTTGATAAGTTGGATATTGACAAGGGATTATCTCTCCGTTAATGTACTTATCGCCTACAAGAGGGTCATCGATTTAACGAATAATCCAACTCAAAAAGTTTGTTATATCAATAAGGGATTTAGAATGCATTTGCAGGAAAATATGATGAACCTCCATAGTCCTTGTTCTTGACATCTATGTATGAATCAGGCAGCACCCACAAAACACCAGGTAGACCTGAAAGAAAAACAACGATTAGAAATATATTTCGTTAATGTTCGAAGTGAATGAAGAGTGATTAGTGAAATACGGTGTTTACCCTTAAATTTCTCGGATGTTTCTTCAGATACGGTACACTGAAACCCAGTGTACGTCGTGGTACTGAAGGCATACATGTTCTTCTTTGCTTCTTCCATGCTAAATACAGAAAGATGAGATCAAATTGCAGTTGTACTCAAAGATTCAAGCTGTTATTATTTAGAAAAAAAGAATGTATACACACATATATATATAGCTAATTGAAAAAAAAAAGGTCTAAAAATCATTGAGAACTTCAAAACTCTGATAAGATGTGATTTCACTAGCAATTGCCTAAAGCATCAGAGTGTGTTTCTTTCCATTCCTTGAATAACCCCTAACTAATAACAGAATTCTAAGCACAAAATGCTTATATTAACTTGACACTATAGTCGAAAAATGGTGAATAATACACCCGAATGAGTTATTATCTTATCTGTATCATCAGTAACTCAATTGTATGAGGTATCACATATAGCTTCAGGCTATACCACAAAAAAGTAATAACTATGATTGCAAGTTTCGGGGGAAGAATCCTTAGGTAAACAACCCGATAGAAAAAGATTTTATCTTTGGTCTTTGGCATACAATATTAGGACTCTTCTTCAACATTTATCATCAGAAACTGCATATAGATAATGAACAACCCCATAAAAATAAAAATCGTAGAAGCACAGAATGAACCCCAAACGAGCTAAGCATAGTAACAAACACCTATACTGCAATTTTCTCAATCCTCACTCCAAAACAATGGATCGAAAAATATATCACGAAATGAAAACGTCGCAACACAAAGCAGGGAGGTACAAACAGTAATCACGGAAAGAGAAGAGATGGGACAAGCAAAAAAAAAAAAAGAAAGGGACCTTCCAAGAACAGTAGCAAGAGTGTTGAGATAGGTCTCAATCATCTGTTCCCTGGTAGGCGCAGGGTCTTTTGGGAACTCCATGACAATAAGCCAGTGGTTATAGTCACAGCCAGGTAACATTATCGTCTCCCTCTCATCACTGCTACTATTCCTCCTCGACGAATAATCCCCATCGGACAAAGCTCTCACAGCAACCGTTCCTGTCCTAATAGAGTGTGGCAGAGTGCACGAAGTGTACGACAGGGACGAACTTGAAAGGACAATAGGCTGATTTCTGTGGCTTAGGGGTTTTGGAAGGACTGACAGGTTTAGAGCTAGCGCTGCCATGGTTTCTTTCTTCCCTGTTGTGAGAAGATGATAAGGTTGTAATATTTAATAATTTTTCGTTTTCCGCGTCGAGGAGATATTTCTGTATTTTGCTTCGTCGTGGGCCTTCGAGTACAGGCCCAGCCCAATAATGGACATGCTTATCGGGTTTATTTAACGGGGCGACCTAGATAGGTCTGAATTGAATCACCCCGTTAAGAAACAGGGCATAAAAGAATAGCACCATATTCTATTTGTATTTGATTATCACGTAAGATATTAGATTTTTTTATTCGAATCCTAAAATCGAATCTATATTTTATTTTTTCTATTTTTTTCCCAATAAAATTTGTTTAATAAAAAAATATATAAATAATAATATATTAAAATTTAAATATTGAATTATTCGAAATACATTATAAATGTATGTTATAATAATATATTATAAACAATAATAAAAAAAAAAATGAATTATAATATATTATATTTAAATATATATTGAATTATTCGATTCGAATATTTTGATATTTGTATTCGAATATTATTCAAATCAGAAAAATTATTTGTATTCAAATTCGATATTCGAACTACTTGACCAGCTAACTATTTAGATGGCTAACTAATCCTTTTCTTACCCAAATAAATAGATCTTGCGTCGAAGCTCTCAAGCTTTCCTACAACTCATGAATATGACTTTTAAACTTTGAATCGAACCAAAAAATTTCGATTCATTTGCATCCCTAAGCACCACCATGGATAACGAAATCCGAACAGTTTGCAAAACCATTTATGACCAAATTGTAATTATTTGTCTTTTATTTTGCATTATTCGATAATCCTTTTTATTAATATTTCTCAATATAAAGAATCCATAGTAGATTAGGCCACCAATTATGTTATATAGATTTTAGGAGAGTTGCTTAACCTCTCTTTAACGGTAATTTGACATGTAGGTCACGGCTTCAACTGATAGTTTTAGGACAATCATCAATCTTATCCATTGACCCTTCTATTATTTTTTTCTTCTGATTTCTGTAATAATGAATTGACTTTATAATCATCAAATTGTAAATAGCTCATTCTTATATTTCTGTTAGTATTTACATGAGAGATGAATGAGGTTAACTTGCTCCATGATAAATATATGCGACCATGACGTGATGTGTTATAACGAAACCTCACAAGAAAAAGAATTTCATTCTTTCATCAGAAAAAATAAAGTATTGATGAAAAAATAAAATAAATCCAACAAAACCACATTATACAGATGTAGTAGCTTGATCAATATTGTTGAATAACTATAGTAATTATTAAATTATTTATACACACATATTATGACCTCAATAATGCCACAACTCTTTCTTATCAGCAAGCAACTTGAAAAATGTTATGCTCTACGAAAAACAACAAAACGGAAAACAACAACGACCAAATTAAAAGTAGGAAAAGCGGATGACTTGCAAGTATAACAAATCAATTATATATTTATATACTATTGTACGTATATGTGTGCATATATATATATATATATATATATATATATTTCTCCTCCCTGTATTTTTTATGTAATATTTACAATTATGCTTTTTCATGGCAATGGATTCGATACACTAGTTCTCATTATACCGCATTATACCTAACCAATAAGTCAAAAGATACACGATTACACATACTAGTGCGTGTTATATGTGTTCCTATGTATATATATATATATATATTGATACACACAGTCACACACCACGACCAAAGATAGTATACATACAAAGTCTAGATAAGGGTAATAAGTAGATAAGTAAAAGTCAGGTAAGAAGAGAACCTAATATCAAAGTTCGAAGTTGAAGGTTTTGATACCAAGTAATTACATGGCGGATGAACTTCAAGGAGGTGTTTGTGGAGGAAACATGTGGAACATATCCAGGAATTTCTTGGGGTCATCGCCATGTTCGATGGTGGTCAACGATATGGGGTGGCTGCCTAGTAATCAAGATTCGATGATCATGGACATGAAATCCTCGTCCAAGTCTAACCTCGACTCGGCTGGTTCGTCGTCAGATGGATTCGTTCATCTGTTGTCATCCGCCAGTAATGATATGTGGAGCCACAACTTGCTGTAAGTTCGTAGAATTTTAAGTGTTATATTGAGTAAATAATTTTTTGTCTTATTCATACGACCTTAGTTATGAAACCCTAGAAATTTTGATAAAACGTAACGCAAAATTGCAAGAAGCTCATATTATTCTCTTTTTATTGTCATAGCTTTAATGATGTAAAAATAGATGAGAACTATCTTGACATATTGCAAGAAGCAACATGTCTGAACTCGAGCAATATGATGAGCTATTTGCAAGAAACAAGTTTCATCGACTGCCCTCAGATTTCTGCCGATTCTTCGATGATCAAATATAGTTGTACTTCGTCCTTTGTATCACAAAGCATGTGCGACATCGATTCTCAGCTCCAAGAATCTTTTTCACCTAAACATAATATGATTGTCGGTAATAACACATCTTCATGTATGCCTTCGATGAACTCTGTGTTCAATCAATCTTCTATGAATGATAAGATCAATCCCAGCAATCTGCACAGCTTCATTGTCAAGGTATGTACGAACAAGCGTCTGCCCGAGTTAAAATCTTATTTGATGTAAATCATGTGTATATTCTATGCATAATATTGTGATCCAAAATTTTTTCTCAGAATAACGAGTCCTCCGTGACCACTGCGCCTGCGACAAAGCGTCCACGAATCGAACCATTGCCAACCTTCAAGGTAAACACTATATTATTTTTCTTAACATATATAGTTGCATTAATATCGTATATTTGATCATTATACACATAGTAATATATTATGCACAGATATATTTTCAGCGTCAATAATTAGTTGATTTTTGTTAGGTGCGAAAAGAGAAATTTGGGGACCGAGTAACTGCCCTGCAACAGTTGGTTTCGCCTTTTGGAAAGGTTACTATTTAAATATTTTTTTATATAATTGTCTTATTTTCGGAGTGTTACAAGTAAATGAAACTATTTGGTAAATAATCTAAATTACAAACATGATTGATTATTAATTTTCAGACTGATACTGCATCAGTGCTTCATGAAGCCATTGAATACATCAAGTTTCTACATGATCAAGTCAAGGTAAGTGAAAATCCAACCGCTAGTTTGCGAACATACTAACAAAGAATATCGAATTTTTTCGACTCATTGTAATAATAATCTCGCATTTATAGACTTTGAGTGCGCCTTATCTGGAGAATGGATCTCCTGGGCTTCAACTGCATAAACAGGTACGGAAATCTAAATATATATATATACACCTTCAACTCAAATGTATCAAGAGATTATAGTAATGGTTAGAGCTATTCATATGTAGGCCATCACTGATTGTAATAATGATCAAGAGGAGCTAAAATTACTGCAAGACCTAAGAAACCGTGGCCTTTGCCTCGTCCCAATGTCAAGCACGTTTGCCATTGAAGCTGAGACTAGTGCAGATCTTTGGGCACCTATGTTTGGACCGTGCTGATGATCAAGAAGATGAAGATTATTAACTATATTTTAAATTAAGATTTGATGTAAACTCTTATTTGTATTCTTGTAAATATTTATTTACCAGCTGATAGGGGAAACAGAAAAAAGAAAAGAGTTGGCCAAAGAACGACAGCCAATTCTTGGTTATTTTGGTTAATGTCTGGTAAGTTGAAAAAAGAAATGTTTAGACAACCTCAGTTTGATTAAGGATTATGATCATGCTGTTAATGTTGGGAAGGTTAGCATCTGTATATTAAAGTTTGTCAAATATTAACAATTATCAATAAATTAAATAACAACAATTTTAACCTAATACTATGATCTTGCTGTTAATGTGGTATATGTCAGCCAGTTCACGCTTACATCTCCATGTACGGCCCTAATCCCCCGCTCTAATCTCGGGCTAAAAAACCCAGGCTCCCGCGGTTCGAACATGCGCAAATCCTCGTCTTCTAACATGGAAACCACCTGAGACATCGTCGGCCTTTCTTCGGCGCTATTTTGCACGCACAGCAGACCGATTCGTACGCAACGCCTTACCTCGTTCTCCTCGTGCGGCGCTTCTGATAGCACTCGGTCCATCACTTCCAAATCTCTTCCCTCGTGCCACAGTTTCCATGCCTGTATTAAGACGCAGCAACGAAGCTAGGGTTAATCCAAACTTTAACGCACGTGCAATAATATCGCAAAAATATATCGTTTTTTGGGGTAATTTGATTATTCATTCTACAAGATTGAGTACTTCGCACGAAAAAAAAACAAAAGCGCATACGAAAATGGATTCCTGCATTTTCCCTTTGTGTATCCAAACGGCTGAACCATTCTAATGAACGACACGTGCGCAAAATATATTATATATATATTTGCATACGTGTCATACATCCAGAGGGTGTAGGTAGGTACAACCAGAAGGGGAAGGCAAGAAAAACGCATGAAAATGATATTGGAACAGTTGCGATTTAGGGTTTAATACTAAAATAAATTAGTACTGTATATGTACTTACATGTCCTAAGAGATTTAAGTCATGGTCGGGCCGCTGAAACCCCCAGTTTCGTTCTCCGCTTATGGTTTCGAGTACTAATACGCCGTAGCTGAAGACATCTGACTTTGCGGAGTAACGTCCGGCTGTTGCGTACTCTGGTGACATATAACCGCTGTATCGGAGGATCCATATAACGCAAGTTAGCTATTATGCGCATAAATATATATACACACACACACACACACATATATATATATATAATATTTGTGGACTTACTATGTCCCGACTACTCTTCTCGTAATTTCTTCGCGGTCATCCTCGCAGGCTCTAGCTAAGCCGAAATCTGATATCTTAGGGTTCATATCTCCATCGAGCAAAATATTGCTTGCCTTTAGATCGCGGTGAATAATCCTCGACCTCGAGCCCGAATGAAGATAGTCTAATCCCTTAGCTATCCCTTTGAGAATCGTAAAGCGTTTGTCCCACATCAACATCATCTTCGCCGTGTCATCTGCAATAGATAATTGATTGGTTTTACGCATATATTGTTTTTTTTTCTAGCGCTAACATATTATTGGCGTTAAAAGTATACCGAAAATGAAACGGTCGAGGCTCTTATTTTCGAGGAATTCGTAGACGAGCATTCTTTCATCTCCTTCGGTGCAGCAGCCGATAAGCTTAACAAGGTAACGGTGCTGAAGTTGCACGATCATCTTGACCTCGTTCTTGAATTCTTCGAGCCCTTGGCGAGAATGCTCGGACAACCTCTTAACTGCTATTCTCTGTCCGTCTTGCAATGTGCCCTGCTTATATATCGCATTGTAATGAATCGATGTCATATATACATAAATGTGTGCGCTTTTTTTCTTGTTAATCGTAATAAGCTTACCTGGTAAACGGGACCAAACCCTCCTTGGCCAATCTTGTTTGCAGGGGAAAAATCATTGGTTGCCGCGGAGATAACGCTCAGGTCGAATGACTGAACGTATTCTTCTTCCTCTTCGCCTATCGAAGGTTCTCTCGATTTACATCCTAGACAGCAATATCCATTACAAGAAGCTATGGATTAGTCCCTATCGTCCTAATTAACAAGGAAACTGTTAGATTTTACCTTTTTTCTTCCTAATGAAGCTCACTGCACAGCAGACTATTGTTGCCACAAATGCTGCTGTGAGAAAGCTAACAATCCATGTAACATTCTTCTGAGGGCGGGAAAACGATCCTATATACAAGCACAAACGACGGAATCATAAAATCAGTTAACACATTTTAGTGTTTGCAGATACAGTGCAATTAGCATCGAAAGAGAATTATGTGTTAATCATTAGCTCAAAGATTCGTAGTTATCCAATTCGACACGTGCCAAATAGACGAATTTAAGACGAGAAAATCATAAAAAGTACCAAAAATGTGAACGATCAGATACGTATATAACGCAATAAAGTAGATACCTAAGTCAGCACGTGCCATGCGAACATAGAGAACCTCCCCACCATGAGGCGAATATCGAATATCAACCAAATCATCCATCCAGACTATGCAATCACTCCCATTACCATAAACATTAAGGCTCGTGTAAGCCATGCACGAACAGTGCTTCAGACACTGATTCGCACATTCCCTACGGTTCAAACCTCGCCATATCGTATGTTTATCAGGTAATATTAATCCCTCGAATCTCAGGAATCCATCGCCATTGGTGCAGTTCAGTGCATTCACTCGCCTGCATCCTCCAAAAGACTGAGATCTACGGCGGTGTTTGTGCGGAGAAGTATCTACGAAACCCTTAAGACACTGACAGCCTTGACCATTAGAGTAACAAATCCCATAAGATCCGCACGAACCATATCCATCGCACGTGTCGTTGTTCAGCATCAGAGCCATCTCCCAAACGCTAGAAGTACTGTTCCATTGCAAGAACTGTATGAACCCTTCAGGGCTCACCACCATTCTTGGCAAAACGGATCCATCCAATGCCTCGAATGTTAGATAAACCCCTTCTGAAGTGGAAAGATAAGACGTCTTGAAAATAGGGTTTTCTGTAATGAAAATATTCCCCAACCTCTGCCAATCCCAAGGGCCCCACCTCGACTGAGTCGCATGATTTCTTTTCAGGACCATCTGAGACAAACTTGGAGAGTCGACGCTCAGAGTGAATTCACCCCAAGATGGGTCCTGAGGAGTCTTCCACGACGTTAGCATACGGTTCATCCCTTCTTGAAAATCCCAGCCAAGCTTCATCCCTGGTAATAAAGTGTCGGAAGGAGAGTTAAAACTCTGCCAGACATAGTTGTCGTCTTTGTTTTCTCCCACCTCAATCACTAGGTTGCCTGAATCCAGGAGCACCATTGAAGCCCCAGAAACTGCAGCTTGGTTCAGACTAAAGATGGTGATGTTCTTCTTGTCGTCCTCCTGAAGCAAAAGATCTCCGCTAGGGTTAAAAACGAGTTTGACATCGACGCCAGACAAAGGCTCCGCCCTGTTAAAAACCCATACGACGGTCAGAGGTTTGACTCGTCTGAACCAAACGCCCAAATACGACAGCTCGGCCCGATTCGAACCCTCTTTTACATGAGAAGAAACATTGAAGAATCCCAGTTCGAAAAGGTGGTTGTCAGAGATTAATGTATGTCCTTTATTCAGCGTCTGTCGAGGGTATAGTTTGTTCTTCGCGTCAATGCAGCTCAGCCATAACGCTTCCAGAAAAACGCAGATGAAGCAGATCTTAATCAGACAAGATTGGTAAGAGGCCGCCATTTCCTGGAAATGTTTTTCGAGTGTGTGTGTCTGTGTGTTTCTTGGTGTGCGACAAGGTCGATTCTAGCTTCTGGGATTTGCAGCTTTTTTTGAGGCGATAGGGAAAGAAAGAAAGTACAGTGGTTGCTCAGAGCCGTTTCGTAGGTGGTTGGTAGTAATAGTATATTTGTTACTTTTAATAAAGTCAGGTGTGCTCTTAATCATTTGGAGATTTCACTTACAGATGGGGATTGTTATTAAAGGTAGGAATGTGCCACGTGGCATTGGAATTAGACAGGGCATTGGTTCTTCATAGGACAAAACAAAAAATTTAGACTTTCATCGACGAAATCGCATTAAATGTAAAAGAAAGTAAATAGGTCGGAAGTAGTACAGTACAGTCAGTATCTCCATTGGCTGATTTTATTACATCAATTTTCTTGAGGAACAAATGCCTATGATATGTAAGTAATTACAAATGGAAGATTCTGATGGTTAATTATATTTTGTTTTGATTTATATTTGGTGCTTTCGTCATTCTTTTAGTCAACATTACGTAAGATCTGATAGGGAAAAGAAAACTCCCCAAAAAAAAAAAGGAAATCTGATTTTATTTTTTTATTTTTTGACTCGAAATATACAAAATCAATACATGCACGTTGACCTTTATCTCCCCTCAAGCACTGTAAGAGTAATTTTATTCGAACTCCGATTTTGCGACGAAGACGACGATTCGACCATAAGAGACGAGCTCACCGTGCCCGTAAATCCAGGATGCTCGGGTTTGGGCAGCTCGTCGATCTCGCTGATCAGCATGGAGACGACCGTGGATATGCTCGGCCGCTTGTGGGGCGATTCTTGCACGCACAATAGCCCTATGTTTATGCACCTCATGATCTCCTTTGTATTTCCCGAACTCGAAATTCTTACATCTATGAAGTCGTCGAAGTCGCCCTTTTCGTTCCATAGCTTCCACGCCTGCAAGAAAAATAGTAAAAAACACCTCAGTTATTTTCACCCGCGGGTCAGGCCCGTCGACCTGTTTGTCGGGGCAGGCTGATGGGTCGGGTCATTTCGATGAACACTTACGTAACCCAGAAGCCCTAAAGATAGTTCGTCGTCGTAAAATCTAGTGTTTCTTTTCCCGCTAACGATCTCCAGCAGAAGAACCCCAAAGCTGAATACATCAGATTTTTCCGAAAATCTGCCCCAAACCGCATATTCGGGGGCCATATAACCGCTGAGGCGTATAAAAAAAACGCTTACGTTGATTACGTAAATATATATATATATATATATTATATATATATAGACACGTACTATGTTCCGACAACTTTAGCAGTGTTGGCTTGGTCTTGATTGCCGCCGAAGATTCTCGCCATGCCAAAATCCGAAATCTTCGGCGCCCAATCCTTGTCGAGCAATATATTGCTCGGCTTCAAATCCCGATGAATTATCTTCAACCTCGAGTCCCTGTGAAGATACAAGAGACCTCGACCGATCGCTTCGATGATGTCGAAACGTTTCTTCCAATCTAGAACGTCTTGTCCCAAATCTGCATGTAATAAAACCAAACTTTTTTTACGTTTAGATCCAGACAATGGTTTATAGCGACGAAATGAACTCAGTCGGAAACTTGTAAGAAGCGACCGACCGAAGAGAACGACGTCCAAGCTTTTGTTCGGCAGGTACTCATAGACCAAGATTTTCTCTCCTTTCTCCACGCAACAACCGAATAACCTAACGAGGCTACGGTGTTGAAGCTTCGAAATAACTATCACTTCGTTCATGAATTCTTCAGCGCCTTGTCCCGATACAGCTGAGAGCCTCTTTACTGCAATTTCCTTACCGTTTTCCAGTTTTCCCTGGGCAAAAAAAAAAAACCCGAATTTGATTTTATTACATATATTTTACACGATGCAATCGAAGATGATATGTAATGAGGAAACTCCCACCTTATAAACAGGGCCGAAACCGCCCATCCCTAGCTTGTTCGCAATGTCGAAATTATTAGTAGCGTTTGCTAGTTGTACGTAGCTGAACAAAGGCAGCTCTTCTATGTGAACCCCGTCGACCCCATTTCTACGTTTGATTTCGTTTGAATCATAATCCCGTCCCCTTTTTTCTGACGCTAAATCAACCCTTTTACCTCTTCTCTTACGCATTATAATCCAGAAAAGAAACAGACAAATAAATACAGCGGCAAAACACGAAGTTACTGAGGCTGCGATAATAGCTACATTGCTTTTCTTCTTCTTCACCTTATCTGAGACAAAGCAAAAGATATCAGCCATATTGTGTAAGAAATTTTGAGAACTATCAACCAAAAAAACAGTTTACCAAGTTCTGAATAGGCGACACGAACGTATAAATCCGTTCCAGCATTGCCATCAAACCTTTGTATATCGATCAAGTCTCCACTCCAATACATACATCCAATTCCAGGATCGTAGCCATACGCCAGGCAAGAACAGTTCTTCAAGCAAAGACTTTGGCATTGGTATTCCAAACCGTCGATCCACACCATAAAATCTGGGACTTTAACGAAACTCAATCTCGAAAAACCGTCCGCTCTGTTCTTATCCGTGGCATTGCTTTCTCTCTCACACTGCAAGGGCGTTCTTCTCTTACAGCCACTCCTCCATATCCCACTACCCCATTCGTCTCTGTTCTTGGGCTCATACCCTTTCAGACAACTACAGTCAGGCTTGTCTTTACTGAAACAAACAGCAAAAGGACCGCACTTATCGTAGAAATCGCACTCATCCCTCGGCGCACTCCAAGTAACGTTCCAGTCTTTGCTCCGAAAATCCCATACGGCCTCGACTAGCAACCCGTCGGAATTCAAGTAATTTCTCGTCAAGAACTTCTCTTGCAGCGATTTGCCGAAGTAAACAGTTCCATCGTCCGAGGTTTCCATGTTGAACCCATTAACATACATGGGAAACATATCGACCACACCTGTAAGAATCCTACCATTCCACGGCCCGCTTCTCCAACGTGGCACGCTCAATCCATTCTCCTCCTCCCAGACGTAAATCTGCGGAATCCCACGAGCCTGAAGACCACAGCTGAAGTTTCCCACGCTTGGGTCCTGGGAATTTTTCCAGGAACTAAGAGCAAGCCTCTCGCCTGTTCTAGGGTTGTGACTAACCCTCATTGAGGGCAGCAAAGTGTCGGCGGGATGCTTATGGCTCTCCCACAGCACGCTCCCACTCGACTCATCGCTTAGGACAAGGTTCCCCATGTCTGAAATCCGTGCCCTCGTCGAGTTAGAATCTGGGGTGACGTTAGATGACCACAAAACCTCTTTCCTTCCATTTGTCAGCACGATGTTCCCATCTGAGGAAATCGAAACCGACCCGAACGAATCTCGGAGCGGGTTTTCACGATTCGCGACCCATGTTACCGTCTGCGGGGAAACGTAGTACCATATGCCTAGGTAGCGGCGGTTCGTCGCCGAGCCGTTGGGGCTGAAGAATCCGAGGGAGAACTGCTTGTTTGGGGAAGCTATGGAGTTTGGATCTGTCAGCACCGTGGAGCTGTCGATGGCGTCTGTGTTCAGACAGAGTGCTTGGTAATGGATCAAGGTAGTAATGATGATGACGATGATGGTGATGGCTGGTAATCGAATGAGCATGTTTGTGCTGGCGATCACAGACTCTCTCTTTCGATGAGAATGGCTTTTCAGTTCTTCGTTGGATTGGCATTATTTTAACCAATTTTCTTGTCTCTTTTTGCGTGAAGCTGATGATGCATCGACATGGGCCAAGAATTCAAGTGGCTATTACCATGTTTCCTTGCTACTTCCTACTTGCTTTGTGTATTCAATTTTCATTACCGTGGGAAAGGGATATAACTAATATTTCCAAAAAAAGGAAAAAAAAAAAAGGAAATAAGTCTAAAAGTAATAACAGCCGTCATCATATTGGATTTTCTTCCATGTCCAATGAATGTCAATGAAATCATCTTCGTGTACATTCAATCAAAGCCCAATCAATATATAATAATCAGCCACTGGCCTTTGACGTGCGGAAGACTACAGTCTCTTCTCTCCACTTTTGGTCACTTTGAAGACTTTTGTCATAGAATTCTATCTCAAGATTTGGTCTGACTGCAACTGCAGAGGTGCTCCTCGTTCCATATCGCCCCTATTCATTCAAACATCTTACACAAAGTGTCGAAAATACTGTAATGACTTGAGTTGGGGTAAAAGAAAACAGAGATTTTTACCAAAGGGGTATCGGCTTCGACGAATATCGAGCTAAGACAACGCTCGAATTGAGGTGGATAGATACCGGGTAGCTCACTGTTGTCGTCGTCCTTGGTGGTATCGTTCATTAGTTTCTCGGATATCTCTTTCAGCGAAACGTCAGATTCACAATCGTGTTGCTTCATTGTATCTTCAAAACTGTGTCGTAACGTAAGGGCCTAAACAATTAAGGCGGCATCAGTTGATGATATATGTAAGGAAACCAACCTCTGACCAAGTGGTAAAGATCTATTTCAAAATGCTCTCTCTCAACTCAATTCAACAAGTTATTTCATGTATGTTTCTAAAAGTATATATACTCACTTGAATCAAACATTAATCAACACATTTGGGGTGATAAATTATGACGAAATCACCTACCTTACGCCATGGTGTGTCCATTTCTGCATTGGACAAAACGTGAACCCCAGGGGAAACTTCTGTTACTGATAGGCCTTTATCCTTCTTTGGTCTGTTGGTTATGTAAAACATGGTCATGGACCAAAAATCTCCTACTATGAGATTGAATCCATTGTACTGATATGCCTCGTCGATTAGCTCCTCTGCAAAATCTTTCGGGCTTTTTTTGCTCTGCAAAATGAAGAAGGAAGGAAAATCTCCTATTAATAATGTAATCGAATCAATAGGCTAAAACTTGATCACACACAAATAGAGTGAGAAGACAAACCTTTAAGAAGCGAATGGGGAGATCGCCTCTGCTTTTGAGTTGGGGATTGGAAGGGACTTCTCTAACATTGGTAAGAAAAGCAATCTTTCCATATTTAGAACAAGCTAACCACGTCCCACCCGATCGTTCGTCTTTTCCGCCCAATATCTCACCGTCCTCCCACCAATGCAGTGGTGTGGTTTCACTGTTCGATCAAACGGAACACTAAGAGGTCATATCATCTGGTGAAACCTAAAGAAAAAAAAAAGAATAACAACAAAGAAAAATGGAAAGTAATGAAGGGAGATATGATACCGATTATGAAACTCGTCTCTGTTGAGTAATAGAAGAAATGGAAAGCGCGGATGAGATTTCCACATGAACACAGCTATGCACATTTTTAACAACTGAACATCAATCCTGAAAGTCAACGAAACGAAGAAAAAGAACACGATTCAATCAAAATTCCTGACTATATGCCACCTTAATCAAATTACTAATATTTCTCAAACACTACAAATTGAAGATGAAGAGCATCGCAAATATCCCTATTATCATTTAACAAAAGCTGCTTCAAACTAATATTTCTCTCTCGTGGTTTCTTCATTACCCGCTACACTTGAGAAACACAAAAAGAGCTTGATTTCAACAAAATGAACTTGTATAAACGAGCACCAGCGGATTCAAGTAACGTGGAGCAGAGAACAAGCATAACTTCACTCTTTTCTTTTCACTTCCGTCATAAACTGCATAAAATCTAAACTTACAGCTCAATTGGATCGCAAATCGATGCTGAGCAACTTGATTGCCTCGAACAGCGTGGAGAATCCTCGCGCTTCCTCCTTTTAGGCGGTGTGTTCTTCAACGTCTGAATGCCCAAAAAAATTTTTTACAGGGAAAAAAAAGAACTCATTGCGATTTAGAGTATATGGGCCGATTTTTACTCGGTGAATTAACTCATTGGGCATAGGCCCAAAGTCTTTTGTCAGAAATAATACTATTTTCCTTTAGAAATAAAAAAAAAAGAAAAAAAAGAACCACTCAGAAACAAGAAGAGAACAGTGTAGTGAATACAATTCACAGTCATCGGAATCTCGTGAGCATGGCCGTCTCCGAGGAGAGATCAACATCTGAGAACAACAAAGTGTGGGGTCTGTTCAACAAGCTTCCCTTTCATAGCAGCTCGCATCACAGCTCGAATACTACGTCGTCGAGCTCTAACTCGGCTGCAGGGGAGGGATCGGCTGCTCTGTCTGTCGCGAGATCCCTGCTCCCCACGCGCCGCCGGTTGAAGCTCGATCCGGCGGCTAAGCTCTACTTTCCTTGTACAGTACATAATTCTTCTTCTTCTTCATCATTACTGTTTCTGAAATCCATAACGTAATTGTATCAATAGTAGCTGCTGATGTGTAATGTTTCTAAATTAAGATCAATTTCGAAGTATCCTTTTAGGGAAAAAAAGGAAGTAATTATCTTTTTTGGGTCACCTGCTTTGCCTGTAAAAGATTGGGTTTCTTTCACTTCTATCTAAATTATTTGTTTTGATATATTGAGGTTGATCTGATGCTTTTATATTAATGTAATGTTTTGAATTTTGAGTTTCGCTTGTCGATAATCGTTGGTTTGTAGATTTTTATATGGAATCGTTCGGATTGTAATCGAAGAGGAAGACTGTTACTAGTTATAATCATATCTAAATGGAAATTGTTCATATTTTCAAAGTGCTGTTTTGATTCCTAGGATGGACACATTACATGATGATTAGTTAGTTAACCTTTGTTTTTGTCCGTTTATTTCACATTCGGTAGTAACTATATTGTGCATCATCGATTACTTTTTAGATGAACCCGGCAAGCAAGTACGAAGTGCGATCAAGATAAAAAACACGAGCAAATCTCACATAGCATTTAAGGTATGTGTGACTTTTTTCTCATATCTTTTAAATCTGTCCATTAGCAATTTTATGTTTTCATAAAGCTTGCTCTTATCTTTATCTAATGCTTCTAACAGTTCCAAACAACCGCGCCAAAGAGCTGTTTCATGCGCCCACCAGGTGAAATTCTTGCTCCGGGCGAGAGTATCATAGCCACTGGTAATTATTCGCCTTTCTATTTCCCATTCTCTGTAATTACATTTTTCTTGGAATCTTTTCAGTGACTGAGCTCAGCCGCTCAACAAGGCTGTCCTTTTTGTGCCAATCTTTGTCGGGTTTGATTATTATTATTATTCTTTCTTTTTTGGGCAGTATTCAAGTTTGTTGAGCCACCTGAGAACAATGAGAAGCCAATGGATTATCAGAAAAGCCGCGTAAAGTTCAAGATCATGAGCCTAAAAGTTGAGGGGCCCATGGAATACGTGCCAGAACTGGTATGTTCGTATCAATTCGATGCCTTCTTACATACACGTGCATCTCTGCATTAAATCTGTTTCGTTTTCTTGTGATTCAGTTCGATGAGCAAAAGGATCACGTGGCTGTCGAGCAGATACTTAAAGTAGTATTTCTTGACATTGAACGTCCCAGCTCGGTAAGTTGACATATTGGTTCTTAAATTCATTCTAGCATGGTAATACGTAGTCATCATTACATCAATCATCTTTACGCACGTGAAGGCGCTGGAGAAGTTAAAGCGCCAGCTAGCCGAAGCTGAGGCTGAACTTGAGGCTCGGAAGAAGCCCGTTGAAGACGCTGGTCCAAAACTGGTTGGAGAAGGACTTGTAATAGATGAATGGGTGTGTGCATTCTTACATTCTCTTACCATAAACTATTCGCTGAGATTATTCATTCGCCCTCTTTTCTTCCACACACACGCACGCGCGCACGCTCACTATGCTGAGATTGTAATACAACTGAATAGCAAGTTAAGTGAGATTTCCGATCCTATGTATGCATATAGCTAATGCCACCATGTTTGTATTTTCTATATGCAGAAAGAAAGAAGAGAAAGATACCTTGCAAGACAGCAAGTGGAAGATGGCCCTATATCTTAGTGGATGTCATGTTATTACTCGGATAATGTGTTCGTCAGTGTTACAGTTGTGATATGAGTTCGAGGTAGTACTAAGTTGTATGGCTTTTTCTTTTACAGCCTTTTGTAGATATGCAATTTTTCTGAGTCATTTTCTCCTTGGAAAAAAATGCACCAGAAAACCTTGAACACTGTTAGAAATTCTGCAAATCCTCAAAAAGAAGAAGAAAAACATTGATATGAAGCATGGTGAGCAAGTCAGACAAGTTGGACAAGGAAAGTCGCCAACAAAGTTGATACCTAATCGTTTCATAGGCATTATTACATTATTGGAGAACCATTCCTATGTTACAATATTACTACAACACAACAAACTTACAACTGTCTATGCCAATGTCCTTCATTTGAAGCCCAGAACAGTGGTCGACAGCTATTCTATTCGCCACTTTCTTGCAATACAAATCACTCGGAAGATCTTCGTATCGTTCAATCTGAGCTGTTGACTTTTGGCCGATTCGAAGGGAGAGATGAAGTACTCCCTCGCATGGCCACCTACTAATTTAAGAAAGGGAAGAGAGACCAAAAGTGAGGCCTAATACTCATCGTCATAATCGAGCTCCACGATCTGTGCCCGTCTCTCCGCAGCTTTCTTGCGTATAAAAATGCCCCACCTAAGAGCGGCCTTAAGCTTGAGCCACCCAACCACTGCTTTACCAGACGGGCGAGTACGGTCTTCTTCGAAGACAAAGTTCGAAGGGGTGAAAGGAGTGAAAGCAGAAAAGCCATAGTTACTCTCATTGCCATTGAAGGAATCGTGGCCACCATGATGTCCTCCCATGCTATACATACGTAGTAAACGCTGCATGTCTTCCGCTTCTAACATCTCGTGGCTCCTCAGACGGATTTCTTCTTCGGGGATGTTTCTGATTTCCCTGTAAGAAGCGGGATTCGATGCGCTGGCGATCGAGAAGTCGGAGGTCGAAGCTGGCGGACCGAGGGCCAGAATGTTGCTATCACTAATGAATGAAGAAGAGCCGTTGTATTGCTGGGGAACAGTGACGTTTGTATTCTGGGACTGCATTGGGTACTTTCCTCCTCCTCCTCCCATGTTGTCTCGATAACCTTAAGACAAGTGCGTTGTTGCATGTCATAATCAAGAATCATTTTCTTCTAACAATAAAAAGAGGCTCGAAAGAACTAATAGTTAGTTACCTCCTGGATTCAAAGGAGTCTGAGGTGAAACTGAAGCTGGCAGGCTCGGTAGGGCAAGGTGATCGAAAGTGCTCGGCTGATGTTGCGACCGAACATTAGGACCAGTTAGGGAAGAATTGGACATGCCATTTTGATTGAGGCCCATCAGAGATTTGCCGTCGTATTCTATTACATTAGTCCAGTTGTCATAAGCCTTCTTCACCAATGTATCTACAAATATCTGTTGTGATCAAAGTGAACATGAGAATGTTGTCTTTTTTTTTTATTTATTTGAATTTGATAGATGCAGAGAAATCAACTTCAACTAAGGGATTAATGGCTAACCTTCTGATCGTTGGAAAGAGAATCCAAAGATTGAAGCGATCCTCCAACTATCAAGCCGCTTAGTTCGTAAATATTATTGAATACTACCCCGACATTTCTCGGCTCATCGGGATAGTAGATGTAGACCTTCTCACTCATTACACATGTCTTCGAATGCTCAACAAGGGCTTCCCACATTTTATTTGACATTCCACTTCCGAGTATCTGTAATAATGGGACAAGAGATCCATTCTCAAACATGCCTGCAACAAATTTAAGGTTGCTAGATAGAGTCTTGATCCTTACATTGCGGAGTTTCTGTTGGTCTCTCACTACAAGTCTCAAGAAGTCTTCAACTGTGTGTATACCTGCAACATTAAGCCTCTTGTGGAAGGATCCATCCTTCCCAATCTTTTCGAGCCTCCACACGTCGTCATGAAGAGACGGTGGATAATGTTTCTTGTACACTGCAAATTCAGACAGTGTTTAAGGTTTGTATCATCTAATGGACGATCGTTAATAACAGATACAAAAAAAGTATTAACGTTGCTTGCCACATTCCCAAACTTACATTCTCCTCTATGATCCTTCACCATGAAAGCATCCGTTTTCGCTTCGCGGATACGGAAACCCTCGAAATTCCCCGAAACAACCTTCAGACCGAGCCTAAATTTCCTACTTCTGATCCAGCTAGAGTTGTCTGTAAATGTCAGATCCCCGAGAGTTCCTACACCTTCTTTTAGGACAACTTGCAGGTCCCCGGTCAGGAGCGGCCGCCTCCCCTCGCGCTCCTTCACTATGTGAGACTCAAACTCTTCCTCAGTCCATCCTTCGTCGTCCTCATTGTTGAAATCACCTTCGAGAACGACGACGTCTAATTTGACTGAGGATTCTGGGCCATGAGTCACGACATGTCCCGTGTTTGCATCGAGCAAGACAACATGGATCGAGGCACCGTATTCACCCTCTACTTTTCCACCTGTGAAGAGTGGTAATGACAGCTTGGACCTGAACTGAAGCTGTAACTTTCTACCATCGGGACCCTCGATTCTTTTCGGTGAAACCCTAAACACGTTATTTAGAAGAAAATCAGGTACTATGGAAGCTAAGGCAAAGGCAACAAGTAGTCATAAAAGTGAGCACTTCTAATTAGTTAAGGAAAATGAATTGTTATTACCATACCTTCCACTAAGTTTGGCAGGGCCTAATTTCGCCAAGGCGCGTTCAACTTCTTCGCTAACCTGGTAACCATGAAGAAGCCATTTGCAATGTTAATTTCTGCAACTTTTATGCAACAAACAAACTTCTTACTGAAATATGTGACTTGTGCAATCGAAGAACTTTCAGACACAACAGAGGCCAAAAATTATCTAATCAAAACAAAGACAAAACAATGATCTTCACAACATTAGGCAGATAAAAACAGAATTCTTTTCTTACAACTTTCCGTAGGATTGGTTCAAGTGATGAGCAAAGCTTCTGGAGACTATTCACCTTCAGAGCTTCAATAATAACACTGCATCATCCAATAATATTTCTTAATCACTCTATAGAGCCCAAGAGGCACGAAATTAGTCAGCTCCATTTTATTACAACTGAGCGGGCAACTAAAACTCAGTCCCAGACTCATTAAGACAGCTTCAATTAACGAATAACCCGACACATTATCAACCTCGTACTCACACTACAAACAAACCCAACACTCAAAAAGACACTCGAACAGCAGCAAACGTGTACACTAATCAAACGAGCGTGTGTAATAATATATACCTCGCAAGCGCGGGCCTTTTCCTTTGAGGCTGGCCTTCCTCACTACAATCCGCATCCAAGCTACGTTTATCAGCTCTTGGCGCCATACCGTTTGGACTTTCAATGTACCTATTATGCATCCTTGATTAACCCTTCGGAAATCGCAGATAACAGCTGATGATTCGTAATAAAATATTCCGGCTTATCAGATCCGATCTGATTCTCAAAATTAATTATGCTAAACTGTTTGTTCAAGTTGAGACCATGAGAGAGAGAGGGAGGGAGAGAAAGAACGTGGAAAGATTCGGAGAGGGAAACATGGTAATAAAAAGAGAGCGAAAATTCAGATTGAAAGAGCCGAGAAAGGAGAGAGTGGTTTCCATGTGCTTTCGCGACAATGCGAATGAAAGTTCCTTTTTTCTTTCTTTTTAATATTCTAATTTATCGATTTATTTATTATTATTTTTTATTACATTACATCAACGTCAGTCCTCAACAATCAGCGAATTTCCCCACGTGACTAATAGACTTGTGCATTTCTTATAGGGTTTATTATCCAAGGGTTAAGATTGTGACATGTCACACCTTTCCAATTCAAAGTGTTAATCTCAGTAACACCTTGAGATGAGACACATGTCATAATCTCAATCATCTTGGGTTATAACCAAGTGAATAGGATAGCATGCACTTCTTACAGGCAGCCAAGTATTCTTTAATGGGCTTTTGAATTACTCCATAAGTAACTAAGCCCATTGGCTTTGGCCCAACTATTTGATCCAGCCGTATGTTGTCTCAATCAATGCCACGTCACCTGCGTCCCAAACGTGGAAATTTCCGAAGAATTTTCGTGTTTTTAGTGCTACAGATACACTCGCTTGCAGTAATAATAATAAAAATGGGAAACTTACACTTAAATACATATTTGTATAAAAATTATCAATTCAGTCCCTTGTCAGAATATTTTTACATGTAGGTACCTAGTAGAATAAATTTTTTACACATAAGTACATGTTTGCGCCGCAGGTACATCATATAAGTATATTTAAGTACGATGTAAAAACATATTGTGGTACATAATACTGTAAGAAAAAGGTACATTACATAATAAATTTAGGTAACATAAAGAAACGTATATAGGTACCACATAAACGCGTAATATGGTACATAATATACGTATAAAAAGGTACATCAAGGATGGTAAAATAGTACACACAACCAGTTGGGTACTTAAATATAATTTTTTTCTGATAGGATATTAAATTGCAACTTTTTTATACAAATGGGTATTTAAGTGTAGATTGCCGAAAAAAAAAAACGCAGGAAATAAAAGAAAAGAAAAAGGAATACAATTCTTCGACCAAAGTCCTCTTTGCTACAGCTCCACGAAGCTTCCCAAAATGGAACAAACATTCCCACGCACACACTGATGTTAGGTTGATCGAAGATAGAACAAAACCATCGAAGTTACTACTGTTTTTTTATCCGATCGAATAAATTCAATGGAAGCCGGAGAATTTGTAATATCCGATCAGCTCCGGGTCAACGGCGTCGTCTCGGCGGCGACACTCTCCGAAGGCGGGAAAATCAGGTGGGACGACCGGCGCTTGGACGTGGAGAAGGAGGTTTTGGGCTTCTCCGTCGAGGGATTGAAGATGAAGATCAGAGCTGTCGTGGAATCATCGGAGGCAACGATCTGCTGCATCGCGGGTGCACCGAAGCTGATGAGGAAGACCTTTACGTTCGAGATGCTTGACGAAGATCGTCTTCGTATTTGGGCCCAGAAGTTGCAAGAATATATCGATTCTCTCGGTAAAGCTTCAATAACCGAACTTATGTACTTAATTTTCAGTAGTTGGTGGCCGTAATGTTGTTGATGAGTGGGAATTTACTGTCTTTTGTTATGTTATAATCAATATCCCATGTTAGAAGTAGCTCATGATGTCTCAATCCTTGTGCCTGCATTTATGATAAAGGGGTTTAGGCGTTGGGATTTTTTTTTTGTAAAGAAAATGACCGCAAACTGTTTGTGAAAGTTGCTCAGACAGTATTTATTGAGCATTTGCATTGATACGAAGGTAACATGTTAGAGCAAATTAAATGCCTCGTGACATACAGAGTGAATCACATGTACTTGCTGATAGCTTCTCATATTCTATAATGGTATAAGCATTTAAAAGGAGCTTTGTCTAGAACAATCAAATTTCTTGATTGATCATATGTAATTCTTTTACTTGTTTGTGGATTCAGGTAGGCCTAAGAGGCTGTTCATATTCGTGAATCCATATGGTGGTAATAAATCAGCCAAGAAAATCTTTGCTCATGATGTGAAGCCATTTCTTGATGATGCTAATGTTGATTATTCAGTACAAGGTGAAAACCAGGGGATGCTCCGTGTGTTTGTTATTACTAATGGGATTCCTTCTAGATATGTAAGAATTTAGATTCTTGTCATATGCAGAGACTAAACGCCAACTTCATGCAAAAGAAGTCGCTCAGTCGCTTGATATCGGAAAGTACGATGGGATTGTCTGCGTAAGTGGAGATGGGATTCTAGTCGAGGTATTTAGCGATTGTGTGTGTCTATGGTTTATCTTGTGAATTTCGACTGGTTATAACTTGCTTTGGCTCTTTTTCTAGTGTAGAGTGCTGAGAAATCTTTGGCCATTTGTGTCATGATAATGTGATGCAATATATTACTTGGTTTCCTGAGTTTCTTTCAATGCATGACTAATATATATATATATATAAGACATATAAGTGTAGGAATTACGATTATACAAAAAAAAAGAGATATAGGCCTATTTTCTAATATATTACAGCTCTCTAGTAGGTACTAAACGGATTGCTGTCTCGAGAGGATTGGGAAAATGCAATCAAGATACCTCTCGGAGCTGTGCCTGCAGGTCATTATCAAATGCCAAACACTCAACCATCTTCTATATCAGCTAAGTTATTACATTGATCTTATTCATTGTCTCTCTCGCATATATCTGAATCTAGGAACTGGGAATGGCATGGCTAAGTCTCTTCTTGACTCATGTGGTGAACCTTGTGTAGCATCTAATGCCACTCTTTCTATTATTCGAGGTGCATTTTCATTCTAATTTCCTTCTTTTTTATTCATACATAACCATCTGTAAGAAAAATCCGGGGTATTTCAGGGCATAAGCGCTCACTAGATGTGGCTACCATATCACAAGGGAACACCAAATTTTTCAGCGTTCTAATGATGGCATGGGGTATCTTCACTTCTTCATACATATTTTTATGTTAATTATTTGAAATAGTTTCATAAGCTAGGTAACATAATATATACATCGATCAAGGAAATGAGTGTGACGTTGCTTATTTTTTTCGTGGTATATTCAGGTCTTGTGGCAGATATTGATATTGAATCCGAGAAATTCAGATGGATGGGAAGTGCTCGAATGGATTTCTACGTAAGTTTTATTACTGATACTCATCCAAAGCTTGTTATTTCGATCAACCCATTATAGAAAGATCCAACTTTTACGTAAATAGACATCAATTAAAAAGTTTGATATTCGATGCTGTTCTTCGCTGTTGATTTTCAGGGTCTCCAGCGGATAATTAGTCTTAGAAAATACAACGGAAGTATCCTATTCGTACCAGCGCCTGGATACGAATCTCACGGCGAATCAGTAGATTCAGACAAGGAGATTTTCATCGAACACAACAATGATGATGACGATGGTCAAGTTAAAGCTCGAGAACACGGTTATCAAGGTCCTAAATTGGATCCAAAAACCTTAAACTGGCGAAAGATCGAAGGCCCTTTTATCTCAATCTGGCTTCACAACGTACCTTGGGGCAGTGAAGAAGCTATGGCTGCTCCTAATGCTGAGGTTTTGTTTTCTTCGCTCAACATTTTATTTTAATTTATTTCGGGTCATCGTTCGTGATGTTCAGATTCATTCAATCCGATAATTTATTGCAGTTCTCGGATGGGTGTTTGGATCTGATCATGATAAAGGACTGTCCCAAACTCAACTTGCTAAAGCAAATGACCGAACTAAACGACGGAAGCCACGTTAAATCCCCTCATGTATCTTACTTGAAGGTAATGTCTAAAACCTAGGAGTTTCGTCTTAATCATTGCACAGCATGATCGAACAAACGATAAACCGTTCGGTTTCTCGAAACAACAAACAGGTAAAGGAGTTCGTTTTGGACCCGGGTTCGCGGGCGGGCGACCCGTCCAAGGGCGGGATTGTGGATGTAGATGGCGAGGTTTTGGCTAGGGGAGAAGGCGTTTATAAGTGTGAAGAGAAAACGCTTATGCGCTATGGGAAGCTAGTCGTAAAAGTGGACCAAGGCTTGGCTACCTTGTTTTCTCCGAACTAGCTTGTAACTAAATTATTTGTCTATTTATTCCACGGATGATATGAAAGCTCAAAACGATGAACTTTTTTTTAGTTGAGTAAGGTTTTTCAGCTTTATTTTATAAGATGGTTTTGAAATAGTCAATATTTGAATATTTTTATATATTATTGTAAAATAATGTGGCTGGTTTGTATTGTATGTGGTAATGAAATTGAATTTGATGTTCGAACGTTCTTTTTTCAGATAAACTGAAATAAATGTGATTTAAACAACACATCAAAGGCTAGGGCCCTCATCTACTTCTGATTCTTTACTTGAAAGCCTCACCAACTGCTTTAAAATACATTCTTCGTAGTGTTGTAGTATAGAATTTAATGTACGACCTCTTTAGATTTAATTTTCTTTTCTTTATTATTATTATTATTATTATTATTATTATTATTATTATTGAATATGGCAGAGAGTGAGAGAGATTATAGACCATGGTCTGCACGTGCCACTGGCTGTAAGTGGATTTATTTATTTCGGGTTATCTTAGTTTTCAAATATAAAATACTTCCCTAAACATAAGATTTGATAAATTCCAAAATATATTAATTAATGAAAAATGAAGTTTTGGTTCGGATAACGAGGTGGTCATCAAATCAACTAATATTTTATTTTGTTTTTTGTTTTTTTTTTTAAGAAACGAACGACGCCTCATAAAAGCAACAGATCACCCAATAACACGCAGACACACACTCATGCACACACAACGACACCCAAATGTGTGTATGTATATATCTATCTGTATCGACACTTTGCTCAGTCACTATCTCTCTTTCTCTCTCTTTATCTCTCTCTCTCTAAATAGCCTATCACTGTTTCTTCTCTTGACAATTTTCTTCGTATCGCGCCACGTCATCGCCTGAAACTTCGCTCTATCTCTCCCAACCTAGGGTTTTGCACTTTTCGCTTTTTACTTTTTTGGTTGTCCGCTCCAAATATGACAATCGCTCTGAGTGCGTGAACAGTGGAATGTCTGCTGCTTTTATGTAACTTCAGGCTTAACAGGCCGGAGATAACATCGCTGATGAGCAAGGAATTTTTGGTTGTTTGGAGGACTTTATTATCTATTCCGTATTGTGGTGTAAATGTTGTCGTCATCGGCGAAGGCGTGCTTCAACTCGAGCTGTAAATCGACGTCGGAGAGGTGGAGAAGAGGTTGGCGGCGGCGCAGCGGTGATTACGCTAATCTGTGTGATCCCTGCGGGTGAGCCGTGTGTCTGCATTTTTTGCTTTCGCACTGGTTTGGTATTTTTCCTTTAAAAATTTCTGTGATTTTTGCCAACCCTTTTTTTTATCGTTTGGGCTCGTAAAGAGAGTCACTCACTTTGGTATGCGGGAAAAGACGACGGAAACTTTTGCAATGCAACAAATAATGATACATTAGGCTTGTATTGTCGTATATTTATACATTTTCTTTTCTTTTCCACGCCAAAATCTTTATACCAAAAGGGAGCTTAGTTTATGAAGGGATGTTTGTTGAGTGTGAAACTTTAAGTTTGGAATTACATTTACTTGACTTATATCTGATTGATTTTGTTTTGTTTGAATTTTTAAGATTATATATTGTTTAATAAATTCATAACATTATGTGAAAATAGTTATGCTTATGAAGAAGGGAAGTTTTGTGAGAGGTTCCACTCGAATAATTCTGGTTGGAGGTGCTGTGAATCTTGTGGGAAGGTAATAAATCGCGTGTAAGCATGGTGATTGCCAAAACAGTTCCGTGCAAGTAGAAAATGCATGCATCTTAACAGTGTATTCTCTTTTCTGTTGCAGCAAATACATTGTGGGTGTATAGTGTCATTACATATGTTTGTCCTACTAGACGCCGGAGGGATAGAATGCTTACCGTGTTCAAAGAGAGGTTACGTGCCGGTAAGATCATGCTTTTTTAACTTCAATTTTGCTTTAGAAATGTGAGAATGATCATCCTTATTCTCGTACATGCCACTTCATCTGCTTTCTGTTTTCTTGACCTATCAGCAAACTTCTAATTTTTGTTGCTGCCTAGATTGCTTGTGTTGTCACCAAGTTCGACTGAATTTCTCTTTTCATGTTCCATCCCACCTTTAACCAACAACTAATCGTTATTTCTTTTTTTTATTATTATTTTAGAGCCCGAATCCCACGTGGCCAGCTGCTCCACATTTTCTTACTTCTCAGCCGGGAAAACTTAAGGACTTCTCCATGAAAACTTTGAATGCACTAGTTAGCTCAGGGCCGGTGCAATGGCATCGGTCCCCCAGTTCGTTCAATGGTTCTGATATCCAGCAGGACGTGAAGTCGCCCTTTGAAATTAATATGTCTGAACAGCCATCCGTCTCCCCACCTGAGATGAAGCAAGAAAATATTTATGGAAGGGTGGTTACACAAAACCTGAGGTTTGTCCCGTCTGAAGTACGTCTGTGTGGAAATTCTGGTAATTTACTTATCCAGAAGACATTTAGGTGTCACGCCTCAGTGGTCCTCTTCTTCAGTGTTGTATGTTGTTTTGTGGTAGGTGTCAATATCAAGGAGCAGCATAGTTACTTTGCTAATGATTTGAAGGCAATGTTTCAGAGAAATGCTGATTCATCTTCAAGTATGAATTTGGGCTACAGTTTCTCCAAAAGTGAAACAGATATTGTCCGCCTTTCGGATGTGCTTTCACCGCGAGAAGTTGCTGTCAATCCTTCGGGAAAACGGGCATGCAATCACAATGGAAATGACTCATATGGTAAGGGTCCAGTACATGATGAGAAATCCCAAGGAGATTGGGGTGGCCAAAATCAGTCTAAGGAGCTTCAGCAGATTTCTGACAAGTATCCTCTGTTGCCAAAGGCTTTATAAACCTTTAGTTTGGTATCTTATTCGCCTGCATATATTTCATAAGACTTGCACTATCCATCGATTCAGATTTTGTCGTCGTGATATACATTTCATCGATGCTGTTGAGCTTAATTCTTAATTTTTCTGCAGTATTTTGCATCATTCCTTATCTTCTATTAGCTCTAAACCAGTTACTACTCCACTGTTTGAGAAAATATTAAGCGCCAGTGATGCTCGGAGATTTGGACGCTTAGTCGTGCCAAAGAAATGTGCAGAGGCAAGCACATTTTGTTGTTCCCCTTCAGTTTTTCTTGCCAGTAACATCGGTCACTGTTTGATATTTGAATCACAAAGGAGATGAATGTTTTGTGTTTATTACTGATCAGGCATATTTTCCACCAATTACTTATCCAGAAGGGGTGCCTATAAAGGTACAGGATGTAAAGGGGAATGAATGGGTACTTCAATTTCGATTTTGGTCAAACAACCGTAGCAGAATGTATGTCCTTGAAGGAATTACTCCTTGTATAGACTCCATGCATCTGCGAGCTGGTGATGTCGGTAATCCATCACTACCATCTAGTTTCTTTGAGAACTTTTTCTTCATTTTGACTGCAATATCTCCCTCCACTGCCTAGAAGTTCCTTTCTTTTCGTTTCAACCTATGTTTACGAGTGCATCGGCCTTAACTGTATGATATGCACCGTTGATTGACACATTCATGTCGTCTTTTTTCGTCAATCTTTGTTTTTTTATTTGTGTATCTACCTGATGTGTTTTGGTTGGTCGTAAAAGTTTGCAATTGCTATCTTGTGGTTGAATGATTAAAGGCTTTTTCAATATTCCTGTCAGTGGCATTTAGTAGGCTAGACCCTGAAGGAAAATTGGTAATAAGTGGCAGAAAAACATCACTTACTCCATTATCCCAGGTGAGATTTGTAACATTTACCTAATTCTTCAGTTTTTACGTGTCGGTATATTGCTGTTTCCCTGGGTCACTTCTGGTCAGTAATAGAATTCTTCTCATTCTCCTCTACTTGTAAACCACCTTATAGTCTGTTGTTACCATTTTTCTTCACAGGTGGATGATGCTACTGCAATGAGGAATGAAGCTTCGAGACCCAGTAATGGTGGTGCTAGAAATAAAGCAAGGGACATCACTTCATTTGACTGTCAAATTCAAGGTAAGAACAACCGAATGACAGTTAACCTCCACCAATGACACTTTAACAGCCAGCGGTACCCTCCTTTGAAATTGATAAATTGGCTTCTTTGCAGAGAGGCTAATCGAAGACAAAGTTGCAAGTAATAATAGAAAGAACGGCTTCTCCAGTTCAAAGAGAAAGAGCCTTAGGATCGATGATGAGGATGTGATCGAGCTGGAGATCACCTGTAAAGAAGCTCAAGCACTGATGCGCCCACCTGAAACATACTCCTCAATCACTGTCGTAGGTGGATGTGAATTTGAAGAATTTCAGGTAGCTGAAAAGTCGATATTTGTCTGCATGGCAATGCATAATACCTGGCATTGTAATCTTATAGCTAACAACGTCAAAGTCTTATTTTTGTTTCCTAATATGATAATCGCCTCAGGACTCTGCACCTTTAATCGGGATGCCTAGCATCATGGGAACGAATCAGCTTGGGTTAGCTTATTTTCTGTTTGTTGACATTTCTTTTTTTCATTGTCTCTCCGTCATGCACCAACATATACAGCTGATGAAAGAAACACTATCTCTCTGGTTATTTTCTCGAAAAAATTGCTATATCTTGTTGAAATTGTTATTTTTGTTGCTGTATCTTAAGGGAAAGTTTCCAATGGGTTCGTTGCGAAGATTGTTTGAAGTGGCGGAAAGTGCCCTTTGACGCTCTTCTTCCTTTAAGGTGGATCTGTTCAGACAACATGTGGGACCGGGACAGGTTTTCGAGATCTATGTCTATCCTTAGGAGATGATTTACTCTATATATAGCTTACATATCGCTAATCCTTTTATCTGTCTTAATATAAGAATTTCACTCTTTGGGAATTTCACGATTGTGTCTTTACATCAGTCTCTTCGGAGCCCTCTTCTCTAGCTATGGTTATGCATATCAGAAAATATTCATACTTTTTTTCTGTTTGAACCTCAGGTCTATATGTTCGGCTGCCGAGGAATTATCTAAAGAACAACTAGAGCTGTTATTATCAGCCTCTCCCACCAAAGGTCTCCTATTTTCTTTCATCTTGCACCATTTTCAACCCCACTCCGATATTTCTTCAAACAGCCTCAATTTACCATATGTCTTGGCAGATTCTTTTAAAACAGAAGGCACCTCCGAACACCTCAGAGCAGCTATCAAAGACCTCGACACACCCCTCCAAATGGATAAAGAGGTCCCTTCATCTTCTCTAGATCGGGCTAGAGCCGAGCATCCTCACCACAAACCCGACTGCGAATGTGTTGCCTGCATCGGTCTCAAGCGTCGGTTTAGAACTCTTATGGAGGAATGTGCTGCAAAACAATGCCAAAGTGAGGCTGAAACTAGGCCGCAAAGATTATTAGCTAAAGATGCCAAAGCACATTCATCAACTAGTAACAGTGGCAGTCTGAACATTGAAAACGTCGACAATATGAAAGACCCCTCTCCAGCTTTTCCATTGAAAGGTCAGATAGACCTTAACATCCAGCCCGAGCGAGAAGAAGAATCATCGTCGCCTGATTCTTCGGGAAACATAATGCAGAAGCAGAGGCAATGAAGGTATATATATGATAAATTCGTAAAATCTTATTGGCAGTTTTCATTTGTGCATGTACATAGCTGGCATGCTTTTTTTATTAGGCTTATATTTCATTTTCCATTAGAAATCGACGCCATTTTAGTTACCTACCTAGCTCGCTGTAAATGATTATTCGGTTTCAACTCGTCGGTGCGGTGAGGATTGAGGACTAGAATTGGCATTAGTTTAGATTGCTTTGTGTAGTAACTTTAAACTCACTTCAATTGAAAAACATATTCGGAAAAAAAAAAAAAAAAAAAAAAAAAAAACTCTCCTTTTCCCCTATTTTTTTTTATTTAAAAAAGAATTGTATATATATGTTGTTTCTAAATATAGAATAGAACTATGTTTCTTTTCTATACACCTCGATTGATCATCTCCATGAAACGATTCAAGGACTCTTGCCTCTGCATCTTCATATCCTCATTGAAGTCGTTGATGAAAGCCTCAATTCGCCGGTTCAACTCGACATGGCCCGGCGACAGTTCCTTGTGCATCCTCAAGTTGGACCGGCGATTCGTCTTTGACACATCAGCGTCGACGGCATTCTTGTTATTATCGCTGTTATCCCAGTCGTCTGTCTTGTTCTTCGAGTGCCGCGTGAGAGGCACGTGACGACCTTCGCTTATCTTCTTCCATGTGCTTTCTAGTGTTTCTTGCTTCTTAGGCCTCGAGACACCTAGTGCCCTCGCTTCACCTGTAATAAATAGGGGGATTTATTTCAATTAATTTCCATTATACAGAGTTCTTCCCTCCTTAAAAGAAAAGTTATTATACAAGATGGTAAAAATAAATATCAATAATGCAACGTTCAAAGTTTCGGTTTACAGTTTTAAAAATTGAAATGAATCGTAGTTTTGTATGGTGCAAGAACATCTATGAATATTTTAATGAAACAGAAAAAAAAATCATATATATAATTTATATTGAATCTTTGAAACATATGAAAGTATTTCCATTTATGGAAACATGAAACAATTTTCCAATTAATTCTTTTAAAATATATATCATATAATAAACAAAACTCACCTCCATCCGTCCTAATTGGCCTGCGATGTCCGAACCTCGACGAAACAAGCGGCTTCTCTCTTGCCGCCCGTAGTAGAGACTCCGCCGCCATCTCTATAGAATTATTCTCCTGCGTCGGCGGAGCACCGTAGCCACTCGCCGTGGACTCACCGTCCACATCCACACGATCTTTTTCTTCAACTAATTCATCTTCAGTTACCTCAAAACCGATATTCTCTGATCTTTCTCCCAACTCCCTACCAACCTCAATCTCAGCAGTCAATCTCACCTCCTCCTCCTCCTCCTCCTCCTGATGAGGTGGCAAAACCGACGCAAAGACAGATGGCGGAGGAGTTTTAGCCGTGACCACCAAACTATGAACCGACGGCTGAGGTTTGGATGCATGGAAGCGCGAAGAAGCAGCGATGGCTACGATGATGAAGTTGATTACTGCGTACAGATATGGCGGCTTGAGCCAACACAGTACAGCCGACCATGTCTCCTTAACAGTTCTTGAGATTGGCGCAGAGAATCCCACCACTACGCAAGCTACGAAGACCATCGAAGCTGATATTAGAACTACTATCAGCTTGGCTGACGAACCCATCCGAGGTTGTTTCTCTTTGTTTTTTAGCACTATTATTCTTTTGTGAATGTTATGTTATCGATATATATATATATATATATATATATATATATGTGTGTGTGCGTGTAATAACAACTTAAACGCGGTTTGTGGGATTCCATTTGTATCTACTTATCAAGTTGGTAGTTAACATGTTGCATGTAAAGTGCATACTTGTCAATAAGACTCCTTCCTACTTGAACGTTCTCTTTGGTGAGTTTAAGTCAAAAAGTAAATCATATTGAAGGCGGCCTTAATTATTTTTCTTTTCTTTTTGATTTTAATATATAGGGCAAATCAAGAACATTCTTTGACTTCATGGTGTTATTTTTATTTATATAAAATTTAAATATAACGTGTTTACCTCGTGTTCACAATTTCAATTCAACCATAGTTCACATATATATAATTACAAATAGATTTACAATTGTACTCATTTTCAATACATACAATATCGTGATAAACAAACCACGGCCGACAACTATTGGCTGGGTTTTCTTTTCCGTCTATGCTAAGTCTAACTTAGTAGGAATAGTGGAATACATTTCTTACCCTCGTGTGGTAATAATAAACAAACCATGAGCGAGAATAAGAAAAGAACATCATCATACGCACTTAGAAGATCATGGCAATCTAATTTTGGATCAAAGTTACCTCACGTGAGGGTCATAAGCATCGAAGAGAGAATCGGGGACGACGAGAGGCAGCTTATCTACGTACGTGAAGAGCCTCGTTAAATCCTCGCGGGTTACCATCGACGTGTCGATCGCATCCCTGCTGTCCAAATACACCCACAGATCGCCAGAGTTTACCCTCTTCAAGCTGTCGCGACAGAAGGGACAAGATTTCGATCTTGAATGCCTGCAGATGTTTGATCATTGCCAGAATTTTCGAAGAGAAGTAACATTTGCTTGCTGCTAAGGAATGGGTAAAAATGTAGTACCATTCTCTGTAGCATTTGAGGCACATAGCATGGTTACAGTTGGGCAATACTATCTTACTAGTCGTTTCCATGCAAATCCCGCATTCTTTTTCCCGTTCGACCTCTGATTCGGAGCATGTCCCGAGCTCTTCTTCGACGGACCTCTTGTACCTCTCCAGGCAGGCGACTTTCTGTTTTTTATCCTCTGAATCCGTAATACCGTTTTGAAGTTGCATTAATGAAGGATAGATCACAGCTGAACATGAGATGCAGTTCGAGAATCAGACACTAGTTTTCCCAGGAAGAAATAAGTGGTATTATATTAGGTTAGAAGAGAACGTGGGCTCACCATAGAATTCTCGAATGCTTGCTTTCCTCTCGTGAGTGGACATAGTTGTCGTTCCATCAACGTAAACCTATCACCAAAACATTGCAGTTTGATTGAATTTGTCTCAACAAAAATATTCATCCGTGTCATAGCATAATGAAACTGAGTTAGTGAGTGATCACCTTGTATATAAGGATTCTCAGCAACCCGAGAGCACCTGCAAGGTGGCAATCGGACCATTGAACGAGAAAAAGGAAGAAATGTGCCGCCGGGCTGTAAGAAATCCTCATTTGAAGACAAGCACCGTCGTATTCCCTTGGAAAATCAGCTGCCCTGCAATTATTGATCCATGTAACAATGGTCAACATTATTACTCAAGCATAAGATCCCAGACTCAACATTTTACAATGATTTCTGCTCAACGGAAAATCAAAATACAAGGAATATGTTTAAAGAGTTATTAATGCACAAATCTAAGGAACTCAGAGAGTCAAAGAAAAGAAATAGTTAGCTGAAACACTTCCAGTGAGATATTTTGGAAGATGAAATGGTATAGTTAGCAGAACATGAAGATGACACAAAATTGATACCTTTATGACAATCTAAAGCAAACGGTAAAGTAAAGATTAAACTCATCATATTTAAAA
This sequence comes from Lindernia subracemosa, assembly GCA_028392965.1. NCBI lineage: Eukaryota > Viridiplantae > Streptophyta > Magnoliopsida > Lamiales > Linderniaceae > Vandellia > Vandellia subracemosa. The sequence continues at coordinate 3,818,851 of JAQPCC010000006.1, forward strand.
ACTTTCTCAAGCAACGTATCAGACAAAACCCTGAAAAGGGCCAGGCCACAAAATATCTTCTGCAAAAAAAAAAAAAGTAAAAGCTTAAAAGAGTAGTAAAAGTAACGATTACAACAACAACGACCAAGCATAATCTCAGAAAAAAGGCAGAATAAATCAGGGAAAAAAAGAAGAAAAAATCACAACTATACGAAAACAAAAACCGATTACAGTGTGTTGGCGTGCTGAACATCTGCTTCGAGCACTTTCAGTGAGTCTTTAAACGACTTTCTCACTGGAGTTCCACCGCTCACATACATTTCTTCCGCCTCAATCTTATTTTCCCCCAAACACTTCTCACAGAAATATTAAAAATTCATCAAAAGTGACGATATACAGCTCGATTCAACAACAGCAAGAAGGAAGGATAGATGCTTCGCAGAATTAGGAATCCAAACAGAGAGACGATGATCTTTTCTTCTCAAAGTTCCAAAAGAAGACTCTTTTTGAGAGAGAGAATTGGGAAAGGTGTGTATTGTATTGTTCGCAGAGAGAGAGAGAGAGAGAAAATAGATAAAGAGATATAGATAATATTTTAATTACTATTATTAATATTATTTCATGATGAATATAACTGGATATAATTCCAATACAAGATATTTCTAGAAATAGAAATCTATCTTCATTTTAAATTTGAAAATAAATCTACAATTCATCTAAATTATATTCCCATTATATATTGAGATCTTCAGAATGTTTGACTTTGAATGTATCTATCAATTAATTACGAAATTTATATTTTAAATGTATAAATGCTATATTTACACGAAAATAGTCATACTCATCTTTGATCTTTGTAAGTTAATAGGCAAATAGTTAGGATTATTGTAATTTTTATTGTATGAATTATATAATTTTAATCAACCGTAATAAAAATGGACTTTTTGTCATTGTTTGTATATGACGCCTTATCCAAAAGTAAAGGGGGCCACATGCTCCACTTTCTTCATTTCGGCATTATAATGATTTATCTTTGCTTCCCTTATCTCTAATAATAGGACAAAATATAGCAAATATTAAATAATTATATTAAATTATTACAATATAATACTTTATTGTTGCTTCGTGTCTGTCGTCTATTTGCCTTGGCTTCTTCGGTAGGTAAATTTCGGTCCACACATTGCCTCATTAATAATAAACTTTTTAACCTTTAGCTTCACTATTATTATTAATTGTTTATTACCAATTGATATTGTCTTTTACAAATCTTTTGAATAAATAATAATAATAATAATAATAATAAAAAACAATTCAGTTTTCGGCTAGTGTCGCCACCAAATATTGACAATGATTCGAAACGAATTAAACCACAATATTTAATTTTTATGTTGCATTTTTATATCAATTAGCAGCCTTTTAAGACGTTATTTTCAAGTGATAAAAACAAGTATATACTAAGGTTCATCGAAGATTAATCTTGACTACGGCCTGAAGTAGATAGTTTCCTACTTCACATACTTCAGCTTAGTTTTTTCTTGCAAGTGACTTCAAGATCCCTTAATAAATATGATTTAAAAAATGATGCTTTTTAAGCTTTTTTATTGCATAAATTTGATATTTCTCAATATCCCAGATAGAAAGGTGCCTCCTTTTAGCATTTTTATTGCATAAAAGACTTATATTCTCAATGGCATTGGTCTTGAAGAAACGTGCCGAGGTGGGCAATTGTAATAATGATATATTATTTATTTATATTCTTCTTCTCTTTTTTCCTTCTTGCTACATATATAAAGGCATGCAGCCTCACTTAGGTAACAACTTGAAGTCCCTAAGCAGCAATAACAATCCCTAAAAGTAACAGAACCTTTACCACATTTCTTCACATGCTTGCACGGACTAATATGTATTTTCTCATTACCAAAGCTCACTCCATGCATAGTGTTTCTCACTATTTCTTCATGGCCTGTGTATGTAATAAAATTCAACTTGGATTACTCTTATAAACCAGCGATTTAACTACTCTAATGCCCACAAAAGGAGTAATTAGTCTCTATATTGACGAACTTACAGTCATGAGAAACAATTAGGGCGAAGAGGGCGACGGTGAAGAGAATGAAGTACCTCGAGTTATTACAATACGCCATCGATTTATTGCTAATGAAGATGTTTTATATGATGTTATATTTCGGCCTATTTATAGGGTTTAAGACAACCCTTTATATAAATTCCGGCAATTTAGTGTATTGCTTTTTTGCACTCTTTGGATTAAAGACATTTATTATTACTCCTATCTATTTTTATCTTTGTTACATTTTATATCTTCTCTTTTCGACAAATACAGTATTTAATTTGATATATATGTGGTGTGGAGGTGGCAATCGTATAGATATAATGATTATTTCATTTGTTTATATACTTTTGTTCCTTCTAACCACATACAGAGAGGCATGTAGGCTCATTTAGATAACAACTTGAACTCCCCAAGCAGCAATAACAATCTTTAAAGGTAATAATACCTTTGCCACATTCCTTCACATGCTTGCACGGATTTATATTTATCTTCTCATTACCATAACTCACTCTTCCATCGTTGCTCGCCATTTCTTTCCTCCCCATAGTGTTTCTGACACTTTCATGGCCTGTGTAATGAAATTCATGCTTCGATTAATACTCTTATAAAAACCATCGATTAATTACACTAAATACCCACAAAAAGAATAATTAGTCTTGATAATAATGGCGAACTTACAATCATGAGAAGCAATTAGGGCCAAGAGGGTAACGGTGAAGAGAATAAAGTGAAGCCAGTTATTACAATAATAAGCCATCGGTTTATTATTAATGAAAATCTTGAATTGGTTTTATATTTTGGCATTTTTATAGGGTTTAAGAACAACCCTTTTTATAAATTCGGGTAACTTTTTTTATATAAGAGTTGCCTTTCTCACTTTCTAGCTCTAAAGCCATTTATTTTTTATACATTTTATACATAATTAACAGATAATGTATCAAAGTTGATATATATATATAGATAAATAATGTAATAATCTTAACCACGCATCGGTCGGATGAATATCCAAATAATAATAATCTTGACAGAGTTACGGTATATATTGCATACAAAATAATGAATTATTTTTTTTTTAATTCTTTTTCTTCTAATGACTGTTACGAAGGCATGCATCTTCGTCATTAATATAACATTTTGTCTAAATCCAATATGAAGTATAATATATTTATGGTGAACTATATTATATATTATTTTTCTGGCAATATGAAGTACTCGTCGATTGTTCTGAGAGTGATGTTCTTACATTCATAAGAAGCGATTGAACTATAGATTTGATTATTAATACATTAATCGTATTTATTGGTAAAAGCAGTTCTATTTATAGGAGAACTAGAAGAACAAAATAGTCTTTAGATTATTTTATTGACTTTAGAGAATAAAAAATATGGGAAATTTAGATGTTCAATAAAGTTAGATATTTTTGGGTTTAGTTATATGTGGAGGACGTAACGGGGCATGATCCACAAGGATATTTCTAGCCTATTGAATTTATCTATAATATTAATTCAATGAACTATATATATATATATTTTTATAATCTTGATATTACGTAATTTTATTGAACTTAATATTTGAAATATATAAATTAAATTCTGTTAACTTTGCTTTCATCTATATAATGAGAAGCGTTGACTTAACTGACGTTTTATTTCAATATGAATGCAAGATGGCATGATATTATTTCAAGATGATTATTCTAAGTTGGTTGGTGAGAGGGACGGCTTCATCACTATTATTATTATTATTTTTTTCCTTTCATAATAATTTGTTTTTCGAGTTCACTCATGTCATGTGTTTGTTAAAATTGGCACGTCATAAAGAAATAATTATTTGAAAGGAGACTATGATTTTCCTTTATTTTTGTTCTCTCTTTTATTTTCAAAGGTTAGGTATTGCTCCATGTGTTGATATTTATTTCCTTCTGTCAAACATATATATGTTGAATATTATTAGGGTGGTGTTGTGGTACCATAGTTAAGGTTGACATAAAATATTCGACGACAATTTATTGCTATTCACACAATCTCGTATTTTTAAGAATTTTGTTTTCTTGTCTCATATTTAAAAGGTAATATATATTCTCTGTGTGTGTGAAAAAACGGAATAAAACTCAAAATGATCCCCGATGTTTACCATATTGATCAATTTAGTCCCCGATGTTTCACCTGAATCATTTTAGTCCTCGATGTTGTCGATTCGGAACTAATTTGGTCCTTCCGTCATGATTAACGTCAAATTTAGCGAGAATTTCGTACGTGCCTCACACTAAATCGTGTATGGATCAAATTTTGGAAATTTGCAAAATTTGGTGGGGGTTGTACTGCTTTCTTCTACTGTCAATGAAGTTCGGCGAAGCAGACGATCTAAAGCTCATGTTCGAATTTTGGAGGAGAAATTTTTAGTTTCGTGCCCTGATTCCATTAACAATTTCAATTTTATTGATCTAGACATTTAGTGTGGAGCGCGTGCGAAATTTCTGCTAAAATTAACGTTTATTGTGATGGAATAGCCAAATTGGTACAAAATCGACAATATTCGGGACTAAATTGGTTTAGGCGAAACATCGGGAATTACATTGGTTCATTTGAATAAACATCATGGACCATTTTGGATTTTATCTCGGTGAAAAAGTATAGAAACATATGTCGCTCTCAAGACTTTGACGATTTATGCTAACGAAAGAAAATATAAAGGAGAAGGAGGTGGGAACACCTCCCGCGTGCCGGCCATGACTTGTGTAGTAGTAGTAGCAGTAGCATAGTAAATCTTCATCAGCTTCCCTTTTCTCACCCATGAAACGACGACAACGTATATCCAAGACGCGTTTGTGAAATTTTCCACCTGATGTCTTTTCCCCACCACGATCGCGAAATTTCCAAGCGCACGATTAATTTGTGAGCTAAAATTGGACGCCTGTAAGTTATTGTTCGTTTTGTTGATTTTTTTTTTTGTTTGGGAGGGGTTTGAGTTGATTTCGCAGCTGTTGCGTCCTGAATAAACGAGGTGTGGTGCTGAGTTTTGGAGTCTCGATGGGAGGAGATCGCAGTAATTATGAGAAGATCGATTATCATCTTTTTGCAATTGACTGAAATGATCTTTCTATTTGTTTATTTTTTCTGTTTGATTATGATGGAGAAATAGCTAATAAGCTGATGCAAGAAGAAAATTTGGAGGGGACTAAGCTCGTGAGGCTTGTCTAAAAGGTTCCTCTATATCAGATACATGTACCATAAATAGCAGACGGACATGAGTTGCAGTTGCTTTGGTGATTCAACGGTGCTCAAGAGGCAAGGCCATAAACACGATCGTCCGACCGAATCAAAAGAAGAAGGTGGGTAATCGCGAATCTGATTATGTTGGATGCCATAAAATTCTTGGTTTGAATATTTATGCCTGTTAAAAATTCGAAACAATTCATGATTATGGAGTTGAAATGCTGTTAGGAAATTTCTCTCTGCATACACAATTGTGCTTTTTTTTTTTTTTTTTATGTTTGTTGTTCTACTTCTACATCTGCTCTTATTCATGTTTGCTTAGCTGCTCTTGGTGTTAATGATATCTGCAGGGCTACTCAATTCTTGCAAATATTCAAGCTTTATATATATCGATAAAATGATATTTGTCTTTAATCAAACCATATGAGTTCTTCTGAGGGCACATGCCCTTGATAGATGGTACATGTGGAGTGGAATTAGCAATGAGATAGTCAAATTACATGGTGAATATTCTTCGATTAGGTGGAGATTCATCATTAAATACACTAATGTAGCTAATACAGGGTTGATAGGGCTTTGAACTTTCAGCTTTATGGTTGAAAATCATCTAAATGACATGGTTTTAGACTCTTAGTTATCTGAGATTATGATTTTCTTCCTCGTATTCGTTGTTTTCTTCCATTTCATTATTTATCTTAACCTATTTTCGTATTGATCTTTGATTGCTTGTACTTTCTTATGGTCCAGGGGCCTCAATTGGGAAAACAAAGAATTTCTCGTACAACGAAATAAAACTAGCCACAAATGACTTCCACAGAAGTAATAAAATAGGAAGGGGTGGATTTGGTACAGTTTACAAGGTATTTATCTGTACTTTTTTGCTTATCTCAAGTTGTTTGCATTAAGCTTCTTTCTCAGTAGTGCAACTACAGGCTTAGTTAACCCACTAAGATAAATGGGGCATCTCCTTCTCCTTGTATTGGTTATCAGATGTAAGAAGGTTTTGAAAAGGAAAAAAGAAAAAAGACACTGTAACTGATATGTACAAAACTAATTTTTGAGATTCAAATTCTTAAATCTTGGCTTAGATAACATTATAGCTTTTCTATTAATGTTTATAACCATACCATCGCTGCTCTCTGTTCTTTACTTTCTCCGCCACTGTGTGCCCAGGGAAGACTCAAAAGTGGAAGGGAAATCGCAGTAAAGATGCTTGCAACCGAGTCAAAGCAAGGAGTGCGTGAGTTCTTAACAGAGATTGAAGCCTTATCTGACGTTCACCATCCAAACCTTGTCGAATTAATTGGATGCTGCGTCCACGGAAGTAACCGCATTCTGGTGTATGAGTATCTCGAAAACAACAGCCTCGACCGCGTCCTACTAGGTAATCTCAGATGCATTTAGATGGTGAAATTCGAAGGGAAACATATCTCATGAAAGCTTACCAAACTATCGACTATCAGGTACGAGGAGGTCCCTGAGTTTGGCTTGGGCGCAGAGGTCTGCAATTTGCAAGGGTACTGCTCGAGGCCTTGCATACCTTCATCACGAGCTAGTGCCACACATTGTGCATCGAGACATAAAAGCCAGTAACATACTTTTGGACAAGAATTTCAATCCGAAAATCGGAGACTTTGGATTGGCTAAGCTTTTCCCCGACGACATCACTCACATCAGCACAAAAATTGCTGGGACAACGTACATTTCGTTCTATGTTTGGTACTGGTAGTTTATTAGCAGTTTTAGTCGATTGATGTTGACGTCTATTTCTGCTTTCTTACAGTGGTTACCTGGCGCCTGAGTACGTATTAGGCGGTCAGTTAACACCGAAGGCCGACGTTTACAGCTTCGGGGTTCTCATACTCGAGATCGTAAGTGGTAGGAGCAGTGCTCACACCAATTATGGGGGACCCCAGAAGTTGCTTCTTGAATTGGTGGGTATTGTTCTTTGATTCATCTAAATATCACTGTTAATTGCTTGAAGTTTGCGGTTAAATTAAAGGTTAGTTGGAAAAAAAAAAGCATCAAATTTGCCATTTTTGCACGAACTATAAAATTTGGCTATTAATCCAAAGGGTTGGATCAAGTGGTCGTGTCATGATAGCTTCAATAGGAGGTCATGAGTTTGATTCTGCTTAGTCGTCTTGACTATCGATGTCTGTCATGGCTTGGACAGTAAGATAGATCAGGAGAATTAGTCTCACTGAAAGCCGAGATTGTCTTATAGTTAGACAATAAAGTTCAGATTCAATTCAAGCTTAGCCTAGTTGGCATGTGGGAACTACGGCATCGTTGTATGAATATATCTCCTTACAGCTGAAAAAAACCTTGGCTATTACATGCTTTATCGTTAAAAAACTTGCAAATTGGCCATAGTTAATGTTTTTTTTGGGGTAAATTATGCTATACCCCATGGGGATATATTGAAATGAGCATTACTACCCTATGTTTTTTTATTGCGTGAAACTCTCATGTGCTGCCTAAAACTTAGCATTCTACCCCCCATGGTGTCTAAAACATAGCGTTGTACTCTCCAATTAGAGGGTAAAAATGACAAGGAGCGCATGATTAAATAAATCACAATGGTGTATTACGCTATTTACAAAACATACGGGTTTTCATGTTTATTTTTTAAACCACGGGTGGATTATATACAATTTAGTCTTTTTTTTTCTGCAATTACCCTTGAGTTGATGTCATAACAGGCATGGGAGCTATATCAAGAAGGGAAATTGAGGGATCTTGTCGACCCAGAAGTCGAAGGAGCATATCCAGAAGACGAGGTCCTCAGATACATGAAAGTGGCGCTCTTTTGCACTCAATCGAATTCGGGCAGAAGGCCTTCGATGAGCCAAGTCGTCGAGATGCTTTCCAAAAACGTAAAGCTCAACGAAACCCAGCTGACTCCTCCGGGATTCTTCGAAGATTCAGACCGTCATAACGGTAAGGCTTCGAAGAATAAGTTGTCCGAAGCCTCGACCAGCCGTCAGATGAGTTCTTTCCCCTCCATTATTACTGAGGTGGCCCCAAGATGAGGCTGTAATCCTTTGAATCATATCCATAGATTACTCGGGATTTTTTTTTTTTTTATGTCTTTGGGAAAGAATTACATGAGATTTGAATTACAAAGGTAGGTTATGTAATAATATTTATATCCTTATAAAACATTGAGATCCAAGCATAACATGAAGGAAATGCTCTATATCCAGCAGAAGTCTATGCCTATTAATACAACACATAAAGGAAATGCAACGCATAGTGCTGATGAAATATTGAAGTAAAAAACAACAGGACGGCAAAGCCAAGTGAATTTTTAACTAACCTGTTGTTCTTCGGCTGCAGCGACGGCCTTTTCTTCGGTGTTTGGAACATCACCGTTGGGAACTGAATCTTTGGCTTGTTCGTTCGCTGCCTCTTTAGAAGCAGCATCTTTCCCATTTTTGGTGTCTTTTGCATCTTTACCGTCCTTGGCAGCCTCTGGCGGCGGCGGCGGTGGTGTTAGCATGTGAGGCGGTGGATTGTGCTTAAGTTTCACCAGTAATCCGCGCATCCTCGAGAGATCGGTTGGTTTTCCGGGTTTAGGCCCTTGTACGACGGTGATAGAGGGCTTCTTTTCTTGATCCTTCTTTTTACCTCTCTTCTCTATATTGGCCACCTCATTGGGTATGAGCTCAGCTATGGATTTCCAGTATTGTTTGTCGGCTTCTTTGTGGAATTTTTCTTGATTTGCCAGGAACGACTTTTAGAGATGGAACAAAACGAATGTGAGATTAGGGTTCTCTACGGTTTGGAAAACAGAATATGTGGATTCGATTAAGCAAAAGTTGTGAAAAAAGTTAACCTTTTCTTTCTCCCTGTTGTTAGTCTTGTTGGTCTCTATGCTGCGTGTTCTTTTTTCATAAAAGGCCTGCTTGAACTCCTCTGCTTCTTCGATGATTTGGTTCCGCATCTCCTTTTCCCTCTGCTCCTTCTCCTCCAGCCGAATTGCATTTAGCCTATGAATTTAAAAGGCCAAAATGAGGAGAAGAGAAAAGCACATACATATATCGAAATCTGAAAACGATTGAATTGATCATTACAACAATATTTCACTTAAAGAGATGGGATAATCTGATCAGGACAGGATGACGAAAATAAACCGAGTTCAAAGGGCGTGCAAGCTCGATAGAAGCAAAGACAGAAACGAAAATAAGAATTCAACGTCAAGCTTCAAAATCAACTTAATCGGGGAATTTTCGACTATTGAAATCACAGTATCACCTTAGCTCTCACTCAAAATGTTAGATACCAAAGCAGTTATCCAAATTAAACAAAGTGCTAAACAAATAACACATAAGATTCTACTACAAATCGGTCACAAACTTTAGATCACAGCTTCACTTCAGCTCATCATGACATATTATCACAATATCCCAAATCTGATGAAGTGGTTTAACTTCTAAACGAATGTAACGGTTGGGCGCATAAGATTTGAACTGAAATAAATGGATTAATACACCAACAAAAAGCCACGAAATGAAAGTTAAAATGATATTAAGTAAACTAAAAGTTCAGATCAAACATCAAGTAAACCCTAAATAATCCCCAAAGTGAAGATCACGACTGTGTAGATAAGCGCAGATGCTAACAAGATCATCAAGCTCTAACAAAACAACCTCGATCAAAAGTAAATCAACTTAATATTAAAAAAAAAAAAAAAAAAACTCATCAATCAACTAAATCTCTTAGATAAACCATCAAGTAGGCCATAACCAAATAGCTTGGCTCGGATCGGCCACATATATCATTGTCGGCAAGCGTACACTAACGCGAGCTAGTGCAGATCTTAAAAATGAAGAGAAACAATCCAGCTGATGAAGTACTCTTACCTGCGCCACTCGCGAAGCGCGAACCCTTCCTCCTGCATCTCGCCCGGAGGCGGCAGAACCGGTCCGTCCGAAGCGAATATTCCTTCTGTATCTTCTCCGAACGGCGATTTCACGTTTCCGTTGGAGATCTGAACCTCCTGGTCGGCTTCCGACCCGAACGGATCGGACGCGTTCACTACATGGTCAACAGCCACGTCATCGTCAGCTTCTCCTCCGAACTCAGGAGTGTACGGGGGCGTGTAGGAAGAGTCGTTGGTGAAGGATGCGTAGCCTCCATCGTGAGACTCGCCCGCCGACGCGTCGTCGCCGTCAATGCCATACGCGTCGAACGTTGATGCCATGGTTGGATGGATCTCAGTAGGATATTTTCTCTCTCTGCGAGCTGTTCAGTCCACCTATCGAAAGTTTCTGTGTGCGTGTTTGAATCGATGTGTCGCTATATTTATGTTACGATACAAAACAAAAGAAGAGACTTTTCTTTTCGTTTTTTTTTTTTTTTTAAGTGTTGATGATGATGATGATAGTTTCTGTTTTATTTTATTTTCTTATATTTTATTTTTTAAATGGAGAGGTTTAAGCAAATCAATGTCCCGGTCGGTTGGTTAGTCAAAAGTATATATCTAAAGGGAATTTCAGCCAATTAGGAACATTAGTTTAACAAATTTGAGATTTGGTAATAATAAAAGATGATTTAAAATAAACATTTAGATACTAGAAATCAAAATATTTGGAAACTGCCCAATTTTGACTCCTCTAAGTTGAGAAAATGGGTTTCCAACTCCAAGGAGTATATTGATGCTAAGTATCTCCTAATGATTCAATTCCACTTAAATTCTTCAAGTATTGAGTTTGTATCAACTTAAAACTTAAATTCTTTAACTATTGAGTTTGTATCAACTTAAAACAGTACGTACACTGAGACGGCTGAAAATGATCACCGATAGTGGATAATAAAATTCATATTCGATTCAAACTAAACTTAATTGGAATGTGAATATCTATTTTGTTTGGTTATATGCCACCAAATAAAGGCCAAGGCCCTATAAATAATTTATAATCAAAGTCCAACATAAGTTATCTTATTCATAATAAGTTTATTTATACAAAACCTCTAATATTTTACTAGGCTTTTTTTTTAATGCCGGACTTAAAAAAAAAAACCAAACATGATATAAGCCCTTATTAATTATATTATCTAGTCTTATATTAAATAGCAAACAGGCCTGATGATGTTATGCGACATGAAAAAAAAAAAAAAAGATGGCAATATCAAGAAGTACTAGGAAATATATCGGACAATGTAGATAAATACCATCTCAAATACAAACTTCGACATAAAAAAAGAAAGAAAAAAGCAACAAGCTTTGGAGCTTAACATCTGCTATTGCAACAAAGAATTCCGAAAAAAAAAAATGAAAAAAAAAAGGAAAAAAAAAATTCCTACACATGCAATAAAGAGAAGTCAGCAATGTCATGAAACGAACAAACTGAAACCTCCACAGTTAAATAACAACTTCACACTCTCCCTTCTCCCTCTGCATATTTCTTCTCGGGCACCACTTTTCAAGAATTGAATTTCATTTGCAAAATCTATGTTAGGAATTGAAACTTACTCAAACCCCCCAATTGTAATGTACACAGCTACTCTACTCCTTACTCATCGTCTCGATTAAGGGATAGGAGAAGTGTTCCTCGGATACCTAGCAGAGGACGACTGATTTCGCGGGGGAAATCGAGGGGAAAAATCGGGTTTCAGCCTCTTGTTCGGCATCATACCATGCATGGAGGACCTATAGGAGAATTCATAGAAGAACACAATGCATATTAAGAATTTTCTCTTTTATGTTTCTTTCTTCACTTGAAGCATCGAAAGTCAACCGACAAAGTATCGAGTCAACCCACCTGGGAGAAGAGCCCTGTTGTTGCCGATGATAAGGAAACTGGCCGAGCATGGAGTCCAAGGCTGCAAGAGCTTCTTCAGCAGCCTATGGAAAATGTTTTAACATGAAACAGTGAGATGATTGGTTCAATGACATGTACCGTAAGAAAGAAAGACGGTAGGAGGACATACTTGAGACTTAGCTTCTTCCGATGTTAGCCCGATTCCCTTTCCCAAAACTTGCCCGTTAATTTCAACCTAGAAAGAAGGAAAAAAGTACGTATAATGAACATTATTCTGTTCTGCAATTTATTTGGCTCTTGCTTGGCAGGAAAAAGACAATAAAAAGTTCTTTTATTTCAACTGAAGTTGGGTGTTTTATGGAGGAAACAACTACTCATTTTCGCAAAAGAGCAGGGCTAAAGATGTTTAGACCTGAGCATAGAATTCATTTTTCTGGCCCGGGTTAGCTGAAAACTGAGGTTGAGTCTGGAATGCTATACTAAGGCCCTCCATCGAACACTGAAAATAAGAAATCACATAAATGAAAAACAGAGAAAAAATAGAAAGCAATAAAGGGTCAGTACTAATATCACTTCATGACACTTACTAATTCTCTGAGCGCAGCGATAGATCCCGCTGTTTTCCGCTGGGAGGCTTCAATTCTTGGTGGTGCTGAAGCGGTTGGAAATTGCACAGCAGCCCCAAAAGAATTCACAGAGCCAATAATACCATTATCTTTCTGGTTTGCAGACCTATTCACATTCCCAGGCATGTGACTCGAATCGGGTTTAAGCTGCGACAAGTATTTCTCTGTACGAGAACAATCTCAAACGTTGAGAATCAGCCGAAGAATCAGGCAATAATGAAGGGTCAAAACCATGCCAATAGTGCCTTGAGGCCCTTGACAATTGCTCTAAGAGGAAATTTAGAAGAACTAAACCATGGCAATCCAATGTTTGTGACGAACTAATGAATAGGCACACAAACAAATGAAAAATTAAAAAGATGGCGTCCTAAGATGTGCAGCTACCACAGCAAATGAGTTCAATTCAGTGTTACTAGATACTAAATACTTAAGCATGTCAGGCAATTTTTTCCTATGGCGGTAGCATTCATTTCTACACCAAGTGCGGAAAGCAAGATCTCGCTCTGATGTTGTGAAAGTTAAATGATAAGATTTTCTTCTTTAATTACATCATAGAGCAAAAATCTTGCTATCTGATAACAGATTTTAAACTAAACTATAAGTTAAATACTTGCAAACTGACCCCGTTTTCGTAAAACGACCCATGCCATAACACTGATTTTTGCAATCTGATTAGCAAATTTCAGCCACATTCAGAAAATGAAATGCCATTTCAGAAACATGACCAAGTCCCATTTTCGAAGAACCTACTAAAAGTAGGCAGGCATAAAAAGATATGCAGGACTATTAGAAATACCTCTTTACCCAATATCGTTCCACTTCAAGATTTATCAATTGCCCCGGATCAAAGAAAGTGAAAAAACAGTGCTTACCTAGAGGATTAATATAATACATGAAGAGAATTTTAACCTAGCCCAAGGAGATTCGATAAACTGCAACTTCGAAGTAGATAGTAATCACTCAACAATAAAATGATCTGCTATTTAAAGATTTGAAGCCCCTATGACAGAAACTACATGCTTCCCGCTTGGAAATCAATGAATCAAACAAAACGATGTACACAAATGTAACAGCATCTTGTGCACTATATTAAGTAAATTAATTAAAAGAAAAGCTGAAGTATCTGCATTAAATAGATAAAATGCATATCCAACGAACCAAACAACATCTCATATCAATTAAAGGAACAAAGGGTAGTAATTACCAGCCAAATATAACATAGATCCTTCTGCTGCCTTGTGGCGTGCTTCCCTTCTCGTTCTACCAGTTCCCTCGCTGATTTTTTCTCCTGCAAACAAAACCTGCAGGGGAATACAAATAATAAATAAAATCTCATTGGACTAACGTTAGAAAACATTCAAACATTTTGTTCAAGACTGGAGAAAAGTTACAATAGATAAGATCATCAGGAAAAAGGCATAACGATGACAAAACATATGCTTAGAGTAGCTAGAAATGGTTATCAATGGCTTTCATGTCAAGAGCTCATCAGTACCACAGTACAGCAGCTAAAATGAAAATCTGAAACCACCTCAACAAGAAACCCGAGTTCTGTACTAGAGATCAGTGCTTGCTTGAACTCCACCTGCAGATATTTAAAATAACATGAGGCACAAGATTTGAAGGAAAATTTAAAGTAAAAGGAACCAACAATCTATTAACTACCTTTGTTCCACACCTACGAGCAATATCCTGCAAAACTGCAGAAGACGATTCAGTGTAGGGATCGTCTAATTGCCCAGCTTCAAGATCAAGATCCTTGCTTCCAGGGGATGGGTGAGCCACAGAAAGGCCTTCACCTTCCAACAGAAACAAAAGGAATTTATAACGAGTTGGTTAAGCAGTGATAACTTGATTCTCTGATCATATCTATGGATGTTTTATCACATGCAAACAACTAAACACAGGCTTTCAGGCAACAGCTTCGGTTGTTTGAAAATCTGATGTGCTTTTAACATGGTATGATTGGGTATGTGAATCACCTGAGAAAGAAGAAAAATCAGGCAGTGGGTTGTTTAATCTCAACTGCTCTTCCCTAGGAAGTGCCTGCATATATCCACCCAACAATGTCAAGGAATTAGTAATCCATAAATCCATGAGTTCATTTCCACTTTGTCAAAAATGGAAGTAGGATCAAATAAACAAGATTGATTACCTCCTTTTGTAACCTCAGGCTTTCCGGGAGAAATCTGACAGGGGGACCCTGAAAATCCGCTTGAGGAAAAGCAGGACGAGAAGCCCAATGTTTGTCAATAGGAAGAGGCTCCACGTTCAAAGGTGTGATAAAATCCTTAGGTTGCATTACCACTTGTGTAACTCTGTTCCGTTGTTCAGTGTTCATCTCATCTTCGGCAGGGGACCAAACACGTGGTTGCACTCTAGGTACAGGTGTTGGCATCGTGGGCCGAACAGAAAGCTGGGATTCACTTGGAGATGGTTCTCTCAGGTCTTGACCATGTTGCAAGATAAGCAGTCTTCTCCTTGTGTCGGGATCCAGTTCGGATTCTGGTACCTCGCCCTCTTCCCTAGCAGGAGAACTCTGCACGATTGTCTCCCCTTGTCTGATTTGAGGTAGCAGCGGTTTAAGAAGCGAGGTCATTTGAGCTACTTGCTGACTTGCTGGTTGAGAAACAGACAAAGAGGCCGCCACGTATTGAAGGGCTGAGGCAATTCTGGGATCTACGTTAATAATTGACGGAGGAGCAGTAGTTGAAGAAGCCGCCATAGCCTCCTGTATATTCTCGAATAGTCAAAACATTAGCTACAATGCTTCCTGTCCTGACACTAACTTATGTAGTTTTTGACAGAAGAACGAAAAGAACAAGTGAAAGAGCTAGAGAAAATAAAGAAAGTACCAGCAAAAGGGATAAGCTAACATTTAAAAAAGAAAAAGAAAAACACAGCACAGAATCTATTTGTTTAAACAAGACAGTTCACCTTTAATCTTCTTTCCACCTCTACATCTGCCATTCCATCAAAACCAAGTGAATCTTTATTTCCAGTGGAGGTCGTGGGATCATCCTACACCAGAGAAAACCACGAGTTGCTTAGCATATCGCTCTTAGCAACAGCACATTATTAATCAAAATATGGCTGTGACCTAAAATAACAGCTTTTAATACCAATACAAGACAGAATAGTGAAGTGGATGACTGGTAGAAGTAGTGGGAAAGTTGATACGTATACTAACCTCTGAAGCCAGGTAATTGCTCACATCAGGCGATGCAGTAACATCTCTGATATCATCTTCATATGCCACCCCAGAAACTTGTTGCAGCAGACCCTCGTCAAAATCTCTGTGACAAACATATCCTTTAAACTATCACAATTGCAGCCAAAATATAACAAAAAAGATTGGATAGTAGAATTATATCCACACTTACTTGAAAAAGCCACCTCTGACATTGCAGGCTACATTTCTAGCAACACATAGAACAGGGATAGTGTTACCTGACTGCAAGAAGATTTTTGAGGCCATGTTAGCATATAATACGGGGAAATTTTCTCAGTATAAGATGCCAACTGAAAGCAAGTACCTCAGCTTGCGGAGCATAGTATGGAGCAAATGCAGGAACAACATGCACTCGTGGTTGATCTTTCTCATCCCATACCTTTAAACGGTCATCAACCACCAAGGCCATCTTTGGATGACAGTTCCCTTCTTGGAATACATTGAACAGGGATTTTCTGGAGCCTGTACACAATAGATGGATGAACATACATCAAAGACAAGTTTTATTGAAAGTTGAATCTTAACTTAAAGTTCCTCAAAACTAACCAGACTTGACGCATACAATACGTTCTAAAAGCTCCCTTGTGCTTATAAGATTTGATTCCGGATCAAGAAGTCTCCACATTTCTAGTGCATAATCTCTTTCAGCCATCGTGCAAACAAAAACCTCAAAGCGCTTACGTCCTTTTGCAGTCAAGTAGCTTCTAAGTTCTTCCCATGCAGGTCTTAATCTCACAAGAACACTGGTATCACGAATCTACAGAAAAACATTTACATAAATAATTAGCACATAGTGATACTACATATCCCCTACATTATTCACTTTTCACACAGGCAGCCATACACCGCTCATTAACTTTAAAGACATATTGTATAGCTTCCATATCTTTATTCATTCCCCCACCTACCAATGGTCAAACAAGTATATCTGATAGAATTCCCTGTATGGTGTCAAGAATAACTAAAGAGCAGAATCGCTACAATACCAAAAAAATTCACATATCATTAAAAAATTAAGAGGGATAAACTAGCGTTGAAAGCTGACCGATGGATTAATCCGTGTGAGAATGATATTTCTGTCCTGGAGTCGAATAAGTGGCCGGGAAAACGGCTGCTGACTGTCCGACAAAGCCGGGACCATCTCAGATTGCGACTTAATAATCTTTCCATTGTCAATCACCTGGTCATTTTCCGCATACTGTTTCAATATATTCTTATCATCCTGATATCGCTTAACCTCTGCTAACATGCCTGAAACACGCTGTGGATCAGTTTCAGAACTTAACTTTCGCTGCAAAGCCTCTATTCTGTCTTCAAAGGAACGCATTGTATTAGCAACGATGAGGGTTTCATCAAGATCAAATACAATGCCAAGACATCTGAGATTTAGCATGACAAGGCATGAATTATAAAGACTTGACGCCACATTAAATCCCCAGAAGCAAGGTGTCTGTCCATCATATTCCCTCGAATGCATCGCAACTAAATGAATCTCTTTTGTTCCCGTGGATGCTACAGCAGCCTGAAAAAATAGAAAGACATAATTAATATTACATGAATCCCATTAGATTGACAATATGGAACTGGAACCAAAAGCAGCATAAGTCAAAGTAAATGATAACAGAACGAAACAAAGTACAGATACTGGAAGATATTAACACAGAGCAATATCACACATAAGACAGATTCATTAGCCTTCTAAAGCCAAAATTTCACCACTTTAATAGCCACTGTTCACAGGATGTTTCAGACGATTGGCATTTCTCTAATCAATATGTTTTATCTAGTCAATAAATAATGTGCGAAGAAGTAAAGGTTCTTATGAACGAGATCATTGAGAAAAATCTTAACTTCCAGTCCACAAAAACTCATAAAAGATATCCTTCCGGCCATCAAAAAACATTCGAAGGAAGCTTTTAATATGCCAAAAATACCCATAACATCCCAAGATTTTATCATGAGTTCGATTAATAATTTCAAATAAGCTATAGAATTTTCTGTTTCAATCAGTAAACAGTGAACCACTTCAAAGATTGTCCAACTCTTCAAATGTTCTAACAATATAAACTCAAAAGGTAGATGACACATCTCCTCTGTCCTCTTTCTGTCAACCCAAAGTCCATATCTATTTTTCTCTACATTATGTCCAATTCATCAAGAAGACAATACCTTGTTATCTCTGAGGCAGGTGGCATGCAATTGGCAAAGAAGGGAGTTTTCAGGTTGTTTCTTGACCATAGGCTCCATTCTGAAGCTTACACCATTGTCAGAGATAATTGTGTGAAGCACGGCCAGTGGTGGGCACCTATCGCTCGGCGGTGAATACTTTGTTATCCTTATTTCTTTAAGCTCATCCCCCAAAACGCCGTCGTAAACAAACAATTCAACTTCTCCCAGGGGCCTTTCCCCTTCAAACACCATCACTACTTTTCTGAACATTTCCCCTCCTTTTTTCCCCCTTGTCAGTCTCCCAGCCAAGATTCAACTAGGCAGCAGCCTATAATTGATTTGTGCGTAGTTGGGGAAATTTCGATAACTCAAGTAAAAATCAGTCAAATCAATCAGCCCAAGGGAATTTGAGATGTGTGCTTTTGCAGTTGTTCTTTGTAGTTCAACGGTTCGATTTGTTGTTCACAGAAAATTAAAGATCGATTGATGATGAAATCGAAGCAACCCAAAAAACAAATATCAAACTTAGGAGGTTTTAACCAAAAATCAAGACTGAGCTATAAACAGATCTTGATTATCGTTTCGATGAATGGTTGAATCCTTGGCTTGTACAGATCTTAGCAATGATTTTCCTTCATTTTTTTCTTGGAGAAGAGAGGTTTATTTTTACGGATCTAAAGAAATATTGTGGCTGGTGTTCAAGGTACAACTGTGTGACGATTGAAAAGAAAACCCTAGAAGATAGATCCACAAATGCGTCTCTCTCTCTCTCTGTAAGAACGCTGACTGACTGACGCCTTAATCGTTTAATTAATTTCGAAAATTAGGTAAAAATTTAGAGAAAAAAAAAATGAATGGAAATTTATATCTATATATTCAGAAAATTATTTTATAATCGCTTCTACTAACTAAAATTTAACAAAAAATAATACAAGAATTTCTTAATTTTTATTTAGAGGTGTAAATTATTTGGGTTTCCTCTCGATAATTATGAGCTTAAGTCGAGCAGACGAGTTGGCGCCACTCATCTTTCACTTCATTTGAGGTGAGCAACAGTGGCGGTAAACGGTTTAATTTAACCGTTGATCTCGGTTTCAGTTCAAATTGTAACCGTAGTTTTTATAATTCGATTACAACTTTTTTTTAAATGAATATAGTAGGCTAAAAACCGCGGTAACCGTATATTTTATTCTTTTTCATAAATTATTTTCTTTTTAAAAAAAAATAAAAATAAATAAAAGCATTATGAATCCGAATCGGAACATGTGCTTCCAAATAACAATAGTCTAAACGACATGTCAATTACCATTCCACCGATCCTGATAATTTGTTACTGAAATCGTAACCATTTGAACATGTCTATCTTTCACCCCTAATTTATATTATTATTATCCTTAACTTAACGAAAATATTATCAAATAACAAAAGAAACTATGATAATAAATAAAAAAATAAAAAAATCTCTCATTTCACAAATTACACAAATTACTTCTAAAGCCGTACCTACTATTTGCTCTCCAGTTTCAGTTAGGTACATTACATTTCTACGCCGTTTTTTTTTCCGTAATCTTAAGCTCAAGATGTCGTCTGTCGTCGATCCACACCGTACATCAGCTACGCTACTCGGCAGTGATTTGCTTGAGTTCCAGGCAGCACAACGTCTGTGGTAGATCGATCTATGCAGAGGGCACCGTTGATGCTATACTTTTCCGCGACAAGAAGGTAAACAAATTGTCGACTAAATTGCGATCTCTACTAAACGTTACCATTACGAAAGCATTATTCGAATCGTAGTTCGCTGAGTCTGAAAATCTATGTTACGACGCCTCTTACCTTCTGATTAATTCGAAAGCAGACAAGCGGAAAACATGACATGATCGATGTTCTTCGAGAGCGTATATAAACACAGATGTATTTATTGGATACATTCTCAAATCCTTTATGACTCAAAATGCAATTACTACAAGTCATGAAAATACAAGATTAGGCAGGCTGCCAAGCCATTAAATATTACACCTAAGTATGCTTCTTGAGGAAGTCGACGACGAGGTTGTTCACCTCGTCAGGCGACTGCTCTTGGACAAAGTGAGTACCTTCAGGCAAATAAACAATCTCCAAATTTGGCACAAGGGCATTCACGGTTCCATTTCTAACGTACTCTTCGATACCTGGGAATTTGAACACATAATCCTTCTCTCCCATGATCAGCAATGCAGGGACATCAACTACCTTAGGATTTCCTAAGTTCAACGCTGTCCCCATCTGCCTAAAATAACAAGCAAGACACAAATCACTCCTCAGACATTGCATTCTTGTTAGAGATTCAAAGACGGGCAAACGAACTCCATATAGTACCTGTAAGGAACTTGCAATGCAGTTTGAAAGCCAGATTTCTCATACAGAGCGCCGTAGTTATCGAGGTCTTCCTCGGTGAACCATGGAGGCAACAGCGCTGACGGTTCGACCAAGTCCATGACTTCTTGGTCCTCACGAGCTATGGGTATCTCGCTCTTTGAGAACATCGTGTACACTTTCCTTACGACGGTCTTGGCATCGAAACGACCAAAATCAGCCTCTGCCCTCCCGGGCTCCTAACACATGGAATCATTGCAAACAAAGGTTAGCCATCGCCCCCTCGGACAAAAGATTATGGGAAATTGGCTTCATTGAAGTTTCTTGGACCTTCCATCTTGACATGTAGAAGCCCTCGGGTAGGTCGTGATACACCGTGGAGGGTCGCGGAGGTGTGAAGGGGACGCCTATCGTCGCGAAACCTAAGACCCTTTCTTGGTGGAGCATTGTGAAAATGGATAGTACTACAGCTCCAAAGTCTTTACCAATGAGAAAAACCTGCAAATATCATACAGAATGTGTAAGAAAACTAGGTTTCCACCGTTTTGCTCATGTGAAACATCTATTGACCTCCATAGCCCATATGAATAATCATAAAGTTAAGGATTTAGTTTTCCCTAAACTCAGCGTACTTCAGGCAAACTCAATTTCAGCTGCTGCCATTTAAATGGCTTACCTTGGTAAGGCTAAGAGCGTCGACAAGTCCAAGGATGTCATCAACGAAGTCCAACATGGTAGCTTTGTCAGGTTCGGCAGGAGCCTCGGATAGTCCGTAGCCTCTGTAATCCGGGGCTATGGCTCGGAACCCAGCCTCGGACACGGCGACCATTTGGTGCCGCCACGAGTACCATATCTCCGGGAAACCGTGAAGGAAAACCACGGCCGGCGACGACCCATTTCCGATCGCCGCCACGTGGAGGTTCAGACCGTTCACTTTAACGTACTTGTGCTCAATCTTTTCCATACTCCTCCAAGATCAAAGAAACAGTTGAGTAAAGAAAACCTTTGTAGAGAGAGAGGATTGAGAGACGGTGAAGATTGAAGAGAATGAATTTCTGTGATTATTATTATTATTATTTATTTATTTTTTGGATATATGTAGGTGGAATAGGGCAAACCTCTTTATTTTCAAACTTGGTAAGTAAAATAAATTTTAATAAATAGGCCGGCGTAATAATTCAAACGTCATCAACCAATGGTCCATATAGTTAGTTCTGGGTTCTAAAAAAAACTGAAATGAACTCTATTTTCCCTAAATCTAATAATCTAATACATTAATATATTATTTATTATAAGGGAATTAATATACATATATATATATTATGAACTTGTAAGTTGTAACTATTGTGATGGCTTGATTCTAGGCGGTTATCTATGATCATAGAGAAATAGGAATTAGCTATTTAAATAGGTTAATCCTCTCTATATAATTCTCATCTCTAATAGAAATAAGCCATTATATTTCTACATCTTAACACTTAGATTAACAAATAGTAGAAACGTTCCAACTAACTTTTACTGAAAAATCCACTAGACTTTGACAAAAGGCAAATGATATTACCTAAATTAAGGTTTGCGAATTCCTTATATATATATATATATATATTATATTCCAATGCCTCTTGAACAACATTATACTGAATTCCAACTGTTCTCTTCCTGAAATCTCTCTCTCTCTCTCTCTCTCTCTCCTACCTATATCAAGAACACATCAACAACATTGCCGAACTTAATGCAATGGGAAACGACATAGTATTCCTATCGCAGCTTCTCTTGCAATGGAAATGCAGCAGAAGATCATACTATGCCCTCACTTCCCTCCTTGTCTTTCTCTTAGCATACAATAGCTTCACAGTCATCTTCACTCACCTGCATTTTCCGTCAAACACCTCGCCGGAGAAGACGAACCTCCCGCCGGAAACCGACCAGGAAAGCTCATCCAACCACCTCGCCGCCGTCCCTCCTCCCTACAAACCCGCCCAACAAAAATCGACGGTTATAATGAGCACGCACATTCCCCTACTGCACGAAAACAAAAATCTAGCAATTTCGACCAACGGAACGAACCGCCCTCGCCCGTCGAAGAGAAAGAGACGACGACGCCGCAAGCATGTCTTGAAGATGGAAGAGAAAGGGTCGAAGCAGTTCGAACGTAGGGCTGTCCATTTCTTCGAATCGGAGAGTTATAATCACACTTGTGAGTTCAGATTCTTCATGACATGGATATCTTCCATGGAGTCCTTCGGAGAAAGAGAGAAGCTTTGCATGGAGAGCTTGTTCAAGGCGCATCCCCGAGGATGTCTGATGGTCGCTTCGACCTCGTTGGATTCTACGAACGGTAAGAAAATATTCAAACCCTTCCTAGACAAGGGCTTCAAAGTGGCCGCACTTTCGCCCGACTTCGACTACTTATTCGAGGAAACCGCCGCGCAGACATGGTACGGCCGGCTGAAGCGAGGGACCGTCAACCCTGGCCACGTCTCGTTGGGTCAGAACCTGTCGAACCTCCTTAGGTTCGGGCTGCTCTATAGGTTCGGAGGGATTTATTTAGACACGGACGTCGTGGTCCTAAACCCCTTTCTAGGGCTTAGCAACGTCATCGGGGCTCAGACGATCGATCTCTCCACGGGGCGGTGGACGAGGCTGAACAACGCTGTAATGGTTTTCGACAGGGGCCACCCTTTGCTTAGGGACTTCATCAGGGAGTTTGCGTTGACGTTCGACGGGAATAAGTGGGGCCATAACGGGCCTTACTTGGTGTCGAGGGTCGTGTCTAGGGTTGGTGGGAGGTTAGGGTACAATTTTACGGTGGTGCCCCCGGCGGCTTTCTATCCCGTCGATTGGAGGAAGGTCGGAGGTATTTTTCGTGGGCCGACGAGTTTGGGCAATTCGAAGTGGGTCGCCGCGAAGCTTAGGCAGATGAGAAGTCGGAGCTTCGCCGTTCATCTGTGGAATAAGAGGAGTAGAGATCTTAGGATCGAAGATGGAAGTGTTGCTAGTGAGATTATGTTGAGTTGTTGTGTTTTCTGTAATAACGTCTCTTCGTCGCATGTTGTTTGAGTTCATGAAGACAGTTTAGTATTATGTTATAAGTTTGATTTATTATTTTATAGACTGATTGTGTTTATATGTTTTTTTCTTCTATCTGAGTTGTAACAAGCGGTCTAATGAAAGATAGTTCTGATTCGAGAAAAAGATGTTTAATATTTTGATTGAATTTGAATGAGATTTTCTGAAATTTAAATATATATATATATATTATATATGAAGAAATGTAATGTCGTGTTATGATGCATGGGCAAAGATTGGAGTTGGGTAGTTTAGTCACGCGATTATTACTATATAATTGTGTTCAGTTATGGTAATTTTTGAAAAAAAAAAAGTGTAAAAAATGAGGAGATAAAACCCAAAATAGTCCCCGATATTTACCCTATGGACTAATTTAGTCCCCGATGTTTCGTCTGAACCAATTTAGTTCCCGATGTTGACGACTTTGGACCAGTTTGGTCCTTCCATCACGATAAACGTCAATTTTAGCGGGAATTTCGCACGCACCTCACACTAAATTATGGCTAGATCGATAAAATTGAAATGGTTACTGAAATTAGGTCACGAAACTAAAAATTTTCCCTCAAAAATTCTAACATGAGCTCTATATCGTCTGCTTCGCGAGCTTCATTGACAGTAGAAGAAATCAGTACAAACCCCCAAATATTGCAAATGTTCCAAAATTCGATTCAGACATGATTTAGTGTGGGGCACATGTGAAATTCCCGTTAAAATTGACGTTTATCGTGATGGAAGGACCAAATTGGTCCAAAATCGACAACATCGGGGACTAAATTGGTTCAAACAAAACATCGAGGACTAAATTAGTTCATAGGGTAAACATTGGTGACCATTTTGAGTTTCCCGAAAAATGATTATATTTTGAATATAAATAAGGACCCATTTGGAAATTACGAGGGACCAAAAGTCGTATAAAAGCAAAATATTTATATTTTTGGACTCAATTTTGGTAATGGTTTCTTTCGTAAATAAGTTTGTATTTTATCATGTCTAAGTTAACAAAACAAAAAGGCACAAATAAGTTAAAATGACAAAATATAACTATTTTTTTCTTGAATTGTATTTTAGCCATAAAAATATCATTGCAAAATGAAACTAAATATTCTAACAATAAGGTATGAACATATTAGGCTAGTGAACTAATTTCATACTGCAATGCAACAACTATGTACATATTTTTGAAATTCATTTTTTCTTAGTTCATTTCTTTTGTATTTTGCTTAAGTAGTTGCAGTCGCATAATAATAATAATAATAACAATAATAATAATAATAATAATAATAATAATAATAATAATAGTTGGTAATCTTATCCACCTACTCCTAAACCCAATCTATAAAATTCAAGTCTACTTACGTGTTTCATAAGCATCAAATCCTTAGAAAAATCAATATATTTTAGAAAATAATGAAACTATATATTTTTTCTTTTGTTCGGCCGAATATTCAACTTTCATACGTTACTGCTGCAATGCATCAAGACAAAACTGCCTAAATCAACTCAATATACATTCGTAGAATCGACCTATGTTATATTATTCAAAATCAAACAGCTTATAAAAGTCCAAAAAGCAAATTTCTAATTTCATTCAGACATTGCAATAACGTCTGAAAAAGTTGAATATCATAATTTCCTAATATCATTTCGAAATATACATATATATATATATATATATATAATATAGTCGACCACGACCATTCACATATAAAAGAAAAGAAAAGTCATCATATAATCCAAATCAAACAAAAACTCACTTCTATATTATTATATATATACACACCTTAGAATTCTAACACAAAAGCCAATACATTACTTCACAATATTATTACCACCATGGCCTCTCCTTACCACATTAATATCTCACGCCCCACCAATATTACAATTTCCTCTTCAAAAACTCCTTTCTTCATCAAGCCAACTCGAACCCAAAAAACCCTAATAACATCATGCAAGAAATCCACGGTAGATGATGATGATCATGACAACAACCACCGTCAAGAATCGTCGAAACAAACAGCACGGCCTCTAAAGCTCGACAGAAGAAACCTCCTACTAGCCATAGGCGGCTCGTCCCTCATCACCGCCACGACTCCTCCCCAGCTAACCACCGCCTTCGCCGCCCCGATCTCCGCCCCGGACGTCACGAAATGCGGGCCCGCCGACCTCCCCCAAGGCGCCGCCCCGACAAACTGCTGCCCGCCGACGCTTTCGAGCATCGCGGACTTCAAGATCCCTCCCCAGCCTCGGACTTTGCGGCTACGCCACGCAGCCCACTTGGCCGACGACTCGTACGTGGCCAAGTTCAACCGAGCCGTCGAGCTCATGCGGGCCCTGCCAGACGACGACCCGAGGAGCTTCAAGCAGCAGGCCAACGTTCACTGCGCATACTGCGACGGTGCTTACGATCAAGTAGGGTTTCCCAACTTGGAGCTCCAAGTCCACAACTCTTGGCTGTTCTTTCCATTCCATAGGTGGTATCTGTACTTCTTCGAAAGAATCTTGGGAAAACTGATCGACGACCCGGCGTTTGCTATGCCCTATTGGAACTGGGATGCACAAGGCGGGATGAGTCTGCCGTCGATGTACGCCGTGCCAAACTCGGCCTTGCACGATAACCTTCGCGATCGAGCCCATCAGCCGCCGACGGTCGTAGACTTGAACTTCAGCGGGAATGGTCAGAGCAACGTTAGCCCCGATAAGCAAGTGCAGAGAAACCTCACGATTATGTACAGGCAAATGGTGTCGAACGCTAAAACTCCCGGGCTTTTCTTTGGGAGCCCGTATAGGAGCGGGGACGAGCCGAACCCTGGAAGTGGTTCGATCGAGAATATCCCGCATGGGCCCGTTCATGTCTGGACGGGCGACAGCACTCAGCCCAACTTCGAAGACATGGGGAATTTCTACTCGGCGGGGCGGGACCCTATATTCTTCGCTCATCATTCGAACATTGATAGGCTGTGGAATGTCTGGAAAAC
Organism: Lindernia subracemosa; assembly: GCA_028392965.1. Classification (NCBI taxonomy): domain Eukaryota; kingdom Viridiplantae; phylum Streptophyta; class Magnoliopsida; order Lamiales; family Linderniaceae; genus Vandellia; species Vandellia subracemosa. The sequence goes on from JAQPCC010000006.1 coordinate 3,845,309, forward strand.
CCTCGGCGGTAAGAGGAAGGACATAACCGACCCCGACTTCTTGGATGCTTCTTTCGTGTTTTACGATGAGAATGCTCAGATGGTTAGGGTTAGGGTTAGGGACTGTTTGGACCATACGAAATTAGGGTATGAGTACCAAGATGTTGAGATTCCATGGTTGAACTCTAAGCCAAAGCCCAGAATCTCTTCCGCCTTGAGGAAGCTGAAGAAGCTCGGACGGGCAAACGCTGCCGACGAGAGGGCGGGATTGGACTCCCTCCCGGCGAAGCTCAATAGGGTCCTAAAGGTCATGGTGAAGAGGCCGAAGAAGAAGAGAAGCAAGAAAGAGAAGGATGAGGCCGAGGAGGTCTTGGTCATCCAGGGAATCGAATTGGACAGAGACGTATACGCTAAGTTCGACGTTTACATCAACGACGAGGACGACGAGGTGAGGAGCAACGTCGAGGACAGTGAGTTCGCCGGGAGCTTCGTGAACGTCCCGCATAAGCACAAACAAGGTAAGAAGATCAAGACGCAGCTGAAGCTTTCGATAACCGACCTTTTGGAGGATTTGGACGCCGAGGACGATGAGCATGTCCTGGTGACCTTGGTGCCTACTAACGCCGGCGGTTCTGTGACCATCCGCGGGATGAAGATCGAGCTTCATGATTGATTAGTCGACGTTATTGCAATATGAATCGATCGTAGTTTTTCGATCTTTTGCCGTCGTGTAATAATTAATAAAGAATAATCGATCATCGGTTTCAGTTGATGAAGATGAAAACATCTACGGACTCTACGAATCAATCCATTTCGAAACGAAAACACACACTGCAAACACACAGTAGCAATATAAAAAATCGAAGCTTTTGGCTACATATATAAATTAAAGACTAAACATTTTTATTGGTAAGAAGCTCGTCGGTCTTGGCGGTATTGGTTTCGGCTGGCGGCGGAGGATAGCACAATGGGTCGCACTGTGTATTCAAGCAGATAGGGTCGATAACTGGCTTTAAGCAGCGTTTGACGCATTCTACGCAGGTTTCTGCATTAGTTGAGGCCATGGAGAAGAAGAACACTGTCATGACCAAAGCCATTGTTAGGACAACATCACGAGGAAGAAAGGACGCCTTGATCTTCATTGTAGGATAATAAGAGGTTTTGTTTTGTTGATGGATTTGCGAGGTTCTTTGGGCTTTGCTAGGAGTGATGTTTGTTTATATACAAGTGTGAGGCTTTGGCCACTTCTTTTAGGGGGTATTAATTATTAGAGGATTAAGATTAATTGGAGGATTTTTTTTCCTTTTTATGTGTTTTGTGATTTATGATTATTGTAATTAAATCCTATGGGATTACGATAATTGACTTAATCATGTAATAATACAAGGAAAGCATATCGTGATTAATTATCTAGTAATTAATGGGATTAAAGTCAAATTTATTAAGGTGGGTCTGCTTTGATTTAGCTATGAAGATTATATTTGAATTAATGTAATCTTGGAACACCATCACCGTTTAAAAAGTTGATTATTATGGAATTCCCTTTTTTTTTTTTTGAGATGATGATTGATGATCGTGGATATGATATTATCTTATGGGTTATTTAGAGGAAGGAAATAGTTTAGGATTACATGAATTATTTAAATGATTTTAGGATTATTTGACTTTCTATTATTTTTTCTTTTACTTTTCTTTATTGTAGTTAATAGCGATATGATATCTATTCTTGTAACATTTAAAAAAACAAAAAAACACTATTCAAATCATTCTCTCACTTTATTATTTTTTTCTTAGGAAATGCCAACAACGAGGAGATCTTAAGGATTTGTGTGTTAGGTTGTGGGATCGAATCCCCCTCTCACAATTTCTTGAGTAGTCCCCATGAGATTTATTTCCCATGACTATTGTTCTCAGATGAGTTTGGAACGTATTCATCTGACCCCGGGATTAGTCCCACCACTGGAGTGTGTGGCGTAATTAGGCCTCCGCCAGGTCTGTGTGACGCAAAGCCCACGCCGGTATTTAGGGGCTAGCTCATAGACAGATCGAGTGGAAAAACCTCGGGACCGCCAAAAAAAAATATATATATTTCAAACATCATAGATTATTACATACCTCGGAACCATTCAATTTATTGAAGAAGGTACACACAAAAGCCTGATATGGCCTTAAATAAATGAATAAACCTTAACAAACAACCCAAGAATGTACAAAAAAAGCACATAGTGTGTAGTTCACCACGACAACGAACGACCCACAAAGGTCAAACATATGCAGATAGGCTCTTCCTGCCTGTAATAACCCTACTGATGAAATCTCATAACAAACACTTCCCTTTTGAGTCTTCAAGCCGAAAATAGCTTGTGATCATGCCGCGAGTTTAGACTGGTTCAAGCTTTTGGTCCCATTAGCAATCGAATTGTTCTTGGCAAGTTTCGGCGGAGTTGTTTTGTTTGTGAGTTTCTTAGATGCTCCGGGTGATAAACCATTGTTAGATGCTGTTCTTTCGGCGATTCTCTTCTGGCGCTGAATCACAAGTTCTTCCAATCTCTTGCGTTCTTCTTCTTCCTGCAACATAAAAACGGCGGATTAGATTCGTACATACCTAAACATACGTAATAATTCGAGTTTTCGAATATGTTTTGTACCCTTTGTAACTTGCTCTTTTGCATGGTGGACCGACTAGCCGGGGTGGTCTTGCTCTTGGCTAACGAATCGAGCCTGCTTCTAGACAGTGACTTGGACCTCATATCTTTAACGGGCGTTTTTGTAGTTTTCTTACCACCCCCGCTCTTACCATTCTCTTCTGCAGCAGCAGCATCAGCAGCAACTTCTTTAACGGTGGAGCGTTTCTTATCGACTTCGGTGAAAGAGATCTCGGCTGCATAGTCCATTTCGGGTGCCCATGAGGCTGTAGATTCATTCGACTCCCTTGCAAGAACCATGCAGAGTTCATCGGGCTCCATCGAGCGAGACAGGCCCAGCCCGGGATTAGTCGGGCTTTCATTAGCTGCCTGAGATGTTTTATCGAACATGGTGGTGATGTCAGTTTTCCACTGAGAAGCATAAGGGTCGTCGAATCCCAACCTCCTTGACTCTATGATGAACGAATCGTCAGCAGCCGAAGCTTCGTTAGATGTTTCTTTCTTGATGAAATCTCCGTCGTAGTTAAAATCCAGCTGCTTGTGGTTTAAGGTTTGGGAATTCCCCGAAGCGTTAGCAACAAACCAATCGTCCCCTCTCGGGATTTTCCTAGCAGATTCTGACGAGAAATCGAGACCGTCAGATCTAGATTCCGTGGTCTGCTGCGAGAACAGCGCGCTTTCACCTTCAGACACGATTTGCTTTTTCATCATGGGATTTGTAGCTTCACCGTTAGTGAAATCCAATGTGTTGCCTCTGAAACCATTAACACCGTTTCTCTGAACCATTAGAACTGAATCATCAGCAGTTGGATGTTTCTTGATTTTCTCAGACTCCAAGTGAAAATCTCCGTTAGCTCCATTCGAAATCGTCCCATTGGAATTATTCACGAAGAAATGTTCGTCAAATGCTTCCATGTTGAGCTGCTTTCGATCGTTAGAAGCTGAATCTTCATGACTCAAGAGAAGATTCTGGAAAGCACCCCACGGATTACTTGCTTTTCCTCCATTAACGTCGGCCTCATTGTAACCGAATTCTTGTTCTACATTCTGAGCATGTTTTCCTCCATTCTTACGTGCTTTGGAGTGGCCATGATTATTACCATTACGCCTCTCTAAAGAAGCAATTGCATTGTCTACCCCTTCTCTAATGGAAGCTTCATCAAGTGAAACATCCTCAGAAGATTCCTCATCAGAGGCTTCATCTTCTTCTCCACTGCGCTTCTGAGACGTTATGTAGTTAATATTACGTATCACCACGGTTTTCGAGCTCTTTTTCTTCTTCTTCTTGCTCTGTCTTTTCCCTTTCGAAGAATCATCATTGGATGACGAAGAATCATCGCTAGACGTAATCTGCTCTTCTTCTTCTTCGGAAGACTCTGAAGCCCCCGAATTTTTGTCCTTTTTCTTGGACGATTTGTGCTTCTTGTGATCTTTAGGTGGCGGAAATCCCATGTGCCCCGGGAAATAAGGCATGGGGTAGCCCTGATAAGGCGGCGGCATTTGATAGCCGTACATATACTGAGGAATCTGATTCATCCATGGCATTTGCTGCTGAACATTTGAGTTCAATTCGGGCGCCGTATTGTTTTCTGCAACAGTTTTAAGGTTGCTAGTGAGCATTCGAATCTTGTCCGTAAATAAATCTCAACTCAAAATTTTATTACAAAAACGTACCTTTGCTTCCATCAGAGGTGTCGGATAACGGTTCTGATGAGCCCGTTCTTGCAAGTGGGGTTGCATTGTTGTGGAAATTTTCGCCTGCTAACATAATCCCAGACGTTCCCATGTAAGAGAGATCGTGGACGGGATATGCTTGCACAGCCGCTAACTCATCCATCCATTGATCGTCTGAGTGCTTTTTCTTGTAAAGATATTTGAAATCAGTGCAAGCAGCTCTAACATCAAAGACAAAATTTTCGAAAATTAAGGTACTTTCTTTGCAGTTTAAACAGTCCAAAGATTTCTCAAAAAACAGCCAGACAAAGTCCAATCGAAATTTTTACCTTAAACGAGCGGCCCCAAAAGCATCAGCAAAGGATATGAGGTCATCAATGGTTTCTATTTCGTACCCAGCAACAACTGCCCGAGCATAAGCCATGGCTTGCTCTTTCAGTAGCAGTGCTTTTCTAGTGTCCATGAGCCGTTGGAGTTGAACCCTTTTAATAGTAATAATGAGAAAATAAGTTCGTCCTGTAAGATATATGACAATGGGAACTAATTCGAATAATCTGATGAAATGAATGAGAGATCGATTACTTGGAACTTTCTCTAAGTAAAGAACCATCTTCTTCTTCGGCACTCGATGAATTAGTCGACTTCTTCGTCATACCATTAGAAACTGGCGAGCTCCCTGAAAAAATCGAAGGAGCTCGGGCATGTAAACAAGCATTCAAACCATATATTCAATACACAAATGAATGTGAATTCTATTTGCCAAAATATAGAAATGTAATAAGACCATCCTAATACCTTCCCCTTGATGGCTGGCCTCTTCGATGCGAAGAATCTCGTTAGATTGAAGCGAACTCTCAATCTGCAGTATTTCCCGCTCTAAACGCATTATCCTCTCGAGAATCTCAGGCGTGCTTACGAAACGCACAAATCTGCCACCACAAAGAACCAAGGAAATAAAAAATAGTGTGAACAAATGAAACATCCTCCTAGCATAGTTTAAGCTCTCTTTTTTAGATCTTCAAAGTTCACCAAGATCTACCCCTCTTAACTTCTCAACTCCCTTATCTTCTTTCTCGCCACAACTCACTCATTTAAATGTCATAGTTTCTCCCACAAAATGTTAGCATCCATTACCATACCAAGATCCGAAGATTCAGAGCAATTTATACTGTCATAAGATAAGGATAAGAACACTTTTTCCGGCCAAAATTACAAAAATGGATAAAGGCTAATAACTACTACCTCTGAAATGTGGTTTTGGTGAACCATGGCGCAGCATCATCATCATCATCTTCCCCAGAAGAAGACGGCGGGCAAAGAGTGATTGAATATCCACCTTTAGGAATCTGATCCTTAGCATATTGAAGATGAGAAACAAAAGGCTCCACCAGCCCAGAAGCTAGCTTCTCACTTGACTTCCCACGGAATAGAACTAGATCACATCTATTGTTACACAAATCGAAGAATCAAAACAGCCCACAATGTAAAGATCGAGACTTTATCAGTACCTTGTCTTAAAAAGAAAACACAATCGGACATGCCAGGGCGAGATACTTTACCTTGTTCTTGTGGGCGTAAGGTGAAACACAGCATAATCAAGAATAGCTTTGGAATCCATAATAATCGAATGGGAACTTCTAAGATTGATAGAAAAGATATATTAGGGGCCAAAGGCAAAGCTCACGCCCTTGAAAATGACACAAACATCTTTTCTGAGTCTTAACTGGACATGAGAAAGAGCCAGCAAGAACTGATGAAGCAAGTGCACATGGCCAGTGTGTGTTTTACTGTGTGTATAGCTTCAATTGTGATATAAATAAATATGAAGATACTTCCTTTTTTTTTTTTAGATTATTATTTATTTTCTTTGGAAAACGGTTGAGTGAAGGAGCAATTTTCTATGGTACATTTATGCGATGCTGAAGTGGGGCCCATGTGATAGGCATGACGTCCCCACTTTCCTCTCCATTATTACGCAATTACTACACTAATCTTGCTCGAATAATTAGGATTTTTTACACTAATTTAATACTATGTAATAATGATAATTATTTGATTGATGCACATCCAATAATGGAAGATGTTCAAAGAATGATATCATTAAGGTGGGCTCGATTGTGTTGTGTGGTGCATACCTAACAATTAGATGTGAATGCACACACACAAACACACTTTAGGTGCGTGTAATAACATCAATCGATTAATGTTTTTTTTAGAAAATAATTGTTGTGGGACTTTTTGCTTATTAGTTGTTAAGATAATCCAAAATTAAGTTTTGAAAGGAATAATATTTAAAAAAAAATAGTACTTATTTGGGTTGAGAGTAAAATATCTCAATATATTTATTGGTCTCACATATCAAAACAAAACAACGTTCACCGACTCTTTAAGGAGTTTTGTGGATTTGAATGGATTGGTTGGGCTGTCGTCATTATCAATATAACGACAATTATAAGAATAAATTAATTAAAATATAATGACTGTAAGTATTTGCATAAACCAGACGAAATAATAAAAACATCCTTTTTTGACTTTTTGGCCACTCTTATATTTAGCACTATTAGAAAATGCATCTGCCCCACTAATTATATTATTTTTAGTTAATTAATTAGTTGATTTACAAGCACCAACAGCCGGCAATATTTTTATTATTAAAAATATTATTACTGTAATTCTGTAACTCTTATTGTAATCCGAGATACATTTTTTTTAGAATATTTTAAATACTGTCTGCACACCAAATAACAGAATTCGATGAAGCCAAATAATAATAATAATAATAATAATAATAATAATAATAATAATAATAATAATAATAATAATAATAAGTATCTGCCAATTGATAGAAATGCCAAAATAGGTAAATCGTCGGTGGCCTTCAATTATAATTAGGTTGTCCTACCAAGGAAATTAATAATTAAATTGTAATAGTGATTGATTACAGCTGGAAAATTATATTCTTCGTATTTTTCTCGAAGTCTATATATTTTATTGTAATTTAACATCACATGCATCAACTAGGAATATGTATATATATATATATATATATATATGTTTTCTTAAAAAAAAAAAAGAAATTGCTTGATGCCTAAGACAAGAACCATAATGAAAACTTGGATGAGAGACTTCGTCCATGCTGACTTTTTCAGATGCTCGTTGATTATTGAAGCTTTTGAGCATATGTATGCTATGCACATGCAGTATATTTATAATTTTTTTTAAAAAAAATAATTTTGAAAGTCAATGAGAGTCAACTGATCAATTAAGGAACTAAAAGCTTCAGTTTTTCTCTGTCTTTTTCATTATCTACCATTCATTAATGTCAAATTATTTTATTAGGAATGAATAACAAATATATTTAATGCTTTCTTTATTTTTTATTTTTTATCCATTTTAGGTCCCTCTTGTCAATGATCCTTGCCTTGTGATGCCAGGCAATCACGAGATCCAAATGAGTATGTTTAATATTCATGTGTAAGTCAACTTAATATTATACTATTTGGGTAATAATAGAATAATATTAATAGTGAAAATCATATTTAATTAGGAATTAATATGATTAACAAATGTATATATTAAGAACGTCATAATGTGTTTACTATATATACTACTTTTAGTTTTGGTATTTAATTAAAAAAAATGGACAAATAAGGTGTGATTTTCTTGTTTTTAAAACAAAATATTTTTATATTCTACTATTTAATTTTATATTAATTATGGTAGATCATATGCAACTAATCCCTAAAATCGTGGGTATTAATTACGAGCCTTACAACATATATATAATGATCACACTAAACAATATTAATTTTTTTTTACCTCGAGGGTCAATTTCTATTCAAACGCTTCTTACAAAACGTAGGAAACATATCTCCAACCTTTTTATATCATATAATCAATACATCGTACATCCCTTAAGTCAATACATATATAACTAATAATATCTCTTGAAAATTAGTTATTCTCATCGCTTCGAAGGCAAAGGTACGCCGGAAAGAAACGATTTGAAGAGCAAAAGCGCCTCGCTTGGTTTATACGTCGGCACCTCATGGCCAGCTCCTCGGACCGTCGCATACGTCAGCCCTTCGTATTCTTGAACCCATCCTCCCACCTTATCGAAAAAAATTGAAAAAAAAAAACAGTTAAATAAATAAACTCTATAGAAAGAATTTCAAGTGTATATAATATATATAGGATGAATGAATGCTTCAATTCACCTCTTTCTGATGATACCATGGCCTCCATGCACTCTTGATTTTAAGCTTCAAGACTCCCAAACTGTACCGTGTTGCAAGAACCGAAACCCGACCATCGACATCGCCGCTATCGAATAATCAAGAAATTCGAACATTACATTCTCGGAACGACTGTGTAGGAAAATTATATCATTCATTCATGCATATATATACCTGTAGACCCAAACCCTAAGTCCTGAGGCAATGAGCTTTTTGTATATGGGAAGAACAGATTCTCTTGAGTCTGACCAAGTATCAAATAATGTCTGACTGTATCAAATTAATGATCCCCTACTTAGCATCAATATTATCGAAAAAGAATAAAAAATAAATAAAATAGAAGGATTAAAGAAGTTCAAGAACTGACTTGCATGGGCTCCAATGCCTTAGGCTCGTTGGATCCGTAGCAACGTGAAGTGCCTTCTGTACATCAATTCGATTGTAATACGACTTGGCATAGTTATCCAAGCATGGATCGAACCCTCCCATTATTCTCGGAATCTAAATTTTTGTCACGAAAAGAAAAAAAATCAAGAAAAGAATAACTTTCCATGTGTGAAATTAACACTTTTAACATTAGGGTTTAATTACCATCTTCGATGAACCCTTCGTTTTCGCTGTTAGGACGCGCGAATCACTTGAGTTAACGAGGCATTTTGGTACGTAAAGGTTGTAGATGCTAATGTCTTGGTACTGCTTGAGCAACTCATCCACTGCATCTTTGCAAGCGAGGTTGCTCCACGTATCGTTGCTGTAGAAATCGCAGTTCTCTACGATCGTTTTGTGGGTCTCGTCGGAGGCAACCGCGTGGCTCCATGCGAAGTCCAAGAGGCCTTTCCAATCCTCGGGATCGAATGTCTCGGGATTGCCTAGCTACACCATGTAATAAACATTGTTCAGATTTTGGAATGGAGATTCATTAAATTCAGACAAAAGGAGGTAATCACCGTACCAATATGCCTTTAAGATCAATGAGCAAGGAGGGATCTTTCTTCTTGTTGCTGTCGAGAATGACTTCAGCAAGCTCGGGGACGTACTTCCCTGACCAGAATATTAATCAAGAAAGTATATATACGAAGGAAACGAATCGAAATCTACTGTCTAATTCCTTTAGGGTTTTCGATTAGAATCGATTAAAAGGTTATTACCTGCGTAGCTCTCGCCCGCTATGTAAAAAGTACGGTTTCTATACGATGGAAACTTCAGGTACCACTTGTGTAGGAAAGCATAGGCATCTCTTGCTGGAAAATGGAAGTGTATTTATATATGTTAGAATTCATGGTGTCTTTATAGCCCCCAAGAATATGTATGTATGCCTTAGACTTATATATACCTGTAAAATCGTCTCCCAGATGATCATAATCACTGCTAGTATTTGTATATGAAAAACCAACACCAATAGGTGACTCCAAGAACAATATATTGGCTTCTGCAATATATATATATATATATATATATACCACAAGATTCATATTAATATAAAAATACTATGATATTTTTCATGCTTCTTTTATGATATTATATACCTGTATTCCATGAGAAAGGATTAAATGTTAAGCTCTTCTCATAATCTTTGTCAACAAAGAAAGGTCCGATCTCTTGCGAAGCACCGTATGCAATCGATGAACAGCCCGGCCCTTCAACCATAGATCAAAGCATGATAAAAATAAATAAATAAATAAATTATATAACTTGAATATATATATATATATGTGTGTGTGTGTATGTGTGTTTTTCATCATATATCTAACCCTAACCTCCATTAAGCCACAAGACTAGAGGTTTTTCATGGGCATTCTCGGCGGCTTCGTAGAACCAGTAGAAAAGGGCCCTACCGTTCGTTTCGTTAACGTTAACATATCCGGCGTAGTGTCGGAAATTGACGTCGGGTTGGCCCGGGAGATTAGTCACAAGATCGTCGTCGAAGTTGGCATTAGGTTTTGTATCTACTGCTATTGTTTTTGTCGTAAGTAATATAAGAAGCATGGAAAGGGCGAAGGTGGTGAGTCTGAAAATGAGATCCATTGGAGTAAAAATGTTAGAACTTTGAGTGATTTTATTACACAGATATATATATATATATATATATATATTTCTAGTCAAGATAATGAATCATGCACTGGTCAAAAATGGGATTTTTCTTCTAAACCTTTGCCAAAAAAGAATGTGTTGGAAGTCAGTCATCTTTGTCATAAATGATTGTATTATCGCCTGCAGGAAATGTATGTTAGGGATAGGATTACGTAAATCAATTATTGTAATAATCACTTTTATGAAAATTAAAAATAAGTCAAAGTTGAAAAGATATTATTAGGCAAATCACCAACATTAAATGGTTTAGATTTCAGTTGACCATGATCGTTCAGCTTATCATGAGTAAGCCATGTAAGGAGTGGATATGATATATATATTAACAAAAAAAAAAGGAATTTTTTTTATTATATTTAATTAAAACATTAGTTAACATAATTCGTGTTAAGCGTTTCATTCATGAAGAAACATATATTGACAGTAGCGTAACTCAAATCAAACAAGTTGCTGTCATACGATATAACGTTTGATTAGGGATTGAATATCGAAATTATATACTATCTTAATTCAAATAAATCGATTTATTTCATAAAGAACCACTTATCTTTGGTTTAATTAGTAGTTAAGTATTTAATCGCACGTTGAAGATGAAAAATCAAGATATTAATTTTTGTATCAAATGCATATATAAAAATCTTGTGATACATTCTTTTTGGAAATGAACGTAAAATAAAATTAAAAAAAAAATATTTCGATTATATGCAGAATGTAGTTTACTTTGACTTAGATCATAGAAAGAGATTCATTTCATGGTCCAACCAATAATAACAACAGAAAAATCGAAAAAAAAAAAAAAAAAAAGTAAAAAAAGGAACTTGGGCAGTCTATAGAACTAACATGGCTAATAAGACTCCTTTTCAAACTTCAACGACAACGACGACTCTATCCAGCCAGACAACATAATCCCAAATGCTTCTTAGTTCTCTTTCTTTCTCCTTCTCCATCATCTCCAACAATCTGCCATAACCATCATCGAAGTTCAAGGCATAGCTGTAAGGATCATACTGAAACTTAAACTCTTGTCTCCTTATTCTTCCATTGCAGGCCATCATCGTTCTTAGCCTGCGAAGCACTCTTCTGCAGTGCTTTCTTCCACGATACTGCAATAATCCGAAGCTTTCGAGCAAACCCATTAGCTGAAGTTTCACAGAAACGATAAAATTTTAAGAAAGAAGAAGAGAAGGGTGGACATAACTAAGAAACGCAATGACTATAAATTAAATAAAAGATTCTTGCTATAATAAACTATATTTCTTGCCTTGGCCTCGGAGTACTCAAATTCAGTGTGTGTAAATGCACAGACATATTGTGTGTGTTTGTCTGTGTTTGAAATTATGGAGAAAAAGGCCAAATGTGGTCAGAGTCGCATCACTATCATATTGGTTGTATAGTTAAACACGTCTAAAATACAATAAAATATATACCAGGACAAAAAAAATACAAAAATAAAACAGTTATATGTATATTTATTTATATAAGTACACTAATTTAAATGTAGTCATTTCTATGTAGTTAGCATGGAACACCTAAAGATCGTTGAATTGTTGTCTGCCAACCATACACTTTACATTATTGATTAGTTAATTACGCATATAATATAGGTTCGGATTTGTTATTCCATCTGTCGGAAAATTGACATCTAAGTACCAATATATATATATATAGTATTTTAGGCATAAGTGTGCAGTATATATATATATATATGGAATATAGTTAGAATAAATTTAAAAATTAAGGATAAAATAGTAATTAACTTTGTCATATCAAATTAATTTGATATAATTACTATGGGATGCTCTTCAATAATATATAATATAGATTTATATGTGCCAAATGATATATATCTCTAGTCGTCGAGCGATGATATCTCCAACCAAGAATATTAATCCAAATGAAAGTCATGATCGTCCTATAGCTGACATTGAGTTTATCAGAAAGATTAGTTCCCCTAGAAGTCGAGGTTGGTAAAAAATTAATTTCATACAAAAATTTAGTCGGAATGTGATGACTAAGTTATTCTTGCCTTGTGTAGAATATCTCCATAAAAAATGTACCAAATATATAATATCCAACTAAATATAGATGCTATTGCTATCCACCTATTTATATCAATTTTATTTTGAGATAGGAAGATGATGCAAAAAAAAAAGAGAGAAAAATCCAACTTTATATCAACAGCAAAAGGTGATGGGCAGAAAAAGGGAAGGGAAATAGTGTTCTTTTTCTGATCTTGCACTTTTGTCCTTGTATGTATGCTAAACCATTTTATGTCCCCTTTTCCGTATTAATTCCATTACAAAAGGTTCCTTCTATGCTTTAACTTCTATTTTTAATTTAATTTATTTAATTATTTTTAGCTTGGTCCTAAAGCTAGGCTTAGCTTAGCTTATATGTCTGTGCGTATCTTTCTCTTTGACTTTTTTTACAAGATTTCGAAATAGATATTATTTTACAATTAAATAGTACTGAATTTTGAAATTTTGATATTTTTCAAAATTAAATCTTTTAGAGCAGAAAGTGTATTCAATATACAATAGGTTTTAGAATATCTATATTATTTATTGAGAGATAAGGATGGTTAAAGATTGTCGATTTGGTCCGTCACCTTTAAATACAATTTTGCTCTTTTTCCTATTAATTTATTTAATTTGTGTAATTACTATTTTATCCTTCAACTTTTTTTAATTATCATAATTATATCCTCATAAATATTTTTTTTGGTTTTATATACTTAAATAATTGTATTAACATGTTAAATTATAAATAACTTAAAATATAAATAATATTATATATTAATATACATACACATTTAATTACCTAAAAAGGTCATTAATCATTATTTATAGGAAATAAAAGACATTCTTCATGGGCTGCATAAGTTCGGGCCCAATAACAACCCAATAACAGTTAATTTCAGTGCTTTGACTTTGACTTCCTCTCAAACGGCGGCTGATATGCATGTTTTTTGAACTTAGTAATATTTTATTTAATTTCCTCTTATATATACTTCGTAAATATTGTGTAATCTTACTTATTTATTTAAATAAATACATTAAGAAATAAATACAAACTTTTGAATGTCTTGTGTGTGAGAATTTGTGACAATGTCGTCCCCCACCACTCACCAGCACCACACGAACAAGACAAATTTGAAGGAGTCAAGAATGTGCCTTTATAGGGAATTTTTTTTTTTTTTATTTTACAAAAGTGGGAAAAAGAAATAAAACCTTTCACACACTTTTATAAACTTTTTTTCGAAATATCAAAAAGTGCAAAGTAGGTACAATAAAAGTATAAAAATTACCACAGCATCCTATGTTTGAATTTTGAAATAATCCAAAAGTCTTTGCATTCCATTCCAAATGCTAAATATTACATTTCTCTTTGCTTTGTTGTTTGTTTTTTTCTACTACATTAATTATTAATTAAAAATAACATAAATTATAATGTTTAACAAAAACTAAAATCAACATGTGAAATCAAATCATTGACGCAAGCCATATGAATATCACTATCGAAAACATTGCAAAAGAAAGTAACAAAATCAAAGGACATATCAGAAAATCTGTCTTTGACCTTTTTTCCTTCATAGTTTATAAAATTAGGTAAATACAAGTAGACCCCTGTGGAATTAGATAAATACAAATAGACCCCTGTGGGCCACTAGACTGTAATAATAGTTAGTTCCCCAAAATACCCTTAAGTAAACTACAGAAAGATAAAACACTCGAGGGACACAAGCGGGTTTTCCAAGGACTCATCACCCGGCGCCGTCGCCGGCGGCGGCACTCGAGCCAACTCCGACGCGACACGGTTAGGCGATCGCATTGTTCTCCTAGCAGCTTGACTGACACCGCCAGCGTTGGTGGGTTTAAGAGGTTTGCTCCGGTCGGCGCGCGTGGCCGGAGACGGCGATCTGCGGTCGGGAATCACTCTGCTACTGCTCTCCCTCCCTCTCACCGGCGATTGCCTGACACGGTTCGACGACTGGTCGATTCTCCGACAGGGAGACTTCGACAATGCCCTCTGCCTCCCCTTGACCAAGGCTTCCCTAACTGGTTTATTCGCCGGCTCTTCCCTGCCCTCCGATACCGACGCCGTACATACGGTGGTACTCTCGCTCACCGTGCTGGCCACCTCCTCCGAGACGTCGTCCTTCGGGGCTTGCGCGGCGAGGGGCTTGGACGGGACGACGCCGTTTCTGTCGGGATAAAAACGCGGCGGGGTTCTAAATGGTTGCTTTTCTAGTAGTGGAGCTGACTTTATGAATGGGCTGGTAACAACCTTAGCGGAAGCACTAAGATTTTCTCGGTGTTTCTGCGACGGCGGCGGCGGCGGCTGAGGCTGTGGGAGATGGACTATTTCCTTGACGGTTTCTTCTTCGGGCTGCGGCGGAGATTTGTTGAAGCCGCCGGCGATCGGCTTAGCTTCAGTGTTTTGTGTCTTATTACAACTGTTGGAGCTAATGCAGCAACCCATTTCATCCAAGATTTGCTCTTTTGCTGCTAAGTTATATATATATGATCAAACGGAGTGATGATACTTTATATATTGGGTGAATGTTAAGGTTTTATGAGAATGTAATAATTACATTTGCAAATTTTCGGGCGTGATTATATTATCATTTATATAAGTAAGAGGTTTTCTTATTTGATTAATAAGAAAGTAATATTTCGGTAATAAATCGGAGATGTATGTTGAATGGGAGATAATCTACTGTACGCATGCATGTTGAGATTTGGTAATTATTTACGGCGGAGTTTAGTTTAATGGGAAATAATATCAGCAATTATAAGACAGATTTAATATTATATTACCAAGTAATGGATGGTGACGGCGTTGTATAGTAGGTATGGCCCGTGAAAAATCGTTGTCTTCTTGTTGAAAATTTGAAATAATAATTGGATGAATAATAAGTTTTTGTCAATATAATAAGTATTATTTTTAGCACGTATATTTTATTTAAACTAATCATTATAAACTCCGCTTTAATAATTAATGATCTCGTAATTATTTTATTCTGTTAGTGCTTCGAAGGAATAAGCTGGGAATTCCAAGGTGGTATGTTTGGTATGGTATGCATTTCGAAACTCACCCTTCAAACTTCAAAAATCGATATTATATATTTCTAAATATATATATATGTATATGTCCGTGACACAAGGAAAAAAAAATTTACTTTATATTCGTAAAGCAATCAACTGACAACGTGAAGTTTTTAACAAGGTCAGGCGTGACACAATAGCCTCCCCGTGATATGCATTAAAATTACAGTAGCGATTTAAATATTATCTCAAGTCATATCATATCATATAATTTGCCTTATACTTCACGCACGGTAGTTTTATTGCATTGCAGTCCCTTTGTCCAAAATTAATTACTCATTATGGGCCTGCAATTGTACGTAGTATTCAAAGGCCCATTATGAAAAGAGGCCCATTTACATATTTAAAATCCGTATACTACGGACCTTTTTTGGGTTCTTGACCCACTTTTAAATGTAGAAAACTTTTGATAGAATATCGCGATAAAACTCAAGATGGCCCCAAATGTTAGTCCTCAATATTTAGCATGAATCGATTTAGTTCTCGATGTTGTCGATTTTGGATCAATTTGGTTATTCTGTCTCGATAAACGTCAATTTTAATGGAAATTTCACACGTGTCTCACGATAAATTATATCTGAGTCGATAAAATTGAAATGATCATTGAAATTATGGTATGAAACTAAAAATTTCTCCTCCAAAATTCGAATACGAGCTCTAGACGTCTGCTTTCTCGAGCTTCATTAACACTTGAAAAGAAAACAATACGAACTCTCAAATCCTGTAAATATTCCAAAATTCGATCCAGACATGGTTTAGTGTGGGACGATCGCAAGATTCCCACTAAAATTGACATTAATCATGACGAAGAGACCAAATTGGTCCAAAATCGACAACACCGGGGATTAAATTGGTTCATGCAAAAATCGGAGACTAAATTAGTGTTCTGAATTAATATATATAATATGTCTGTATGTGACATCGATTAGTATTAGTCAATCAATAGGGAGTCCATGTGGACCAAAGCTGAACACATGGACGTTGGTGTGCTGCACATGTTAGCAAACGACAATTTGCGATGCAGCAGAGAAATAAACGGCTATTCTTTCTCCATTCTCTAAATCTCAACTATTGTCCATAAAATAAAATTCATAAATAAATATCATATTTTTTTCATGACTTAGTATTTTTCAAAGGGAAAAAAAGGTTGCTTTAAGAGGGCTTTTTTAATTTAATATTGCTATTTTTTTTATTGATTAATTAAATAGGATTATTTTGAAATGTATTAATAAAATAGGACAAAACGCGGCTAATGAAAGCGACGTCGCATCCATTAAACGCGACGTAGCTTCCAATGGAAGCGATGAGTATATGGGCCGCATATTCCAAAATGGGCCTTCGTCGGGTCCATTGGATGCGACGTCGTGTCCAATGGCCGCAACGAGTATACGGGCCGCATATTCCAAAATGGGCCTTCGTCGAGTCCATTGGATGCGACGTCGTGTCCAATGGATGCGACGTCGTGTCCAATGGATGCGACGCCGTGTCTCTGCTTCTGAAAAGGCTGCAATGACTTCTGAAAAGGCTGAACTCTGAAAAGGCTGAAGCAATGGCTTCTGAAAAGGCTGAATTCTGAAAAGGCTGAAGCAATGACTTCTGAAAAGGCTGAAGCAATGTCTGATTTATGAAAAGGCTGAAACACTGTGTAACTGTTGTCGTCGTGGGTAATAGGCACGCCATCGTGGGTATTAAGCACGACGAAATCCATTATATAACGAATTCATATTCTTCATATTTTTCAAAGTTCAGAATATCTCTTAAGATTCTCAGTATGACCTCTCGTAAAATTCAAGTCGTTGTGTATTTTGGTGGTGAAATTATATACGACTCAAACACCATTCAATATAGTCTTCAACCGATTGGTTTTCGACGAATTCATCGCGATTGGCAACGGGCAGCGACGACGGGGCAGCGGCTACGGGGCAGCGGCTAAGGGCAGAGACGGCCGGCGAAGACGGGCAGCGACGGGGCAGCGGCAACGGGCAGCGACGGGCAGGCAACGACGACGGGGCAGCGGCTACGGGGCAGCGGCTAAGGGCAGAGACGGCCGGCGAAGACGGGCAACGACGGAGCGGGCGGTGAAGACGGGCAACGATGGAGACGGCGGCAACGGGCAGCGACGGGCAGGCAACGACGACGGGGCAGCGGCTACGGGGCAGCGGCTAAGGGCAGAGACGGCCGGCGAAGACGGGCAACGACGGAGACGGCCGGCGAAGACGGGCAGGCGCGGCGGCGACGACGGAGAAGACACGGCGGTCACGGCGGACGGCGATGCTGAGTAAGGAGAAAGAAAGGAAGAGAAAGGAAGAAAGAAGAAGAAGAGGAGGCGATGTATTTTATATCGCGGCGTCGCGTCCATTAAACGCGACGACGCATCCATTGGAAGCGACGGTGCTTTTAATGGACCAAAACCCTAGGGTCGGCCCATTTCACAAGCCCACTTATTCGTCGCTTCCATTGGAGGCGACGTCGCGTTTAATGGACGCGACGTCGCTTTCATTACCAGCGTTTTGCCCTATTTTATTAATATTTTTCAAAATAATCCTATTTTATTAATGAATAAAAAAAATAACAATATTAAATTAAAAAGGCCCTTTAAGAGGGCACTCACTAATTAGTGGCAATGGTAACGTGGAGCGTAGTCTAATTGATTGTCTTCATCGTATGAATGAATAATTAAAAGTACAATCATCATGTAAAGTATTTCATTTCAATCTAATCGAGTTAGTTAGGTGCGACTTACATAATATATTATATTACCTTTATCTCTAAAAACCCTTAAATTAAGTTTTATCCTTCATATCTTTCACTCTTTTTCTACTATTTTCCTTATTTTTTCTTAGCTTGCGACCTAGGCGCGTTTGCCTTTCGTTATATATTTATTAATGACTATTAGTTGGAAATAAATGGCATTTCTTAAATAAAAAATAAATTGAAATACATTAGGCCCCACACTATACCATTGTCTCAAAATCAAAGTAGTGATAGATAATTATTGCAAAACCCACTAAATTTTCTTTCATAACGGATTCCATGTTAGCTTTAAGTAGCAAATGATTGAACAGCCAGCCATCTTTAAATTGATTAGTTCTAATTTAACTAATTAAATAATAATAATAATAATAATAATAATAATAATAATAATAATAATAATAATAATAGTAATAATAATAATAATAATTTGTTCTTAATCCAGGTTAAGAAATGCTAGTGCCTTTGATTAATAAATGGCTGCTTTCAACTACCAAGATTCCCAATGAATTTACGCTGGTGGACTTTAGTTTTTGATTTGTTATAAGAAAACGAAATTAAACTTTCTATAAATATATTTATTTAACTATTAGGTTTTGTCAACTTATTATATTATAAAAAATTCAATGAAATACAAAATAATTAATCTTAACCACTAAAAAGTTCATTGCACAAGCTACAGTGGTTGCAACGTCTCTATTTGTTTTCTATTTCTAAAATTATACGAACCCAATTTAAAAATAATTGACGTTTGATTTGTATTTTGATTTAAAGTAACTATGCCTTTATTGCCTCACTTTAAAACAATTAAGACACTATTCGCTTAATAGTAATCGATTTTAAGAAAAATATATTAAAAAAGGGGGAAATTATATCACCCCATATAATAAAAAAAGAGTCAACATGGTGAAAACAAAATTTACTCATAATTATTTATGTCTATTTACTATTAAATCTTGTCGGTCAAACCTAATTCTCAGAGAATACGTACAAGACACTCATTCACGACTCAGTATGTATAAATTATATTTTTTGTTTAATTAAAAAAATAAATAATTATAGTATTATTGCTTTATAAAAAATAAATAAATATTTACTACGGCCTATACACCGTATACTATACTCTCTTATTCTTCCTTGACGTTCACCATTGAAATCTCTGTTATTTTTTCCGAGTGTTTCCTTTTTCTTCTTCAGTACGAGAAATCCGTTTTTAACATTTTGAGGTTGATTTCTCGCCTAAGGCGTACAGTGCTTCGTTGCGGGCATATATAGCCGTTGGAATCGATTATCTGCTGAGGCACCGACAACGGCGGCGTTTCGGTGCTCTGATTTCACAGGCGTTGTTGTTTTGGTCATAAGATGGCGAAGCGTGGATATAAACTGCGTATCCTCTTTTAACTTTTTTGATTTTTCATCGTATCAGATGTGCGCGTGCTTGCGAATGTGTGTTTGTGTTGAATGCGCGTGTCGGTGAGTTGGATTATGTTTTAGCAGATAGTGTTGATTTTGGATTTTGGCTGATCCTATATTGTTTGGAAATAGAGTTTATTGAGAACTTATTGCTCTGTTCTAGTGATGATGGTAAGGTTGCCAAATCAGTAGGAATACCAAAAGAAAGAGTTTGATTTGATTTGAGCCTTGGTTTAGAAGTAGAAGGTATTAGTAGGATAGTTTGAACTTTGTGCTTCCGAGATGTTCGTTAATCGATTTTCTTGAAATAGGAAATATTAGTGTGGGTTGAAGCTCATGAATCTGTTTGAAAGAATTTATTTGTATTTGAGCTCTTTAGAATTGCTTTCTTGGAGTAAAAATTGACAGAATCAACTAAGCTATTCTCCATGTATGTGACCTAGAAAACATTGATGAATAGATTAAAATTCTTAAGGATGATGTTGATTGCAGAATTGTCTTGATTTTAATTTGCTGATCTTTGATTTGAGGTGGATTCTCTTAGGTTAAAAGGATGCTTGTGTATAATTTGTACTTATATAGTTATGTGCCTCAAAATGTTGGTTCTTGACCATATATAGAGGAATTTGTGGCACATTCCGGCAATGTAAATTGTTTGAGTTTTGGAAAGAAGAACTGTCGGATGTTTATTACTGGTGGAGATGATCAAATAGTTAATCTCTGGTCTGTCGGAAAGCCCACATCCGTGACGGTATGTTAAGATTTAGATTTTGTTCAATCTTTTGTACGTGATCTCATTATTGTTACATTCCATGAAGATATTTGAGTTGTGAAGTTCATCCGACCAATGGGATGAATTTTGGTTTTCCAATTAAATCGTTTGTCATGATGTCATGTGATGGAATGCCCATTATTCCTAGCAAATTTGATTTGTGGATGTATTTACATGGAAAGATTAGGAACGGCGTCAAGATAGTAAACATATTTTTCCTTAAATGGTCATCAAGCATTGATGAAGTAAACGGGATCGTATAATCTTGAAAGAAGCTTGACTTACTTGATGAAATCCCAACTACCATTTATCTCTTCTATTATTACGGTTTGCTGTTAATGTATGCATGAACTTTCTCTTAGTCCTTGCCGTACAAGTGTATGCCGATATGTTAACTTTTAATCTTCTTCCACACGTGATAGCGTAATTGTCTCCTTATATGATTTTTTTTATATTTTAATTTAAAGCAACATGCAAATGAATGTTGATGTTGGCTACACTCGGAACTGCTGATAGAGCATTTAAAGCGTCTGACTTTTTGTGCTTTTGACCGATTTACTTGAACATTTTTTTCTTAACTTCCTAAAAATATAACAAACTGGAATAAAAATTTACCATCTGGATGGTTTATATATACTCATTGTCGTATAGGATTATTTATTGCTCACATTTGCAATGCAAACAGACTCATCGTTCTTCTCAAAACCCACTCTTTCTCGTATAAGTTTTAACTGACTATGTATTTGGATATTTGAACTTGCTTCCTGTCCATATGAGTTACACATCTGAACCAACAAATAGACTTTACTTTCTATCTTGGATGTTCAGAAAGCTTTGTTCCCTATGAGGGGTTGAGGCATTAGTTTATCTGATACTAAGAATTTATCATTGGGGCTCTTCTTATCGGATTGAAGTTTGTGCTGGGGGTTGTTATTACACCCTGAGAAATTCATTCACTTTTTGTCCCCTCGTGCTCTGGGAGGAAATCCAGTTAAAATTTAGTGTTTATCTGTTTGTGCCACATTGTTCAACTCAAAAACCTACCCTCTTCAATTGTACAGAGCCTGTGTGGTCACACTAGTCCAATTGAGTCTGCCGCTTTTGATTCGGCAGAGGTTTTAGTGGTTGCTGGATCTTCTTCAGGTGCCGTCAAACTGTGGGACTTAGAAGAAACAAAGAGTAAGTTCAGTTGTCGACCACAATCATACAAAGATACTGCATTACGCTCAAGCTCTTGATTCCTTATAGATGTTTAGAAAGAACAAATTTTTATTCACTGAAAACTGTGTATGTCGATGTCGTACTTATTTTAAGTTCTTTTTTATAACCAAGTGGCAGGTTGCTATATTAAAATTGTCTATTCCATTTCTATTCTTCATATGAGCATAATATGATTACTAGCATCTAGATGACATCTCATTCAGTTAACATACTTGAATTGTAGTGGTTCGCACTCTGTCTGGACACAGATCCTATTGCACTGCTGTTGAATTCCATCCATTTGGTGAATTTTTCGCATCCGGTTCCATGGATACTAATCTGAAAATATGGGATATTAGAAAGAAGGGCTGTATCCACACGTATAAAGGTCACACGCGAGGAATAAGTACTATAAGATTCACTCCCGATGGCCGATGGGTTGTGTCAGGTGGATTTGATAATACTGTAAAGGTATTTCTGATTTTTTATGAATGTTTTGGTTGAAAGTTGTTTGTATCTTTTATGTTTTACCTTTTTCTGTTGGATATTCTGATTTTTTATTCTATAGGTGTGGGACCTTACAGCTGGAAAACTTTTGCACGATTTCAAGTTCCATGAGGGACATGTCCGCACAATAGAATTTCATCCGCTTGAGTTCCTTTTAGCGACAGGTGAAGTAGATGTTGATTTACATCATGTGTCTTGCTCTTGCCTTTTACTTATGATTGACGTGATGTTTGGTTGTGTTGAACTACAGGCTCAGCTGACAAAACTGTGAAATTTTGGGATCTGGAGACATTTGAGATGATTGGATCTACCAGAAAGGAGGTAGTACACGTTATAATTGCCCATGCATGTGAATGAATATTAATTCAGAGTAGGTCGTTACTATAGGAAATGGCTGGTCCTCCCAAGTCCCAACACAGTCAAATTAATGATTAACACGTTCTTATCCCGAATAATCAGTTTGTTATTCCTACTTTAGGCAGCTGGAGTCCGCTCAATTTCCTTCCATCCAGATGGAAGAACCCTTTTCTGTGGTCTCGATGATAGTTTTAAGGTTTGTTTCTGGAATGGTGGATTCTGTAATTCTGCATAGTTTCGTTATAGTAGACAACATTGTTAATCTCTCTACACATAAATATTCTTCCATCACTAGGTTTACTCGTGGGAGCCCGTAATCTGTCATGACTCAATTGATATGGGATGGTCAACTGTTGGTGATCTTTGCATCCACGACGGGAAGCTTTTGGGTGGTGCATATTATGAAAACTCCGTCGCAGTTTGGGTGGCAGATATCTCGGTATATCGTGTTCTTTCTGATATCATATGGACTCTCGTTTCTGGTTTTTTATCCCATCCTTACTTTGATCTTACTTTTTTTGTGTATTAGCTTATAGAACCATATGGACAAAGATCTGCTCCCGAGCAACTTATCCAACCAAATCAGAAAGCTGACAAAAATGAAATTTCTATGGACAAAGAAGAAGTCCAAGTAAAGTCAGAGACAAACAAGCGGTCTACGACCCCTGATAGTGATTCAAAAGAAATCAAAACTATTTATGTCGACCGTAGTTCTATTGCTGGTTTGTTTCTTATTTATGCATCTGTTTTGGCCCTCTCAATGCATCCTTAATGTCATGTCTTAATCGTTTCTCAATTTAACTCTGCAGGTGTAAATCCAGTTACTTCCAAGAAAGTTGATCCACTTGATGCACCCAAAGTTGTGTCCCCACCTGATGATGGCAAGCAAACGAGAACTGTTGGAATCCAGAAGAGGGTCCCTGCAGTTAACATACCTGCGAAAACCAATGTTCAAGCTAGTAATAGGTCTCTCGCCATACCTACCATTGTACCCCGTGATGTTCCTGGATCAAAAGACGTTGCAGCTAGACGGGAGTCTATTGGCTCGGCGAGGATCAGTAGCAGCAGCATAACTATGAAGCCTCCTCATTCACGAAGGTTATCGACCAATAGATTTGATATGGAAAGGATGTCAACGTCTCTCGACTCTACGCCCTCTGAAAATATGAAGAACTCATTAAGCAATAAAAAGGATAATATCCAGAGTAGGGTGGTCACAAATGAAAATGCTAGAGAGTCCTCGGAGGTGAAACAATCAAATATGAAGGCTGCTGTGGAAAAGCTTGACAGGGCTTCACCACCAGCAACCATTTCAGGTATGGGTGAAAGTAAACCTGCTGCAAAATTGCTTTTTACTCGATACGTTCACTCCTTTGGTAACTATCACATCTCTACATTTTTGCTGTAGCTGATTTACTTTTCATACTTAAAATGAATTATTTTGCATATTCAGGTGATCAGACAGCTTTAAATTCCAGTAAAGGTGCAAACTCAGTCAGAGTTGTCAATGGAGGTTTGTTTTTGACATTGTTATAATGGGCAAGTAAATGACTTATCCAACGAATTCTAATTGTTCCACATATTTTGGTGGTGGCAGTCACAGTTTTTCATGGAAGGACTCGTAGTTTGGTTGAGAGGTTTGAAAGAAAGGAAAACATAGATGTGGGCGAAGGTCCTGTGCCTGATTCAGCTTCTGACCCAACTAAGGAACTTTTACAGACACCCCCATCTAAGGTAGAACTATTCTCCTTTATGCCGTTTTACCTAATATTATTCCCAAATTGAGTTTCTTATTTTGATTGCTTTTGATATGTAAGACTGCATTACAATGTTTTGAGAAATCTTTTGACTTGTCAGCATAATGTTTGACCAACCTTGGCATATTTAAATTTTGAGCTTGTGTGACACAATGTTTTTTTTTTTTTTGCTATTTTTTTATTGTTTCAATTTTTTAAATTTGCCCCATCTGTGCTTGATCTCAAAATGTATTAGTGTTTATGTAGTTTTTTTAGGGAAGGAACTCTTTCAAATATGTTATTTTATGTAATCGATATAATTTATTTGCAATAATAATAAAAAAGAGAACTTGATGCTTTTATTCACATTATAGAATCAGCTGTTTTTTCATTCCATTTAAGCAAGCATTAATTTAGCTATCTTTCTCTACTGCAGGATATCGACCAGCAAACTGTTCCAAAGCCAGAGTTAACTGTGGATGACAACAGTATCATTGAAGATCTCTTGCAGAATCACGATGTACTTTTGAGTACGTTTCGATCTAGACTTACAAAGTTACAGGTAATTCTAAGGAAATACTTTTCATGTTTGTCTAAGTCCTTTTATTCGTATTGTGTCTGATAGTGTCTATTTTGTCCTCATGGAATAGGTGGTTCGTCACTTTTGGGAAAGGAACGATGTCAAGGGTGCTATAAATGCTTTGAGGAAATTGCCTGATCATGCTGTGAGTATCTCTTGCTCGTTTTATTATTCTTTTAGTCGCTCTATTGATCTATCTGCAAAAGATTTCATTACATATAATTCCATTTTGTTCAGGTACAAGCAGATGTAGCTGGTATTCTTATTGAAAGAACCGAGATTATTACATTGGACCTATTTTCCTGCTTGCTCCCCGTGCTTGTAGGGCTACTGGAAAGCAAAACTGAGAGGTAAACATTCTTCAATATAATTCAGCCATATGCGTTACAACTAGTGCTCGAAAACATTAAAGTTTTAATAATGTATTTAATCATTTGAATTAATGTAATTTACACTTAAAAGATTGTGGTATCTTCTCTGTTAAAAAAAATATTTAAAAAAAGTGTGGTCGGGAAAAAAGACATTCTCGCAGGAATACTAGTAATGAACCTTACATAGTAAGAGTTGGGAGGATTATTTTAGTGGGATCTATTAACATACCTTTTGTCAATTTGTATTTAAAAGGCCACTAGGGTCATTGCTCCCCCATTGGTTCCACACGTGGCTGCGTATTTGTCACCGAGTTTATGTCAGACCACATAAGAAACTCGTATAGTTTTACATTTTCTCCTTGCGCTCATTCGGAAATATGAATTCCATCATCACATGACAGACATGCGTGCGTCGCCTTGGAGATCCTTTTGAAGCTCATAGCAGTATTCGGTAGCTTAATTCGCTCGACAGTTTCAGCACCTCCGGCCGTCGGTGTTGACCTTCATTTAGAGGAGAGGTGAAATTGCAGATGAGAACGATGTCATATCCATTCATGTTATGATGCATCAAATGTGTTTATATATGTTATTTCACTTTCATTAATGTGTCTTTGCAGGAGAGAATGCTGCAAGCAATGCTATGCACATCTCCAGACCCTACAGCATACTATTCCAGCTCTCATGAGGTCAGATTTCTTACTCTAAATTTGTAAAATTTGCAGATTTTTTT
Organism: Lindernia subracemosa; assembly: GCA_028392965.1. Classification (NCBI taxonomy): domain Eukaryota; kingdom Viridiplantae; phylum Streptophyta; class Magnoliopsida; order Lamiales; family Linderniaceae; genus Vandellia; species Vandellia subracemosa. The sequence continues at coordinate 3,871,455 of JAQPCC010000006.1, forward strand.
ACTCCTTTTAAATTTAGTTATGTGATTGTCTATCTACATTAGTTTACATATTAAATATATATATGTATATATATATATATATATATATATATTTTCGACTGCTGTAGGAGAGGAGGTAATCTTGCAAGATATGCGGCACAACTGAATCTGGTACTTCAACAGACATAATCTGATCCAAAGCTTTTAGTGTTGTTGATGTGCAAGAAGAGAAGAAATAGCATAGGGTTGTTTTGTTTGTATAAGACTTGTCTTAGATATACTTTTTCCTGTAATTATTTATGACTATGAATTTTACATTTACTATGTAAGGGAAAAGAGAGAGAAAATGCACTTGGAGAGAATGATGCTTATGCTGTTTGGTTGTATGAATTTAACCATCAAATGAATCACCCTTTGACTTACTATAATTGCTTGTTTTATCATCTTTGGGATTAAAATAATAAACTAGTGGTACCTCGATTTTTTATATATATATATATTAAGCTCGTAATCTTAGAAGTAATATTAATTTGGTCCTTAATGTAATATAAGTAGGAGTCAGGGTCCAATTTGATATTATTCTCCGCCAAAAAATAATTGAGAGCTCAGAGTATAAATTAACACGCGCCTTTCGATTTCCAAATTTTATCGAACAAGGAATCACACAGTTCTCGTGCCGTCGGAGAATTTGAGAAAAGCACCGTCGGAGAAGAAGAATTCAGCCGCAAGATGTCAGCTGCCAAAGCGAGCGCGAAGCGTGTTTCTGAGACCGAGAATCTGAAATCGGATAAGAGGAAGCGCGTGGTCGTTGATGATTATTTTGATGCAGCCATTTCGAGGTCAGCACACTTGGCTGGAATCTTATTTTGTTTTTCCGCTTTCAATCTTCTGCTTTGATCGTTTCCTTTCTTAGAGAAACTGATGGAAATGGTGCTGAAATGCAGCGACATTAAAGGAATTTTCAGCGCACTTCAGATGATCAAGGAGAAAGCTCAAAAGGACAGTCAGAAGAAAAAAGAAGAGACGATTTCTAGGTAAAAGCTATCTATAATATAACATATCTCCATCTGAAACTGCTTGTGGTTTATGGTGACATCTCCAATATTTTGTTGAGTTGGAACATTTTTTAATCGCCAACACATACTTGTTCTAGCTAATATCCGCCTTAATGGAATTCATATGTTGTAAGCATGTACGCTTGCTTGATAGTCTACTGTCGCAAATGGTGTGTTTTATATGCCTATGGTTTAATCAATCTCTATCCACAAATAAACGATACTTTCAGGAGTGTTGATTTCATAACGCAAAAAGTCCATCTGTTGCTATTTAATTTGGCAGATAAACTCTGTTCTCAAAATAATGTGCAAGCTGATGCATCCATAACCAAATTGTTAAGTGTTTTTTTCTGTGTAGGAGTTCTTATCCTGAACTATGTTTTTGTGCCTAATAAGAGAATGATGTATATTGACATCCGTTGCTAATATGAAGGATAATTTGGAATGTTGTTACTTGTAATCATAGCTAATGTCCAGTTATATCATGTACGGAACTGATAAGTTAACTGTGAGAGTAATGCCTATTATTAGAGGTTGGGTTACTTTTGATGAACTGAACATAAAACTAAGGAAATCTAATCTACATGCTGTTATGCTGATAGTGTGGCTTCAGAAATCAAGTCAAGCTTGGATGAACTGAATATAAAACTCGAGAAAGAAAGGTGAAATGCCATCCTTACATCAACATTTCAGTCGTATTATCTGCTTAGCGACATGATACATGTCACTCTTACATTCCATATGATTCGCAGGCAAAGCTTTGCAAAGGAACTCTTAAAGAGCTCAAAAGAGGTCTGTCCGTCCAATAATTACCGTATTTTCCGTGTTTGAGTTTGAATGGAATTACGTGTCTATGCAGTGTGAGAATTCGCTGAAGAGCTACACTAGAAAGTTCCAAGAAATTCATGATAAGTTCTCCAAGGACATAGCTGCGCAGCTCCAGGCTCTAAAAGGTACTAAAGGCAAATCTTATTATACCTTCGTTTCAATACATCTTTGCTACTTTGTTTGTGCTAAGAACCTTAACAGTTTTCTGCACATTCTCTCTGATCTTCCACTTGACATGTTTTATGTTTATGTGCTGTCAGATGGGTTTGCCAAATATGAAGAAGAGAAGGAAAGACTATTCCTGCGATACCAACAACTGAGTAAGCAATGTGGCAACCCTTCCAATCTAACCACATTTAAGAAAGTATGAATTCTTAATTTCTGAAAATGGATCTCAGGGAAGAAAGAAAAGAACATGCTGTCCAAATACGAGAAAGCAACTGCAGAGAGAATGTCTAAGCTCGAGGAATCCCTGAAGACGAAGAAGAACGTAAACTTGATGTTCCCTCCTTTTCGTTAAATCGATTTCAATGCTTTATATGACGATTATAACGATATTTCATGCTTTTTTTTGGGCAGGATGATAAGACTTTTAGCATCCTAAGAAAGACCTTTGGTTCATTTCTCGACAACGCTTCAGATGAGGATTTCCCTCCTGATGACTGAAAAGCAGTTCGTAGTTTTCTATCTAAGAGATCAAAGTGAGCTTTGCAAGGTGACTACTTTACGCATCATCTTTTATGCCCTTCTACGAATTTGAATATCATGGTTTATATTAAGTGATACCCACTAACAAAATTTTATTTTAGTACGTACTCTCTTCAATTGCATTGTAGAGATGTTTGTCATCGCGAGGATTATGCCATAAAATGATATGTGTTTCTTTTGTAGCAAGAATATATATACAGAACTTGATAAAAAAAAATATCAAATGAAAAATTCAATTTATTTCCAAAAATGTTAGAAGCAGTACACATGAAATACCAAATCTATGTCTCAAATGAACATTTTCACTTGGTAGTCATGAGTTCGAATTTACTTGAATTTCTTATGGTAACTATTGTAGTTTGAGTAGAAATAGAATTTGAGATCTATTCACTTTTAAATTGTGAGAATTACTGACGTTGTGTGGAATAGTTTAAAATAAAAAACTGAATATATCATTTTCTAATTAAATTCTAATTTAGACCACCAAATCTGAAACAAGCAAATTGCATTTTTTTTTAATAATGCATGCATCTATTATCTTACCAAAAAGCCCCGACACAATACTGATACTTCTTGGGAATGGATTTTACCATTAATGTGCATATCATCACGACGCTGAATGCTGACGTGGCATTGATTTAAGGGATAATTTCAATTCAGGCCCTCCTAAAGTTTAAAATCATTGTTCAGGCCCTGTCAGAATTATATTTAATTTTAAGGACCGATTTTTTGTTAAACTTAGAGATAAGGACCAAAAACTATGATTTGACGAAAATACCCTTAATAAAGTGTTATATGAAGAGGTATTTTACGTCAATTTTCTGTTACACAGTTACAATATATTGTTAATATGTAAAACTGAAATGTTACTTTATAATGATATTGTGTTACTTTGCGGCTGTAAAATGTTATTCGCAGAATTTTTTTTATTTTTTTGGATAATCGAACTCTTTTTTTTTACACTGAATCGAGCACAAAAATTTCGATTGCCCTACCAACCAACCAATTTCGACGTGTCATGTATGATTTATTTTAATATTGACGATGTACGATGTAAGATTTGTAATAATTTTTGTCTATATATTAGGTTGCAAATTCGAGAAAATATTAGTAAATTAAACTATATTTCGGCACCAATTGCAACAAATCTGTATAAATTCGAGTTACCCATAGTTTAGACGTTTCGTCGTACTATCCGCTTGGCTCTATCGTTTGTCATCCAAGGTTAACGGAATTAAAAATGAAATCGGCGGATAAATTTAGGGTAAATCATTGTTTGTTAAAGTGTTATGAATGTCAAAGCATTTGTTATCACGAAACAAATAAGAGGTATTCAATGTCAAACTATACTTTTAAAGAAGAGGCACTGAGAATGGTTTAAGAGGTACCATTTGTTTTCGAATTGACTTTATGTATTATTCCATTTTAAATTTCCAAAATTTTCAATGATTATCGAAATCCATGAAAAATTGAGGTCGATTTAACCTCATTTAGTTATTAACAGTGAGATTTCAGTGGTTTTCAGAGGTTTTTGGGTGTCGTAAGCGGTTTTCGATATGTTCCTCGCGTCTCATTACTTGTGTCCAGAATGTGTTATTGATAAGAAAAGAATTGTTAATTTGTTTTAAGTATCTGTTATTCGTTGTGGCAATATGAGTTATATTTGTTCCATAATGTGTTACTCAGCTAGCGTGTTGATTAGTAATAGTTTCAATATTGAATCGCTTCAAAATTCTTCATTATCTAATGATTAACATCAATAATTCTCGTTGATTATTAAGATTCATGATCAAATTAAATCAATTTCGACTTATTCGATCATTAAAGTGAAGATTTCACTCGTTTTTTCAACGAAAATTTTTGAATTGGATTTGACGCATTATTTCATTTCAAACATTAAAAATTTTCATCGAATATTAAGACACGTGATGAAATTGAGATAGTTTTCACCTATTTAGGTCATTAACGTGAAGATATCAACAATTTTCCGATATAATTTTTGTTTCGATCGTGTGGGTAAGCCAATGACATTCTATTGTAATTTTTGCATATTTAAAGGATAAATAAGTCTCGTACGTTTAAGAGTTGGAGACTTTTATACTGAAAGTCGACACTATTTACGATATTTTGAGGTGGACGCAACTTTACTAGTATATTCTACAATACCCTTTTATTTTTTTCTCCCTATCTTCAACAGTGGAATAGATCATCAAGCAAAAGCAAAGAGAATATCCAGTATGTTATTTAATTTTGTCTATATATTTATTTTACTTTTAAATACAAAAGAATCCACTTTACATACGATAAGGCGCGTGTTGGGAAACGATAGTAGAGAGCGTGGCTTCCGTGAATATCAGAAAGACAATAATATTCTTGAGAGGAAACAAAAAGACACATCAAATACTGATTCAAATTGCCTGATATGAGAACCATGTGATTCAACGATTCAAAAAGCTCATAAACATTATTGATTTAATAATATAATAGCAATTACTGTCAGCCTTTTCATCCCCCACGTGCAGATCGCAGCGCGTGGTGGCACACACCGCTCTTCGTAGCGTAACCCCCTTAAAACCCCACCCACGTTTTCATCTTCGTCAGAGCTCATAAAGAAGAGTTAAGTCAAAATCATCGCTAACAGTAATAACTCCATTCCACCCTTCTCACACACATGCTCGTCGGCCATGTAAAAGTTCGTTGGACAACGCAAGATTCGATTTTTAATAGATTAGAGACAAAGACAGAGCCCATCACCTATGAGCCTTAGGCAACGCCCACCGCCCACGCGCGGTCGTGTCCCTCACGCCCCGCCGTCGACGATACCCATCAATCCGTACAACATCATACCCATCCACGACCTCCTCGTCGACCACCCCTCACTCCGGTACCCTGAGGTACGCGCCGCCTCCGAAGCCCTCCGCTCCGTCGACGACCTACGGAAACCGCCGTTTGTGGCATGGAACGACAACATGGACCTCATGGACTGGCTAGGCCTCTTCTTCGGTTTCCAAAACGACAGCGTTCGGAACCAGAGAGAGCATTTGGTGCTGCACCTTGCGAATTCGCAAATGCGACTGCCGGACTCCACCGTCGACCGCCTCGACGCCGGCGTGCTGAGGAGGTTCAGGGTGAAGCTTCTGAAAAATTACACTTCGTGGTGCTCTTATCTGGGGAAGAAATCTCAGGTGAGTGCATGCGTTGGTTTTTGTACTTGGAGTTGCTGCCTTATCCGTTCAAAGGAGAGCTTAATTGTGCTTGAATTTTTTTCTCTGTCTACTGAGCTGAAACCTTAGTAGTTGTAATGAAGTCCGGTGTATTTTCATGAACTTGATTTGTTCCCTTCAGATTGTTTGAGCCCATCACTAATCCTACTTGTAATCGTTGATTGGGCTGAATTAAATCGTTTGATTCGGTCCAATTTTTTGTGTTTAACAGGTCCGTCTTTCGTTTCGCCACAGCCCCGATATCCAAAGGCGGGAGCTTTTATACTCATGTCTTTACCTACTCGTGTGGGGCGAGGCGGCAAATCTAAGGTTCACACCAGAGTGTTTGTGTTATATTTACCACCACATGGCGTTGGAACTTAACTACATTCTCGACGATCATATCGACGAAAATACTGGACAGCGTTTCGTCCCTCACACTTGTAAGCAATTTGGTTACTTAGATTATGTAGTGACGCCAATATACACTATGATAAAGGCCGAGGTTTCAAGAAGTAGAAATGGAACTGCCCCGCATACAGCTTGGAGGAATTACGACGATGTGAATGAGTATTTTTGGAGTAGGAAGTGTTTTAGAAGGATACAATGGCCAATTAATATGTCGTGTGGTTTTCTGTCAGTTAGTGGAGAGAGTAGGGTTGGAAAGACGGGGTTTGTTGAGCAGAGAACGTTCTGGAACATCTTTAGGAGCTTTGATCGTTTATGGGTCTTGTTGATTCTTTACTTTCAAGCAGCTTCTATCGTCGCTTGGGCCGGTAGGGATACCCCGTGGCAGGCTTTGGGAACTAGAGACGTGCAAGTGGAGCTGCTCACCGTTTTTATTACATGGTCAGGTCTGAGGTTCTGGCAGTCGATTCTTGATGCGGGGACTCAGTACAGTTTGGTAAGAAAAGACACCAAGCTTCTCGGGATTAGGATGGTTTTGAAAAGCCTCGTAGCTTTAACTTGGGCAGTTGTCTTTGGCGTATTCTATGCGAGGATATGGAGCCAGAAAAATGCAGACAGGTTTTGGTCTTACGAAGCCACCCAGAGAATATACGTGTTTCTCAAGGCTGCTTTGGTTTTTGTCATCCCAGAATTGCTTGCCATAGCACTGTTCATTGTCCCCTGGCTCCGAAATGTGATTGAGGAGGCAGATTGGCGGATTTTTTATGTCTTCACATGGTGGTTTCAGACAAGGGCGTTCGTGGGCAGAGGTGTAAGAGAAGGATTAGTCGACAACATAAAGTACAGTACCTTCTGGATATCTGTGTTGGCTTCGAAATTCGCTTTTAGCTACTATTTTCAGATAAGGCCTCTTCTTGGACCAACACGGAGCCTTTTAAATCTCAGAAACGTCAAATATAGGTGGCACGAATTCTTTACAAGTACGAACAGAGCAGCTGTAGTAATGCTGTGGACTCCCGTGATTTTGATCTACTTAGTGGATCTGCAAATCTGGTACACGGTGTTTTCATCCATCACGGGCTCGTTAATCGGGCTGTTCTCGCACATAGGCGAGATTCGAAACATTGGACAGCTCAGACTTAGGTTTCAGTTCTTCTGCAGTGCGTTGCAGTTTAATCTCATGCCAGAGGATCAAGGCCCCACTTCTAAAGAAAACGTTGTACGAAAACTCCGCAATGCAATGCACCGTATCAAACTCAGGTATGGCCTTGGTCAGTACAAGAAAATGGAATCGAGCCAGGTCGAAGCCACTAGGTTCGCACTGATATGGAATGAGGTCATCATTACAATGAGGGAGGAAGACCTCATCAGTGATAGAGAGCTTGAGCTGTTAGAACTGCCCCCTAATTGTTGGGATATCAAAGTCATACGTTGGCCTTGTGTTCTCTTATGCAATGAGCTTCTCCTAGCCCTCAGCCAGGCTATAGAATTCAAAGACACAAACGACAGATGGGTATGGTCTCGGGTCTGCAAGAACGAATACAGGCGATGTGCTGTGACCGAGGCTTATGATTGCATCAAGTACGTGCTGCTCGAGATCCTTAAATACGGTACTGACGAGCACGCCATAGCTGCGAAATTCTTTAAGGACGTCGATGATTGTCTTGTGTTCGAAAAGTTCACGGAGGCTTACAACGCTGGAGTTTTGCCTAAAATTCACCAGCAGCTGATATCTCTTGTGGAGCATCTCCTTAAGCCCACGCAGGACATGAATAAGGTGGTTTTCATACTTCAGGCCTTGTACGAACTAACCGTTCGGGAACTTCCGAGGGCTAAGAAATCTGCTGCCCAGTTGAGACAAGAAGGCCTGGCCCCGCCCGAGCCTAAACCAGCTGAAGTCGGAGGGTTCTTGTTCGAGAATGCCGTCCAATTACCTCAGCCAGAAGTTGCTTTCTTCTACAGACAGCTACGCCGCCTCCACACGATTCTCAGTTCCCGCGATTCCATGCACGATGTCCCCAAGAACCTCGAGGCCAGGAGGAGGATAGCCTTTTTCAGCAATTCCCTGTTCATGAACATGCCACGTGCCCCCCAGGTGGAGAAGATGATGGCCTTCAGCGTCTTGACGCCTTACTACGACGAAGAGGTGATGTACGGGAAAGAAAACCTGAGGAGCCCTAACGAGGATGGGGTTTCCACTCTGTTCTATCTGCAGAAAATCTACGAAGACGAGTGGGAAAACTTCATGGAGCGTATGAGACGGAATGGCATGAAGGACGATTTCGAGATATGGAGTTCAAGGACGAGGGACCTCAGGCTCTGGGCTTCTTACAGGGGCCAGACCCTATCTCGTACTGTAAGAGGGATGATGTATTATTACCGGGCGCTTAAAATGCTCTCCTTTCTCGACGCAGCTTCGGAGATGGACATGAGGCCTGGGCCGCATGATTTGCTCGGTCCGATGAGAGGGAGGAGCCGCCTGAACGGTCAGGGCTCGGAGATTCCGGTCACTCACGGTCTCACCAGGGCGGGGAGCAGCGTGAGCCTACTCTTCAAGGGAGATGAGTTTGGGGCAGCTCTTTTGAAGTTCACTTATGTCGTTGCGTGTCAGATGTATGGTGTGCATAAGGGCAAAGGTGATCCACGTGCTGAGGAAATCTTATACCTGATGAAGAACCACGAAGCCCTTAGGGTGGCTTACGTGGACGAGGTGAAGCTCGGGAGAGACGAAGTGGAATACTACTCCGTTCTGGTGAAGTACGACCAGCAGCTCAAGAGGGAGGTCGAGATATACCGGGTCAAACTGCCCGGCCCGCTCAAGCTCGGGGAGGGCAAGCCTGAGAATCAGAACCATGCGATCATATTCACGCGGGGGGACGCATTGCAGACGATAGACATGAACCAGGACAGCTACTTCGAGGAGGCCCTGAAGATGCGCAACCTTCTAGAAGAGTTCAAGATTTCTTACGGCATCAGAAAGCCCACCATCCTGGGAATCCGCGAGAACATCTTCACGGGCTCGGTCTCGTCGCTCGCCAGGTTCATGTCCGCCCAGGAGATGAGCTTCGTCACGTTGGGACAGCGGGTCTTGGCCAACCCCCTCAAGGTAAGAATGCACTACGGCCATCCAGACGTCTTCGACAGGTTTTGGTTCTTGTCCCGCGGAGGAGTGAGCAAGGCTTCGAGGGTCATAAACATAAGCGAGGACATATACGCCGGGTTCAACTGCACTTTGAGGGGAGGCAACGTGACTCACCACGAGTACATACAGGTCGGGAAGGGAAGGGACGTGGGGCTGAATCAGATCTCCATGTTCGAGGCCAAGGTCTCGAGTGGCAACGGTGAGCAGTCGTTGAGCAGAGACATGTACAGGTTGGGACACAGGCTGGACTTCTTTCGTATGCTGTCGGTTTTCTACACGACGGTCGGGTACTACTTCAACACCATGATGGTGATCGTCATGGTGTACACCTTCCTTTGGGGACGGTTATACCTCGCCCTAAGCGGGGTCGAAGAATACGTAAGAAAAGCCAACAACAAAGCCCTGGCCTCGGCGATAAACCAGCAGTTCATAATCCAGATAGGTATCTTCACGGCCCTGCCCATGATCGTCGAGAACTCGCTGGAACGAGGGTTCTTACCAGCCGTGTGGGATTTCTTCACCATGCAGTTTCAGCTGGCCTCGTGCTTCTACACCTTCTCGCTGGGCACGCGGGCCCACTACTTCGGCAGGACCATCCTCCACGGCGGGGCAAAGTACCGAGCCACGGGCCGGGGCTTCGTCGTGCAGCACAAGAGCTTCGCGGAGAACTACCGTCTCTACTCACGGAGCCACTTCATAAAGGGCACCGAGCTGGGGGTCATCCTGCTGGTCTACGCCTCCAACAGCTTCTTGGCCACCAACACCTTCGTCTACATAGCCATGACCATATCGAGCTGGTTCCTCGTCTTCTCCTGGATCATGTCCCCCTTCATCTTCAACCCCTCGGGCTTCGACTGGCTCAAGACGGTCTACGACTTCGACGACTTCATCAACTGGCTGTGGTACAGGGGCATCCTCGTAAAAGCGGACCAGAGCTGGGAGACGTGGTGGTACGAGGAGCAAGACCACCTCAGAACCACTGGGCTCTGGGGCAAACTCCTCGAGATCATCTTAGACCTTCGGTTCTTCTTCTTCCAATACGGCATAGTCTACCACTTAAAGATCGCCCGCAATCACAAGACCATCGCCGTGTACTTGCTGTCTTGGATCTACGTCATCGTCGTGGTGGCCATATACATAGTCATAGCCTATGCGCGCGATAAGTACGCAGCAACTGAGCACCTTTATTACCGATTGGTTCAGTTTCTGGTGATTGTTTTCACAGTTCTTGTGGTTGTTCTGCTGCTGCACTTCACCGACGTTAACTTTGTGGATTTCTTGAAGAGTTTGCTGGCTTTTGTACCGACGGGCTGGGGGATTATACTTATTGCACAAGTGCTGATGCCGTTCTTACAGTCCAGCGTGGTCTGGGAGACCGTCGTTTCGTTGGCTCGTATCTATGATATGATCTTCGGGCTGATCGTCATGGCCCCTTTGGCTTTCCTCTCATGGATGCCTGGGTTTCAAGAGATGCAGACAAGGATCTTGTTCAACGAGGCTTTCAGCCGAGGGCTTCAGATTTCGAGGATTCTTACGGGGAAGAAGGCAAACGTTGATGTCTGAAATTGTTTTTTTTTTCCTTTCTTATTTTTGAGGTAGCCATGTAATGTTAACTGTTTTCTTCTTCTGTTGTATATTTATTTTGATGATATTCTAATTTCTAACCGCATGTGTTTACGTCGTAGTCGAAGCTATGTTGTAAGGATCTTTCTTCTAATGAGATTAATAAGGATGAGTTCATTGAGATTATTACACTTAGGCATTCGTAATATTAAGGCAAACAAATTATTTGAGGGACAAAGAGTACATACACAAAAGATGATACATTCTTAACAACCTATTTGGCAGTGACTTGTACGAATTCATTTCACTTTCATGGACAGCATATGTTGTTTAAAATACTAAAAGAAAATGGCTAGAAAAATACCCATCTCTCCATGTTTAGTCAATTAATAATAAAGATTCGTTAATGGGATTAATATATTTATTCCATGTGGTGTGACTATATTCTTAAATCATTTCTGTATTATTCCACGTTGTGTTTTAAAACGTGCAAAATAAGGTCTGTTATTTATAATCCAACCTAACCGATTGTATTACTTATTATTTCTTCCATATCATATATTACAGCCAGTAAGTTGATTGATAGAGACGAGAAAGTTAAAAAAGAATAAAACTCACCCCACCTTGTGTACGATGGGTTCAAACTTATATTTATTAAAGCTACTTTAAGGTTGTCATCCCACTTCTTCAATTTACACCATGATAGTGAATATTAATAATTATATATATATATATGACAATTGATCAAAGGGAAAATGCTCAATAATTTAGCAGAGAATCATTGAGACAGACAATATGACAAATGAGAATTTCCCTATCTTCAATTAGTGTTGCGATAAAACCCTAATTTCCAATATGCTATATATATGTATATTACATTATCTAACATTATTTGATTTTTAGATTGTGGGCACCACTAATAAAGCCATGCATGTCCCATACATACCTCTATGTTGCTTTCATGTCAATACTACTTTATCTTCTCGAGAACTAAGCATATGTTGTGGTGTAGCAACGGTTGCCTTTTTTTGATATATGCATCACTTTAGCTTCAAACAAGAAAGCTTCAGCACTTCTACTTCGTGTAAATTTTATTTGCTCAAAAGCAAGCCATGTTTTCTTATAATTTTCCTTGTGGGATTTAAAAATAGGAAAAGTATGCAGATGGATGATCAAAACCCTAGCAGCAGCTCCTCAAAAAGAGACAGAAAAACCGTCGAAAGAGACCGAAGAATCGAGATGAAAGCCCTATATTCTCATCTCAGCTCTCTTGTGCCTCAACAGTCCGATAGGGTTTCTCACTTCATATATAGAAGAACTTCCTCACCGTTCATTCAATTTCATTACCTTCAACTGCTTAAAGTTATATATTAGTCACTTATTTATGCATTTTTCTTTTGTCTGGGATATATATACATATATATATATATATATAGGAATTTATTTCACTCACGGGTCAGCTAGATGCAGCTGCAAATCACATAAGGAAGCTGCAAAAAAATCTTGAGAAACTTCAGCAGAAGAAAAACAACTTGGTCCGAGGATGTTCGAATAATAATTCAAGTTCTATCTGTCCAAGAATTGACATCCGTGTTGCCGGTTATGCTCTAGAGGTAGTGTTGGTTACTCCGACAATCAACTGTCAGTTCATGTTTAACGAGGCGGTAAGGATCTTGCACGAAGAAGAAGGCATGGAAGTTGAAAACGCAAGCTTTTCAGCGGTGGGAAATGTTTTTTTTCACACTATACATTCCAAGGTGCATTTTTGTATCTACATGTCTTCTATATATTTGCCATGGCACATTTTCAACTGCACTTTCTTGAATCAACGGTATCTATGACAAGCAGTTTTCTGCCTGAATTTTCAATTCTCCTCAGATTGGAGAATCTGCACTAGAGCATGGAACTGCTTCAAGGGTGTCCGAGAGACTAAGGAGATTTGTGTATAATGCTACTTAGGGTAGCGACGTCTTGCTATCGAATTACGATTTGAAGGTCGTAGTTCATTATGTAATGGCGATATTGATTTGAAGAAGCTCAATTATAGTTGCGTTCTAGCCCTTGAAAGATCGAAAGAAGTTGTGCATTTAGTAGCTTTCTGCCCTAATCAACGTTGAAGAAGAGACGACGCTTTAGTTTTTCATACTGGCCGTAAAAAAAAAAAAAAAATTCAAAGAACTAAGATGCATTATTATCATTGTGTTGTGGCCATGGAAACATGTAAGAAGAAGAAGTATTGTTCATAATATTTCAAGATAATGTGGTCATTTGCTGCCTAATAACTTTCTTCAATCTTGGGTTTGATCTTTACAGAGAGTCCTATGATTAATAGCTATGAAGGTTAAAATCAGTATTACAGTCTGTGAGGGCTTTTTTAATTAAATAAATGATTTTTTATTTTTTATTTATAAAATAAATGAAAAATAATATTTATTAATAAAATAAATATTTTCGTAATTAGAAAATACGAATTATAACTCGTATCTTTAAGATACGAGTTACTCAACTTTATAAAAAAAGGGTTGGACCCCACATGAAAATACTTTTTGTTACATATTTCACCAAATCATTAAATCATCGTTACTTTATGCGATTTATGTTATAAAAACAAATAAACACATCTAATTTATTATTTATTTCATGACGGTCAAATTGATATCCATATCTAATATTTTTCGATACTCATAAGAATAGTATTTTTCGATATTCATAAGCTTGTATTGTATCAATATCCACTCCCTTCCAAATTTAACATAGATCTCAGGTAGACATGTTCATACGGTTCCAAATTTATAATTTTTTTTTTTTCAAAACCGTACATTTGTTTTTATAAATTTTATAAACCGACGGTTTGAACTGCCGATTATATCCGGGATTGCAAACCGCTAGTTTCGGTTTTCAAAAAACAAAAACCGAAAACCGAATATCGAAAAATATAAGATATGGATATCAATGTGACAGTCATGAAACAATGAATAAATTAAAACGGTTCAGTTTCGGTTTTTATTTTTTTAAAACCGAAACCAGCGGTTTGCAAACTCGGTTATAACCGGCGGTTTATAAAATTTATAAAAAAAAAATGTCCGGTTTTGAAAAAAAAAATTATAAATTTGGAACCGTATGAACATATCTACCAGAGATCTATGTTAAATTAAGAAGGGAGTGGATATTGATATAATACAAGCTTATGAATATCGAAAAATACCATTCTTATGAATATCGAAAAATATTAGATATGGATATCAATTTGACCGTCATGAAACAAATAATAAATTAGATGTGTTTATTTATTTTTATAACATAAATCGCATAATGTAACGATGATTTAATGATTTGGTGAAATATGTAACAAAAAGTATTTTTATGTGGGGTCCAACACTTTTTTTTATAAAGTTGAGTAAGTAAGATACGAGTTATAATTCGTATTTTCTAATTACGAAAATATTTATTTTATTAATAAATATTATTTTTCATTTATTTTATAAATAAAAAATAAAAAATAATTTATTTAATTAAAAAAGCCGTCTGTGAGAGTAATCTAAATCCCTTTTGTGAATTAATAATCATGACTTGATCTCATGCCCATATTTTGGTCATATATTATATATCTTCGACAAAAATTGTATTTTGTTTTTCCTCAAAATAGTGAGTTAAATTAAAACATCATAACAAGATACAGTATAAGAAAAGATATTATTTTTCCAAAATATATAACCTCCCGAAAGTCTAGTTAAAAATATGGACCATTATCATCACTTTAATAAAATTGTAGAAAAAAAATAATAAAATCATTAATAAAGAAGAAAGAGAAGAAAGTCTTCCACACGTCAAGTCAACGTGATTTTATTTTTTATTAGTATTATTTGAAAAAAGGCAATGTGAATTATTATCTTGACCTAATCCGCCTTCTTATTTTTTTTATTGAAGGCATAAAATATTTATTGCCGACTTTTTTTCCCCTCCTTTTTTATTTTCTTTGCAATCTAAATTAGAGTTTTGAACCTTTTCGCTTAGCTCGTCCTTTTTTCGCGTCGCCACCTTATTTTGCGTGCTGTGCTACCCAAAGACTATCAGCATGTGTTCTTTTCTCCTTTTATTTTTTCCATTAGAGCGACTTCTATCATCAAATCCCTATATGCTGTTCATCTATTGTTTTCTTTTTGGGTGGGTTGTTTTGGATTTTCATTGTGTAGGGGAGTGAAGGGCTTTAACCATGGATGACGACGGGTCGGATGATCGAAAGATGTAAGTTTTGTTGAAAATAGATTTATGTCGATCTTCGTCTGTAAAACACATTTGTTGAGTTTTTGGGGCATCTTTATTGTAAATATTTTCGGTGTTTTGTAATTACTGTTTGTTTTTATCTCTAATTAGAGGTTGGATCTGTTGACTTGTGATTACTTGATGAGAAGAAGCTTTGTAATTCAGCTGCTGTGGGTTTTGTCCGAGAAGGAGATGTTGTGCACAGGGAAATTGGTATGTGTTGTCTCTTCTCTTGCCCATATTATTTTTCTTAACTCTCTTTTGATTTGACATTGAATTTTCACTTTGGTATTGGCGCCTATGTCCCTTTACTAGTTTCTTGGTTGGGTGATTTTGTAGTTAATGTTATTTTAAGTGATTGATGTGTGGGATTTTCAGCTAATTCTTTTTATTGATTGCAAACATATCTCCGATCAAATGAAATGCCCCTGCTTATTGTCTTTTTGATGCATCATGAAGCTTTTCTAATCATTCCTATATTATAAAGATGATTGTTTTGATATCTCCGGCTTGCATCATCAAGTTGCTTGCTCCAGGTGACGATGATTTAATAACTATGCTTCCTTGTGATTTCCTTGTTCTGTGAATGAATAATGTTCGATTTCCGTATTTTGATGGCTTTACCATTTCATACATGTCTCACTGAAGGTGCAGCCGTCTTCGGGGGAAGGTTCGTTATAGTAATTAGCTTTCCTTTGCATCAGTACGTGATTTGTGTTTATAAAATGAAGTGAGACATATGATGCCATCATGTAAATTGGTGATAAGGAAGTTTTATTTTTTGGCGTTGAGCAAAGCGAATGAAGAAGAGCCAAATCGTCAAGCAACAAAACTCGTGTAAGATACAAGTAATCCTACTAATTTTTGGTTGTTTACATGCTCTCACATGTCAATTTCTTTCCCTTTATGTTCATATTCCTCTTAATCTTTGTCATATCTTATGAAAAAGTATCTTGTGTATTGTAGAATATGTAGGATGTGTTTCTTGAATCTCCTTCTTGAACATTCGCTCATTTCTTCCATAGCTCCTTTCATTCGTACAAGTTTCATATTAGAAGCATTTGCATGGTAATTTTATTTTTCTCTTGTATGAGTCTTGTTTATATGATTATATGAAAGCTAAAATGATGCATGTAGGCACTTAAATGATTGTTGCCGATAGACTATGATTTTCTTTGTTGCCTTGGATAATCTTCTTGAATTTCCTCTTAGTGTCTTCTTGTATAATTATGGAGACATGGATGCACACATTGAATCACACATTTAATTTATAAGAGATGCTCATGTTCCTCTTGTCGATCCCCTCATAAACATTGAATCATGGGGAAAAATATTCAAGTATCAAGCCCCTCATATTTCCAATGCCTAAGCTAGGGAAGCAAAGGTTCACACACACGATCGATGAACACGATCACACCAAGTTGTTCGAGGTCTAAGCAGATTTCGACTTCAGTCACCATGGTCCAATTGTCTTAATCAACCAACACCTTTTTTGCGAGATCTAGGTTAGCATAGTAGGCATTGTAACCCAACTTCTTGTTAATCCATCATCGCCAGTTATAACAAATCGTTTTCTAAAAGAATTTTTTTTTGTTGCTTTCAAGTTTCTAAAATTCGATTTGTTCTAGCACTATACCTTGAGAATAATTACATTCCTATAAATTCGCTACTAAACATTGAAGTCACGTTGGAGGTGTCATGGAATTAAGGTCTTGATTAGGTTCCAAAAGTGTTGCCCCTATCACCAGCTCGTAAATCATTGGCATATGCCAACATTGGAAGCAACTTAAATATCCGGCATTTTCTACAGATGTAAAGATGTGATATTTGACCTTTTTTAGTGGGTAAAACGTATTTACTAGAATTATATAGCATTTCTCTGAGCAAGATGTTAAACTTAAGATAAGAAATGAATCTAGGAATTGTTAACTTTGTGATCATCATTCATTGATTTGTAGGATTGCAACCTTTGCCTTCAATATTCAATCCGAGTTGGTTGCGTAGATCTTAGTCCATCACAAATGGTATCATAAATGCAATCTATCTTGGACTAGCTTCCCATCTCGACTAAGTCAAGCCATTATAAGATCGGAGAGGTCATAAAACATCAAATATAAGTTCTAATGATTTTTCTTTTATGGACGAACAACTACAAATGGTGCATTGGTGTTGTTATGAAAGAACACACATCTTGTAATTGAGTCGTTTATATCATTTGAATAGACGACTTGTTTGAAACCTAAGTAATTGATACACAAATTAGTGAAGATTTCTTCGACAAATATCGACAATAATTTTTTACTAAAAACATGGTTGATGTTTATGAATTTGTTAAATATTGAAATCGAATACTAAGCAAAACAAAGATGGAGGATCGTTGGATCAAAGGTCACATTGTTTCACCATAGGCTTGTTGATACATATAGCATGATTCCACATAACAAACAGCCTAAGGTTATGTTACATCTACTTATATACATGGTCGAGGTGTGAGCTAGCGCTGCAAGGAAATCAATATTTAATAGTGCGTGAATAATCTTGTTGTAGCGTGCAATGCACGTTGCAAATTTGAAAGATGTTAAAAGTCAGGAGATAATCACAACAAAGCGTCGTGCCACAGATACTTGCAATAACAACATGCATTGACTGCATGTTGCAAATAATAAGCGTTAACAACTCACTTTTAAATGCAAGTCGCAAACAATAAACATTAACTACACATTTTGAAATTTTGTCCTGCTAACAATAGATCACAACATGCTTTTAATTTACGCTTTTAATGTTGTGTTGTGAAAACTCACTTTTCTTCTAGTGGAATATATTCTTGTAGTTATAGATTGGAGCAATACCTCATGGCCTTGCTATGATACCAATTGGTAGAAGTATCGTATAAACAACCATGGCCTCCTAAAGTGGCATTGCTATTTGAATAACTCTATAGATGAAAAATTGTTCAGCAAATCTACACTTCCTAATACTAATTAACTTTAGAATGCCAACTTACAAACTCGCCAACTATATCGCAATGCCAATTGGGTAAATTTTTATCTTGAATTCTAATTTTGAAAAGAGTCTTCACGTGGAATGAAATGTTGAAAACTTGGGTCATATGGCACGAGTGTAACTTTAAAAACGGTCTTCATACGTCATGAAGTTGTGAAAATATCGATAATAAATTCATTGGAACATTTAGTGGCCTAGTGTCCAATGACGCTCTTGCCTTATGGAAGGAACAACCCTATTTATGTGGCCTCCGCTATAAGCGGTAACAACACTAATAGAGTACTTAGTTAATTCTAGAGTCAAAGTTAATGTTGTAAGCAAATTTCGATAAGTTGTTAAAACCCAACTTCATACTATTTACGTGATAGTTGGATCCTTGATGATAAACTTACACCAATTGTTCAATTCATCCTCAAATATGTCGATTTCACAACTAAAGTGTTGATTTCTCTATTTGCACAAACATGAAGACCAAATCCATCACATTAATAGGTATTATTTTTAAAATTAATATCACTAGAGTTAATATTCGTGTTATAACACAATTTTGTATCTATTAGTGTCTTGTGCACGTTCGAAATGATCGTTATAGATAGCAACATGAAGCCTGTGAAGAAGACAATCACGGTGTTAAATAAGTTCAATGTGGATCACATTGCTTATTACGATATTCTTCCAAATGCGAGCATTTGAAGGATTTGAGTGTTCTTATCGTGAGCATGTTATTTTCATTAAAAGGCTACGTAATATAAAAAAATTATTGTAGTTAGTAACTCACAAGAGTTAGGGTTAGAAAGATGATATATAAAACCATGACCTTGCTCCAAGGACGGTTCTAGAATTCTAAGACTACAGGGGCTCTGCAGAGAAGGTTTGTCCAACCACTACTCATAGTTATCTTTTTCGCCACAATCTCGTAAGAGCTAGTGTTTGTATACTATTTTGTAACGGTGATCTTGTATAGGATCTATCTATAACAATTTGCATGGCTTCATCTGCTACATTTTTTGCCTCTCGCCTTTTGTCCATCTTTTATTTTGCTCCTTCCAGATGATGTAGACTACGGCCGCGAGTTAAACTCCTGTATGCCATGTTAACCATGTGCATTCCACACTATTGATAAGCACCCCATTAAATAGCTTGTTGCCATGGTCGATCAAGCCAATGGAAGCGAACCTTGTCTTGAAGCCTCGCGATACGTGCGCGAGTATGAGCAATCAAAGAACAGATGGTTCACGGTTTTTTTCGCTCCACTTTCTCACAATAGACACTCAATACCACTAGTGTGTTATTCCATCCATCCTTTATCTCTCGTTGCTAGTCTCTCTCGTAATGCAAGCCAGAGGATGACGTCATGTTTGGGGATTCGATACGGGCCACCAAATAATTATGACCAAACACATTGGGGACCGTATTGCCTCAACGCCTCATAAGTAGATTTCGTTGTAAATCGACCATTTGCTGTGGCGTTCCATCTTACCTCGTCTGTCTCATTTGGGTGTACATTCGGTAGCGAGTTCATCAATTCCTCAAATTCAGTTGGGATATTCATTGGCCAACACCACCCTTTAGTGTTTATTACTCTACTTAATTGTGCCTCTTTCGGGATCAGAAGCCGAGCTCCGTGAGGGAATCATTCTCTTAGGATTGAATTTTGAAACCATGGATCCCACCATAACCATATCCTTTCCCCATTTCCTATTCGTAACGTATCAATAGCTTTATTATCTCCCCAACTTGAGTATTTGCCGCCATCTCCACGGTGTGTTTACTGTCCCTATTACTCTCCTTTTTGATGTCTTGTTCAACCTCTCAGTTTGTATCTAGTGAGGGGTGAAAGATGAGCCAAGCCGGCTCGAATGGAGCTCGATTTGTGAGTGTTATTGATCTTGTCCCGAAGACCCCCCTCTTTTACTATGTCTCAAGCAACTTTGGCAGGTTTGTTGTTCCACAAGAATATCCGTAGTCTAAATCTCAATAGATCTAGTAATACCCTTTGGGAGAAGGAACGCCCCCGACCAAAAAACATGAAATGTGCTTAGTATGAATTTGATAAGTTGTAAGCGCCCCGCATATGAGAGTGTTCGATTCAACCAAGATCCGATTCGCGTGTCGACCGCCATTATTATCGGCATACAATCCTGTAAGGAGAGTTTTGCCGTAATAAGTCGTATGCCTAGATATCTGACAAGAAGAATAATAACCCTTACACTTCATTTCCTATATGAACCGCTCGACTAGATAGGAAGAATTGGCTTTTCGAAGTGTTTGCATAGAGCCTCGATAAGGTATCTAACTGTAGCGGAGTTGCTGCTAGTATACCTCTAAGGTCCAGTGGTTGAAGCAGAATTTATAAGTTGGGGATCAAAACTTACTTGTAAGTAAAATTGAAGGATAAAAAACTAATAGAAGTAAAAATTGGACAAGAATGAATCGAACCCCAGACCTATTGGAAGATCAACTTAAACAGGAAGCTACAACCACTAGTCTACAGATAAACATTTGCAAGGGGCATACTCTACCACTTTTCGTGCATCTGAGGGGTCCTAGTTCCGTTGATGGGGTAAGCCGGAGGGTTAACGGACCCCTCGAGGCCCGCCGTAGGTCCGTCCCCGCCTTGCTCTAGTGGTGCTATTTCTTGCTAGGATAAATAGCTTTGTAGCTGGGCACTAATTGTGCAACTATTATAAATATTTTTTAAAACCAAGTAACTAGGGGATGCAAACTTGCGAAGTATAGGCAACTACTCGCAGTGCATATCCAATAAATAGTTTAGCATGAAGTCTATCTTGAAAAGGGCTTCTCTTATGTCATGAAATTTTAAAAATATGGGGTTTATGGCACGAGTGTAACTTGAAAAAATGGTATTCAAATATCATGAAAAACGTAAATCATAGTAACATATGGAGGTTTTGAGTCCAATTTCTCTCTTGATTTGTGATAGGAACCACCCTATTGAGATGGCATACTCTGTAAGAAGCAAGAGTCATCAGACGAGTTCATAGTAAGTTGACATATTCTGGAGCCAAATTTTGCGTTGTGAGCAAATTCCAATAATGTGCTGAAAATGAACGTCAAGCTATCTAGTCTATGGTTTGATTCGTGTTGATGGGGTAAATCATACACTGTTCATTTCTATGTGATCATGTTGACAACTGAAAGTATTGATTTCTCTCTTGCACAAACAAGATTACCAAATTTATCTTATTACATCATGTTTTAGCATTGTTCGAGTCAATATTTGAGCTATGACATTATTTTTGCGTCCGTTACTGTCTTGTGCACATATAATGTGATGTCAATTGGTCTTCGTTAGTACGTCAATTGGTGTACTAATTACAGCGTGGCCTAGAAAGTCAGGTGAAGTGGCATGCATTCTTGAGAAACTACAGCAGGGCTCCATCTCAAGAAAGTACACTGCCTTCGTTCTCTACCTGGGCCAAGAAACACTGAAGAAGCACGTTGTAATTTGTCCTGACATTGCAAGCATTGAAGAAGATGCATTGTAGTTGTGTTTTACCTTTGAAATATTGAAGAAGTTGCATTGTGGTTATGTTCTGGTCCATGAAATACTGAAGGAGAAGCATCGTATTTGTGTCTTGGTCCCGAGAAACACTGAAGAAGATGCAAAAGGTGTTGTGCTCTGGCCCTTGAAACATAGAAGAAGCTGCATTTTAGTGATTTTCCATCCCGAAAAACAACATTGAAGAAGATTTGCTGGCCCCTCAAACATTCAAGAAGACATGCCTGGTGGGATCCGTGGACCTATTCATAATTCAGATCAAGCGAAACTGAGTCGGCGAGGTAAGAGCCATTCCTAAATCAGTTCATTAGTTCGTTCTGATTCGGTTATTGTTTTATTATATTTTGAATTGATTCAAATGTTTTGGAACTATTTGGTAGAGAACAAAATGTGTTGTGGACATTGTTGGAAATGCCCCAATCTGCTACTTATCGGGCGGTTTTCAGACCATATTATCGGTCGAACCGATTTCTGTCCGAGCCTAAATCGTCCGCCGGGTCGGTCTATTTTCATATACTATGAACACAATTAGCATACAGCTCGAATAATTCAGCAGTACAATCTGATGATTCAGAGGTTAGTACCTTTTATTCCAAAATCCAATTTTATTTTATTTTCTGATGTGTTCTAATTTCAATTCAACAGAATCAGCAGGGCTGTTTGTTCTTGGAATCAGGCAATTCATTTTTCTTGCATATCTTTTCTTATGTCTTAAGGTGTTCTTATGATTTAAAAATGTAATTAAGGGACAGTTGAGTTTTTTTGGCTCTTATTGTCATAATATCTCTCTCATCCTCTTTTTCACTTTCTACCATTACATCTCTCTCCTCTGACCATTCCTTCAATAGAGATAGGTCAAGTAAATCATTGACTTCATAAATGTAATTTTCCATTTTCTTTTTTCAAGAAATATCTTGACCAGACTTCATGCTAGAAATCTTCCCATGACTTAAATATTTATTTCCTCCAAATGAAATATTGATTCACATAATCCATAAAGGCACAAAATCTCTTTATTACGTACATATCTTCACTGCGTTGAATTGAATAATCTCTGACCAAGCCCACAATGAGATTACAACCTCTTCACTCAAACAACTCAAACTCATTAACTATATAAAGCCACCTTCATCGCCATATGCAACCACACACAATTACAAAGAAAAAAAAAACTACTATGGGGGATAATAATAATCAAGTCAACCCCCCGCCGCAAAATGCACCCAACCCCGGCCGACCTATGAGGCCGCGAGATCGACAAGTGCAACCCCCGCCCCCACCCCCACCCCCGCCCCAGCAATGCCCTCGCTGCAACTCGAACGACACAAAGTTCTGTTATTACAACAACTATAGCATTACGCAACCGCGTTACCTTTGCAAAGCGTGTCGCAGGTACTGGACACAAGGCGGGACCCAGAGGGACGTCCCGGTGGGCGGCGGAAGCCGAAAGGGCAAGCGGGCAAAGCTCTCCCCGACGAAAGAATCTTCCCCGCCGCAGCTGCCGGCGAATCATGACCAAGATCAGCTCGGGAAGTTGATGGGGGCTCATGCTAATATGCTATCTCTGGGCGGCTCATCCAGCTCCTCCCGCGGCCCCACAACTGGCATGATGATCTCCAGCGGGGCCCATCACCAGAATTTTATGAGGGCTTCCAACTCATTGCTGCCCGGCGGACTCAACGCGACTAACAATCACTACAACGCCTCCATCGGCGGTGGTGGCTTCTTCTCTATGCCTCCTCAGGGCGGTGGTATCAATCTGCACGGCGGCGTCGGGGCTCAGTTTGGCGGCCGCATGGCCCTTATGCAAGGTATGAACTTTCAGTCGAATTTCAGGTCGCAGGTGAGCGTGCAGCAGGCTGTTCCTCCTCAGGCGGGGCAAAACGATCGGTTCGTTGGCTCTCAGATTCAGCAGAGGTCGGTGGGTACTTGGGCGGCGGCGGCGCAGGGCTTCGTCAGCAATGCAGGCGCGGGATTTTGGGGTGGTGCTAACAATAATGCTGTCGGAGATTACGGCGTGAACAATCAGGCTGATGATGATGGTGCAAGTTCTTCATTCAATCCCAATCAGGCGAATAACAGTGGCAACAATCAGCAGGATTTTGATCCCTCTAGTGGAAATGCTTAGAGAGCCATGCAAAGAGAGATGATGATATAAGATGGAGTAGTAGTTTAATAATAATAATAAGAATAATAATAAATAGTAATAATAATGAGAGTCTATGTAGTTTATGCTATTCCCGGCATACTGTTTTTCTTTTTTTCCTTTTTTTTTTTAATTTCCCTTTTGGTGAGGGAAATGTTATAGGTTTTAATGTGTCCTTTTCGTGGATTGATTTGGACCTTTAGGGTTTTTTATGGTTTAAGAACAAAGAATGTAATAAAAGAATGTATCTTTTATTGTCGTTCTTTGAAGGTATTAATTAAACTTTAGGGTATGTTTGTTTTAAATTCTCCTTTATTATGGAAATGCAACTTTATGAGACTATATAATTTTATTATGTTTAGCGATTTTGGATGCTTTATTGTTGTATTAATTAATTAACGAAAAGACGTTGAGGGTACTTTTAGAGCAAAGAGAGAAAATATTCAAGAGTATTAATGTGTTGCATGGTTTATTAATTACTCTATCTAATTAGCAATCAACTAGATACAAATCTTCTAAATTTAATTCACTAATTATTCAATAAAAGATTACAAATTTATCTCAATATTATATATATATATATCTATTATATTATTGGTAAGAGCATAGAAAACAATCAATCAACATTTTAAATTAACAATAACTCTTAAAATATAAAATAAAATAATATATATTTATACATTATAGCACTGATTAAAATACTAGTAGTATATATTATATGAGGACACCTTTATGAAAATTATTTTTGATTCCCCTAACAAAGCATAGCTCATCATCTCAGTTATTAATATTATGAGGTTTTTTTAACACCCTGACGGAAAACGTTAATCGACTTAATTGTTGCCAAAAATCGTAGCTTTTATTTTATTATTCACTTTAGAACTTAAACCACGCCTTTTAAAATTCCAAGAAATTTGTGACAAGTGCATGTAAGAATAAATAACTCATTATTGTCTGGCTTTAATAACACAACAAACATAACATAACATTCATTGGATTATGGAAGACGTTCGATATACGAAACAATACCATTATCATTAGGCCGTTGTTGGTCCTTCTTATATCAATTCATTTGGCGAATTGGAAACAACCACTTTGCAGCAGAAAATCAACATTTTGAACAACTTTTTTGTGATGGATTGAATTGTTTTCGCTTTTGGTCATGTCATGTGGTAGTATTAATTAATTAGATGAAATGATTCTAGCGATTAGTAATATCCTCCATTAATTAATTTGACTATATATACAAATAGAGAACAGCAACGATGCACATGTACACACATATTTAATCAATGCATTTTTGCCATATTGAGGGTTAACCTTGGATTCTCAGTGTTTCCCTTCACCTTCAAGTTTGCCTTCCATCATTGGTCTCTTATGGAAATATCATTAATGTTAATTAGACTAGGTTATATATATATATATATATATATATATATATTTATATTATATACATACGAGTAAGAATTATGAACTATCCAACGGGGCTGAAAAGGAAGATAACGTTCAAGATTATTAATTACTACATGAATAGTAGTGTAATAGTGGAGGTCATGCAGTAATACAATAATTTTGGTCCTAACAAGAGTAAAGAGGAGAAAGTTCATGCACAGCAAATTATATCTTCATTTATATACATACAGCACAGTTGACCTTATATTTGGCATACACAATACTAGGACTTTTGATTTGAGCTTCAAACATAGCACAGTTACAAAATGAAAATTATTAAAACTCCAAATAATGTATAAATCTTCCAAAATTAATACTATTAATAATGTAAATTTTTCTAACTGCAGGCCAACCAATACCCCAACCAAAGGGTCAGCCTGTTTAGGCCTATCTTTATAAAAAGAGTTACAACTCAACCAAGTCAACCCACTCTAAGGCCCAACAGTCTCCACATGGTGATTGGTGAGTGCCTCTGATAATTCTCTGTAATCGATATCAAGATTCATGACAAGTAATCCTCATTAGTCTTTCATTACCATAAGATAATCGAGGGATGGAGACCTTAATTACAAAATTCTGAATATAAATATATATATATATATATATATATATATATTATAGTAACGTGAAGAGACCACAAGTTATTAGGATCAATCAGCATTATTTTATATGGAAGAAGGATTCAATAATGTATCTACCTTACCTTTTTCCTGGCATATGTGTCAATGATATGGTAACTAAGCAAAAGCTTTTGTCATATATAATTGACTGACCTTCATGCCCAAGTACTTCCCTTTCTTTATTACTATTGAAGTGCATGTGTCATGCAGCAGTCGAACAGCTGTCCTCGTACAAAGTGGACCTATCTGAATTAACATAAAAACAAGCATACGTACATATATATATGTTAGCCACTGTCTAGTCTTTGTGTACCGAGTTTCACACCCAATGCTAAGTGGCCACTTTGACTCACATCCATTGGCTGCACTGAATTGAGCATCACAACCAACCCTCTTCTATATTAAGATTGAAGAAAAATTTAAAAACAATTAAAAGAAAAAGAAACCACAAACACGTGGTTGAACAAGAATGGGAAGCTTTTGACTCTTCAACCAATTACCCTCAAGTATTGAGGAAAAAAAGATGTCCCCACAAAGACAACGACCACCAAAACCAGGAAGATGTGATTATTGTGAAGTAGGAGCTTTACCTGGGAGATAATCAATGTGACTGACCTTTCGATGCTAACTCAATAATTAAGCACTTTTGAGCACAGTGAGATTTATGGGTCTCTATACGATTGTAGTGGCATCATACCATAAATTGTCCATTAATTCATATCATCTGGCAATAGGCTATTTAGGCAAAGCAGTAAAAGGCAAAGACAGTGATAAATACTTGCTTTTATGATGAATCGTGTATAATGACAGCATTACCTTAATAAATTTCAGGTAGGGTCAGGTGAAAAAGGTTGAAAAACTTGACTGGAAGGGTGCAAGTTACAGAATTTTGCCCCTCTTTAACATATTATACATGAAATATATATATATACTGGTCCACTACTAGAGTAGGCATTGGTAAATGATAAAAAGGAAAAAGAGAAAGAATGGTACTTGGTGGTCCAAACGCATATTCTTGGTCCTATTGATCTCTTTTATTCACCATCCAGAACCACTTCTCTAACAGCAAGTTTTATTTCCACCTTTAAGGGGCATATCAAACTGATGGAACCAAACAAACAGCAAGAGGAAGAAGAAGACGAAAAGCTAACCATTAAACTACCCGAACTCGACTGTGATAGCGATGAAGATGAAGATATGGGAGAAGATAAAACAAAGAGAAGGGCACTGAATACTTCAGCTAATAAGAGAAGGGTGGTACATAGTTCCGGAGGACCTTCGAATCGTACCTGTCAAATCGACGGTTGCTCGGCTGATATGGCGTGTGCAAAGCCATACCATCGTCGACACAAAGTTTGCGAATTTCATGCCAAGGCTTCGGTGGTCGTTCTCATTGGGCTTCAACAAAGATTCTGCCAACAGTGCAGCAGGTTCGATTCAATAATCCCTGAAATGTACAGTTAATTCAGTTTATATTGCGTCACGGACTTGTAGTTCGGACAGTTTATATTGAACAATGTTTCCACCCTATAGACTTTGGAAAGAGGAAAAAAGGATGTCATCAAACTTTCAAGTCTATAAATGTCCTAGGGAAATCAGCTTATTCAACAATCTCAACATATGCAATGAAGTGATATCACTTAATGACGAAACAAAATCCAAAATGTTTATATAAATTTCTTGGCTTGAAATATACTCAGGACGAACGCCAAGGACACACAATCATGTTGAGATGCTTCAAACATGCTTTGATCAAAGGGCATAAGAATTGCACATAAGGTACGCGGATGAAGAAATTACACGCTAATATATTCACTTTTTCCTTTTTGCAGGTTTCACGAGTTATCGGAGTTTGATGAAGCTAAAAGAAGCTGCCGAAGGCGCTTGGCCGGACACAATGAGCGCCGCCGCCGGAGTTCATAAACCTCGGCCTCAATGATGCCATTTAGTGGAGGGATACATAAATATTCCGATCACTAGGTAAGAAGGATGCTCTCTATCTCCTGTCAGCTATTGGATTTCGTACAAGGGAGTATCAGCTCTCTGTATCCTAGTCCAAACTATTGTCATTAAACACGACGGTTTGGAATCTATCTATTACTAAAATTACATGCGTCTCAACATGTCGGTATGATTTCTAGATTTTCTTCTGCTTCTCTATAATCAATGATCATTTACTAATCTCCCGGTACCAAAGTGCGGAAATTTATTAAGTTCCAAATATCATAGCAAACAATACCGACAACTTTCTTCTTGCAAATGTCCAGATCTACAAAAGACAAGCTTCACACTCTTAAGTTTCTAATAGTCCGAAGGTATACTTTCATCGTCAAAGAACTCAAAATCTCCTTGAAAAATGCAGATCCCAGACACTTTATTTTTGTTCTAACTTGATTCCAATAATCATCGGAATAACATGTGAAGTTAAGTATGTTTACACGGCCATGCCTGGAAGAATGAACAAATTCAAGTTCTCAAATGACTCCACTAATCCACATATAGATTACTAATATCTAAGGAATTCCATGAAGCCGCCAAATTGTAAATGTAAAGTTGAGTTCCTTCAAGAAACCACGGCCAGGATATACACTAGAGATGCTACTGATGTGTCTGGTCTTAATTGAGAAAGGCATTGGTCACCGTTCAGATTTTCAGCTTTAATAGCACAATCAATAGCTGAAAGGAGATAATCAATGTCTTGGACTATCATTCTAAAGAGAAGCATCAAACATTTACACACCGACGAACCACATTCAAGAACGATAAGCTTCTGATGCGTACCTTCACCCATTCCGATGGACGGATAATAAAGCTAATCCCATTGGCTTCCCCAACGAAAATGAACGAAATAAAAGCCCACTGAGATACTATTTGTGCAGTGCAGCTAGCTTCCATCTTCTCTGAAACTACCAATATCAGGCGAGCAACCTAAAGCTGTGAACACTATAATCCTACATAACGATTTCCAGGAATAGCTCGCAATTTCTTCAATCGTTTATCTCTGCTATCAAAATCCCAGTCCAAGTCCATTTTGATTTTCGAGTGAATCCTTTCGTGATATTCGACTTCTATCGATTCATGTTTTTGCCCGATTGAGTCACTCAACTTTCTTTGTTTTGTCAAATGGATCCTTATAGTTTTGTAAAATATCACTTTGCTCCCTACGAATTTCATCCTGGGCCGCGGTAAAAAATTCAATTGAGTACATACAGTTGAAACTTTTTCCAATTTCCACAAATAATAGATTGGACAAATATATTTTGCTCGTTTTAGGCTAGGCCCAATCAATCACAAAGACACATTTTCATAAAAACAAAAAAACTAAATTAATTCCAAATCAATTATCAAGCTTTAGACTATTAAAAGATTAGGGTACAATATTATTGAGTTAATCAGAAATAACATTTTCTTTTACTCAATTCAATAGATTATTATGCCTATAATGACTTCTAGATTATTTCATGAAACTTCAGCCGCGGTTTCAACGGTCCAATTTATATTTTTCTTGGAGAACCTTCGCTGTCCTAAGACAAGGGTAAAATTGGCATTCCTCATTGAATTGTCAAATATACTTCTCATCCCACCTTAAAAAATATCGAACTGAGATTTCCCCCTTGAGGGGTATAAATGGTATTCCACAAAAAGCGCCTGAGATTTGTCAAAGCAGCAGCAAAAGCAACGCCACCTCCGTGTTGAAAAAGGCTATACAAACGCTTCGAGGCGAAGCAACGCTTACACCTAAAGATCAACGAAACGCCATTAATAAAATCTCAAGTTTTGGGCTGTTGAAAGAAAATACGAGGACAATCAAATGGCGCAGAGCAGCAAGAAGACGCTGATTTACGCGCTGGTGGCGCGTGGAACTCCGCCGGTGGTTCTGGCAGAGTACACGGAGTTCAGCGGAAACTTCAATTCGATAGCGTATCAGTGCCTCCAAAAGCTTCCTTCTTCGAACAATAAGTTCACTTACAACTGCGACAATCACACCTTCAACTACCTAGTTCACGATGGCTTCAGTACGTTATCAATGTTCAATCTGAGTTTTTATGCTTTATTTCTAGTTCAGTTGTCTCTGTCTGTTTCTTTCATGTTTGAGAGGTAGGAAAATGATGATTATTGGCTTCCATGACATGATTGATAAAGCTTGCGTGACTGATATAATGGGAATGTTATTTTCGGTCGAAGATGATGAAATTGCAAACTGATAATCATATTTTAAACAAAAAAAAATGGAACCTTTGATTTGGACTGAGTGAATTATGATATTCGAATGCAGCATATTGCGTTGTAGCCGAAGAATCAGCTGGAAGACAGCTTCCTATGGCTTTCTTGGAGCGTATCAAAGATGATTTCGTCGCAAAGTACAGTGGTGGCAAAGCTTCAACAGCTCCAGCAAATGGGCTTAACAAAGATTTTGGGTACCTTTACTGTTATTACAGCAAAAAAAAAAAAAAGAATTAGCGCATTGAGGTTTTATCGTTCCATGTCTTAACCGCGGGAGGAAACCGTTATTACTGCAGGCCGAAGCTGAAAGAACATATGCGGTACTGCGCCGAGCACCCCGAGGAGATCAGCAAGCTTTCTAAGGTCAAGGCTCAAGTTTCAGAAGTTAAAGGGGTTATGATGGAGAACATAGAGAAGGTAATAAAGGAAATACATATCCATGTTCTTTTTTTATGTGGACTTGTCTGTTTAGTACATAGTTGTGCACGGTGTTGTTCGACGAGATTCGATCGTTGTGGTTGGTCTGAATCCAGACATTTGGATTGTGCTCATTGGTCTGCTTGCATCTATCTAAATGCCAGGTTCTTGATCGTGGAGAAAAGATAGAGATCTTGGTGGATAAGACCGAAAATCTTCATCATCAGGTCTTGTTCTAACGTCTTTTTGTATTAAATCTTAAACGTCAGAAATTATACAGCACTGCGATTAACGTCGTAATGCTTGAATCATCATCAGGCCCAGGATTTCAGAACAAGTGGGACGCAGATCAGGAGGAAAATGTGGCTGCAGAACATGAAGATCAAGCTGATCGTTTTAGCTATCGTCATTGCGTTGATC
Source organism: Lindernia subracemosa (assembly GCA_028392965.1). Lineage (NCBI taxonomy): Eukaryota > Viridiplantae > Streptophyta > Magnoliopsida > Lamiales > Linderniaceae > Vandellia > Vandellia subracemosa. The sequence continues at coordinate 3,902,409 of JAQPCC010000006.1, forward strand.
CTCATCATTGTAGCCTCCGTCTGCGGCGGTTTCAACTGCGGGAAGTGAACCTTATTACCTCCTTTCGCTCCGACCTATATACTATAATATATATATATATATATATATATATATATATCAGTTCTTACACGTTAGATCATCATCTGCATTGCTGCATTGTGTTATGTTACTGTATAAACCAAACCAGCTGGAGAGCCACCTATTGACAAAATTCTTTGTGAATGGATTTGTAGTGATTATTATTTGATTGCAATAAGTTCTATTTTTTGACAATGAAAATCATATTTGCGTTCTACTTAATTTCAATAAGATATGATTAGTTTGCAGATAATCATCATCCCCTTCCCCACCCACCATAATTATATTACTTAATCATGAATATATATTGTACAAACGTCACTTAAAATGTTTTGATGAGGGAAAAAAAAAAGAATGAAAGAAAAAAAGAATGAATGGAAGGAAGAAAGAAGACGTTAACGACTCTTCTGCATCTTTTAAAGTCGTGGTGCAGAACAATTTGACGATTTCAGAATATAGAGGTAAATACTATTGTAGAGATTTGTTAGGTGTCGGTATAATCTTGGAATGAATTGATAATGTAATAACTATTTGCCATTTTTTTTTCTTATTCGCAATAATCATACATTGACAGACATTTTATGAGAGAGTCAAATGATTCATGGATTAAACTGTATATGGTGGTTGAAGCTGGCCAGCCATTAGTTGACAACTATTTCTCTGATGCATCTATCGTCTCCAATTTAATTTTGCTGTCATGTCTCATAAGTGGCCTCTCTTGTCGTAGATCTTGCATTTCATCTAGACATGGCTATCGGGCCGGTTCAGCCCGGAACCGGTACCGGTTCCGGTTCAGAACCGGAACCGGTATTACCGGTTCAAGAACCGGAACCGGTCCGGTTTTATCGGTACCGGACCGGTTCCCTTGTATGAGAACCGGTTTTTACCGGTTCTTACCGGAACCGGAACCACTAGCCGGAACCGGAACCGGAACCGGTAACGGCTAGTTTTCTAGCCGTTGCTCAACGTTACTTTTTTTTATTATTTTTATTTTTTATTTTTTTTTATACCATATTAAAAAATCTATAAATACCCCTATTTATCCTCATTTTTTCACATTCTTACCCTCATTCTCTCTCAAACTCTTAAAATTAAATTCTCTATACTCCCAACAATCTCAATATCTCACACTCTCTCATTTTATTATTAAAAAAAATACCCATATTATTTTTATTATACACACACGAAAATTACACACACACTCACGAAAAATTCCAAATTTTTTTTACTAACATGGCATCGAGTTCGAACCCGAACGACGATATTTTCGGTTATATTCGTACATGTTTTGATGATATGGAGCATGTCGACGAAGATCACGACGGGGATGGCGGTGATGTCAGAACCGGAACCGGACCGAGCCAAGAAGCATCCACGGCATCGGGACCATCTCGCACTCGGAAGAAGCGCTCCAAAGTTTGGGAACATTTCGACCTCGTGCTTGACGCCGGAAATCCGGCCATGGGTAACGCTTTTTGTAAAATTTGTCTTGCTAAATATCAATATAGGAGCGGTGGTAACGCCGGCGGTACGGGATCTATGAAAAAACACTTAGTGGGTTTTCATAAATTCGACGAGGTGACGTTACAACCGATAGGTAGTGAGCGTACACAACAACAAATTAGCGCACACACCGGTAGGAATTTTTTATCACGAGGGAAATTTCGAAAATGGCTCTTGTCAAATTTGTCGTCACTTGTGAAGAGCCGTTTTGTATTGCGGAAAATGAAGGGTTTATCAACTTCACTAGTTCGATACAACCCGGATTCCATCAAGTAGGTCGTAAGACACTTAGGAAGTATGTGTTAGAAACGTTTAACGACTATAGGAAGAGTTTGATTACACATTTGTCTAACATTTTTTGCAGGGTAAGTTTAACTACCGATATTTGGACGAACGTCACGTCGCAGTCTTATCTCGTGGTGACATGCCATTGGATAGACGAGACATGGACGATGCAAAAAAGAATTTTGTCCCTTGATCCCCTTGATTCGCTACATACGGGACACACAATTGCGATGTATGTCTTGAATGTGGCGAAAATATAACGGGATTGAGGAAAAAATTATGTCTGTCACGTTAGATAATGCTAGCGCTAATAATAATGCTATGGAAAAAATTAGATCTCAACTTACTTTGCCTCTTAACGGTCGATTGCTTCATGTTAGGTGCGCTTGTCACGTAATTAATTTATGTGTCAAATGTGCATTCGATGAGATTTTGGGACAGGTGATAGAGAAGTTTAAAGCCGCTGGAAAGCAATTACGGGAACGCCGCCTCGAACGCTCTTGGAGACAAACGGTCGAGGCGACCGGCCTTAGGTATAAGAAGTTTCCCCTACCGGTTCCGACTAGGTGGAACTCTTTATATCACCTTCTTAGCACATTTATGCGCTATAAAGATTTGGTCACCCATTTTTGGAACAACAACGCACTCGGCCCTGATTCGACGCATCATTTGACCGAGTTCGATTGGGACATGTGCGGGATGTGCGTCTCTTTACTTGAGGTATTCAAGGAAGCAACGGAAAAATTTTCAGGTGTTCATTATCCGACATCGCCATTATTTATTCCGTTGCTTTTTAGCATGTGTTATAAATTTATTGAATACCGTAATAATCCATACTTGACGGGTTTCGTGGAGCATATGGAAGCAAAATTTAAAAAATATTGGGAAACAATTCCAATTGTCCACGGGTTGGCGGCATTACTCGACCCGAGCTGCGGTAGTGATACTTTTGATATTTTTTTCGAGTATTACGAGACATTTCTTGGAAAGAACGTTGACGATCAAAAGACGTCAATTACGCGTTCTCTCCAAGAACTTTTCCATTTTTATAGTCATCAGCAGGTGCAGGGCGGTTCGACAGAGCATGCGACCGAGGGAGTGACGGGGTCCGGTAGTAGTCAAGGCGGCCCATTGGATGTCCTAAAGCGGTTGAGGATGCAAAAGTCGAAAGGAAAGATGGCCGCACCTACGAACTCAAATGAGATTCAACTCTTTTTGAGTCTCAACTTCCAAACACCAGAAGGATACGACATTCTCCAGTGGTGGAAGTCGAATGCAACGCTTTACCCGACGATAGCGGCTATCGCTCGAGACGTTCTAGCGGTGCAAGCGTCAAGCGTCGCTTCTGAATCCGCGTTTTCTACGTCCGGTCGAATTATTGGAGATCGGCGGACCAATCTTAAACCGAGTTCTCTTGCGATGCTCGTGTGCTTAAAAGATTGGTTCGCCGCTGAATCCAAGAACCGGACGGACAACGCAATCGATGAGTTTCAAGCCTCGAGTTCCGACGACGACGAAGAGGCTAGATCGTGTAGCGTTTTAATTAATGAAGATGTAATATAGTTTTTTTTTTCTTTTTATGTAATTTTATTTTTTATGTAATTTTATTTTTTATGTAATTTAGGTATTTTATTTTATGTATTTTTTATAGAAATTTTTAATTTAAGTATTGAGTTATAATAAAATTTCGGAATTTTTTGTTAAGACTACTGACTATTGAGTTTAATAAAAATTTGGGAAATTGGTATAAAAAATTAAAACTTAGTATAAAAATTTGGAATTTTTTCAATTCGAATTTAATAAAATTTGTGCATTTTTCGTCTGTGTATAATAAAAATAATGTGGGTATTTTTCGAATTTAAAATGAATTTTTTTGGTATCGGGTGAACCGGCCCGGAACCGGTAAGACATACCGGTTCCGAATTGGTTCCGGGATTTTGGACCCGGAACCGGAACCGGAACCGGTCCGGTACTTACCGTGCCGGAACCGGAACCGGCGGAACCGGCACGGAACCGGTTCCCATATCTAATTTCATCTCAAAATTATTATCAATATATATGTATATATATATAGGGGATATATTCATAGAAGGAAAAAGGAAAATTGTATTAGAACTTATAGAAGCCGTGGACAAATAATGAATGAGGCAGCAATATTTATTACAAAGAATACGACAATTATATATATATATATATATATATATATATATTTATCGGGTGTTGAATTCAAAACATTACAGAGCCATAATTCGTGGTCCAATCCAAGGTATGAGAGGGCCCTAAAAATTATAATGTCACGTTCACATGACTCGAATATTATTGTAAAGTCTAACTAGAAAAAAAAATAATAAAAAGAGTAAAATAGGGTTTGTTTGATTGAGTATTTTGAAGATCTCAACAATTCTTTATTCAATGGTAGAAATCTATTTACGCAATTATTGAATGTGACAAATCAACTCCTCTTTCATATATATATCTTATATATATCTATATATATACATGTGTGTGTAATGCTGTATGTATCACACACATATATATATATATATATATATATTTACAGCAGAGCAATTTCAAGGAAACAAACGATACGATATGGTTTGCCACTCATTACATACATACAAATATGTTTGATTTCAGTCGTTTCAGTAATAGTTGTTTTTGTCATTTATATATATGAGAATTCAGTTAAGAAAATTGACTAGTCGTATATAAAGGATACAATAAATAATGATGTATTAGGTTACGATGTCCGTGGACGGAAGTTTCTGATTTCAAAAACTTACGTATTAAATATCAAATATTGATAGGTCAATTTTATTTTAGTATTTCTTTTTCAATAGACCGCAAGAATTGTTAATTTCTATATCATCTTTGATCCTTACATATACCTAACCATTAATATATAATCAGTGAAACGTGCATATTATGGAACGATGATATGGTCATTACATAATTAAAAATAATCTTACAATGTTCCCTTTCACTTTACGCTTAATCTACGAGCAAACCTCACTAAAGAAAGATATTATATTTTAATTATCAATTAATTATTAATTGATTCCCTTTCCCTTCTGTGCATATCGCCATGTGATTCGAAAATAAAGTAATTATTCTGCCTTTCATAATGAGCATATGCATATATTTGTACATACCGATATTATATATATATATATATATATATATATATATATAATATTTAGATTTGGATCCAAACCAACCTAATTATTGATGCTAGTCTTGCGAATAATCGCATACGATATGTATAAATGCGTTGGCATGCATTGTACGATTCTAATTTTTTTAAATTATGTTAAATCTTTTGTTTGAAAATTATATTATTATGATTAATGTACATGCATAATGACGCATGTGACGTTCTAAGCATTACTTATTAAAGAAAATAAAAAACTACGGTCGTATCCTATTCCTATCTACAAATACAAAGGCTAATCGAATAAGATAACATTTTAATTTAAATCATTCCAACGTCAACATTGATTACAAATAATAATAAAAAATATAAATAATTCTTTATTGTAATAAGTGTATTTTGTCCGTATCTAATGTGAACCCTCCTTCACGGATAACTCATTTGCTTGATGACCTTATTGCATGCGTGGCTCAATTTTAAGATTGTTAAAAGACCATGCTTTTCTACGATGATTTTGTGGCATTTTCTACGTTTTTAACGCATGGTTTTGACCACAGATTTTGTTTTTTTCTTCCTAAAAGGAGTGACATATGGCTAATTTCAGAGAAGGAAATAAAATAAAAAAATAAAATAAAAGAAGCTTCTCGGGGGGTAAGGTAATATTAGATATTAATATACCAACTATACATAGGTAGAACCAAAATAAACAACTAAATCACGTCAATATTGCCTAAAATCTTGTGCTATGACTTACGGGTTGATTTACGTGACACTACGAATATATATTTTTTATTCCAAATTAAAAAAAAATGTGGAAGTTGTTCGTATTTGACGATTAATCTCGAAATCAGTTACCTAATGAGAAATCACCCACATGAATATGCCTATAATCGTGTCTTCTATTGAGTTATACACTTCACATTATGAACAAATATATACAATATTATTTCTTACTCCAAATTAAATAAAAATAGGATCTTGACATAATTTCCGTGATCCATTCCACGAGATCCCTTAACTCCTACTTTTCATATTTCCCAAAAAAAATAATAAATTAAAAAAAGAATAAAAAAAAGGGGAAAAAAATAAATAAAATGCATAAATTGTAAGCTGTCCGTTGGCAAGAGAGACCAGTTAAGGAAATGGGGACATAGTTAGCAAAAACCGAGAAACCGCAGATACTTATCGGACACAACAAACTCCCACCGGCCCCACACAAAATAATAAAACAAATATTAAATTAATAAAATAAAATAAAATCAGTTTTGGTAAATGGGGCTACACGTGCTCTTCGTGGGACCCACCCTCACGTCTTCCCTTAACCGTAATAATGATAATTATTTAATTTTAAATAAAATAATTAAAATATATAAAATAAAATAAAAGAAAAAAGGCTCCCTTCTCTGACTTGACCAAAACTGCAGCGTACGGTGATGTTGGGTCCATTACCTGCCAATTAGCAACGTGGAATAGACCCCAAGCGTGTCAGTTACTGCCTCGGAACTCTTTAATTATTTTTATTATTTTATTAATAAATAAAATTGATTTGACTTTCCTTAATATGTGTGATGAGATTCTCATGCACTATTTATAAACCAAACCCATTCATACATTTCGATCCTCTCCTCTTCCCTTCCCCCATATTTCTCTCTCCATTACCACCTTCTTTCTCTACTTTCTCTTCTTACACATTCAAAACTAACCCCCTCAAAAAAAACAAGGAGCATCTTCAGTTCCAGCCATGGCTGTCGAAGCTAGACACATCAATCCTTTCCCTTCGCACCTCATGATCCAAGGGTACGCTTTATCATCTCTCATCTATTTATTTCTCGCAACTGCTTTTTTATTCTTTCTTCCTTGATTTGTATGTTTTTTTTTTGCTTTTACTTACATTCTTCGTGGATTTGTGTACAGAAATCTCACGACGGCGATGAACGTCAGTCAAGAAGCAACCGCGGCGGTTTCATCGTACAATCCGCAGTTTTTGTCTCAGCAGATTTGTTTCCCTGGCAATAACATGAATCATCATCATCATCCTCATCATCAATTGTTGCCTCACAGACAATACAATCAGTTCTTATTACAGCCGTCGGCGAACCAGCCGAATCTTCCGATGGTGTGCGGCGAGTCGTCGCTGCAGGCGAAGACTGAGAGCGGACTCACCTGTAATGATCTTACGAGGAAGAGGCTAAGAGAAGCTGATCAGTTTCAGAAGATTCCAATCAGCGTGCCAGCGCCGCCACAGGCGGCTGCACAGTACTCGCCGTCTCTCCTCGAGGAAGATTTCTTGCCACAGATGTTACGTCAGCATCAGTACGACGTGGAAGCCCTCATCTCACAGCATGTAAGAACAATCACACCTTCTCCGCCGCCTTCAGACATTTTTGTATTTCGCAGTATTTAGTTATTCATCTGTGTAATTGTGCGCTTGCAGACGAAGAGAATCAGGCTGGAAATAGCAGAGAAGCAAAGGCAACAAAACAGATCATTAGCATCGGCCTTGGCAGAGGCCGTGGGGAAGAAGCTGAAAGAGAAGGAAGACCAAATAGCGAGGATGGGCAAGATAAACATGGCCCTGCAAGAAAGGGTCAAATCTCTCTACGTCGAAAACCAGCTGTGGCGAGACTTGGCGCAGACCAACGAGGCCACGGCGAACTCCCTGAGAACGAACCTCGAGCAGGTCCTTCTTCACCCGCGCGGCGAGGACAAGGCGGCGCAAGCCGTCGAAGACGACGACGCGGAGTCCTGCTGTGGAAGCAACGACGGAGCCTCCGTCGGCGTCGACCGGAGGTGTAGGATGTGCGGCGAGAGGGAGTCGTGCGTGCTTCTCCTGCCGTGCAGGCACTTGTGCCTCTGCGGTGTCTGCGGCGGCGGGTCGCAGACGGTGAAAGCGTGCCCCGTGTGTGACTCTAGCATGACGGCGACATTGCATGTTAACATGTCTACTTCGTGATGACTGATGAGATGTGTGAGAGAGAGAGAGAGAGAGAAAGTGAGGTAATAGAATACAAAAGCTTCCGTAGGTTTAGGTTTAGGTTAGGGAGAAACATGAAAGATTCAGCTATGGATTAAAGCATAACGTGAAGTGTTTCTTTTCTTTTTTTTTTTTGCCTGTAAATTTCTTTTTTTTTTTTAACTTGAAAATAGAGATTCAATATTTTTTCTTAGTCACATTTATGAGTAGTAATCTTTCTTTTTAATTACCTATTTAATGAAGAAATAAGAAAGATAGCTTGGGTGGAATATACCTTTTCGATTTATTGACAGAAACAAGTCAGTAGTAACTGACACGTCTTTTGTTAAACTTTTTTCCCTGTAAAAATCTTTTTGATACTTTCTTCGTTTGTCCTATTGGTGGGAAATGGGAATACGAATTTATATATACATTTTAGATTTTATTTCTGAATCTCTATCTTTTTATATACATAAATCAGTGGTCCTATTTTGTAATGTAGCAATAAAATAATTATTTATTTATTTATTATTGGGTGCGTTCGTATAGTGGGCATTGATTACGAGCACAAGACCATGAGCGTTTGTGCTCATTTAATGGTGTTGTCGTAAAGAGGATGGATATGATATGATGTGTACGGCAAAATAACTTTATTTTCTTTCTTTCTTTCTTTTTTTTCTTCTTGCATTTAATACTTTCACAAGCATTGGTTGTGCTTTTACTATTTTGATTTCATTTTATCTTATTTTCCTACCAAATATATCGGCCAATATTTATGATGACATTTAATGAATTGCATGTCCATTGAAAAACTTAATTTTGACTCCATTATTTGTTTATTCAACCCAACGCCAATTTATTGCACCATATTGTCCTTCAAATTTAATATTATGTTATAAATTTGTACCGTCAATTCTTCATACATGTGGAAATATCAAGTGTATGTCCACTCCACCTATCCTTAGACAAAGTAATAACAATTTAATACATCATCATGGTTGTACGAAATAGCCCCTCCTATACAATAGACATCATTGTAATAATTATGATAGCTTGTGATACTTAGACGAAACACACAACCTAAGGTGATGAGTCAAGAATGCTCACATAAAGTAGGAATTATCTTTTGGTAGTTTTATACAAATTTAAAGAAAAGGTATATGGGACCATTCAATATCTTGTTATTTCACGTAGTGATGTGAAAGCTACTACAATTGAAGGATCAAAGTACCAAGTTGTGATAATACATGTCCCCCCCTTATTGCTTTTTATTTTATTTTTTATTTTTTTCTTGTTGTATAGGACTTGGCCAAACTTTAAAGGCAATTAAAAAACTTTGCCAAGCTAAGTTGAACGGTGGAATATAATTATGTTTTGTTCATTATTCATAACATCACAACTATTTATTTGAATTGGCTTGATGTCAACTTTGATGACTATAATTGTTTATTTAATTATTATTATTTAGGATGAGATAACCATAAAAATGTAGTTGGTTGCTATGTCGTGTACCCAATGGAGACATATCGATTAACTATAGAGTTTGGCAATTGTTGGTTTCAATTAAATTAGGAATTAGTACTCAAGAATTGATTCTTGTATTGTATAATGTTATATATAGAGTGTAAATTAAGCAAAGCAGCCTCGCAAACTTATTATTGAATTAAGCTTGTATAATAATAATAATAATAATAGTAATAATAATAATAATAATAATAATAATAATAATAATAATAATAATAATAATAATAATAATAATAATAATAACAATAATAACAATAATAATAATAATAATAATAATAATAATAACAATAATAACAATAATAATAATAATAATAATAATAATAATAATAATAATAATAATAATAATAATAATAATAATAATAATAATAATAATAATAATAATAATAATAATAATAATAATAATTGACTATTTATTGAAGTGGCGTATGATATAATGTAAAGAATTATTTATAAAGAGCCGAAGACTTATCAAGAGAGTGGGCCAATACGTTTCAATTAGGAGGAAATTAAATTCCGTGGCTAAGCTGTCAATAATGGAAAAAAGAGCTTCTTGTTGGATTCATTCATTATTGCAGGTGCAATGTAATAATGAAGACAAACAATTGTTAGTGGAAATTTATTAAGCACTTTCACATTTTTTTCCCGATGTTATTCAATAATGGTGGCTATTAAATTTTTTTTTTAAAAAAAATAACAATAGCTAATACTATAAAGTAATAATGATGACAAGCTATGAAATTTCTCGATGAATTCCATTTCCAATATTTGTCGATAATATTTTCTAATAATGGGATTTCATGATAAAATAATTTTTAAAATGCACATGGAATGTTTCGGTGAAAGTGGGTAACGTAGTAATGCATGACTACAAGAAGTTGAGTCGTTTTCCATGAATCATCACCTCTATTATATGTATATATATATATATATATATATATATATATACTTTCCTTTAATTAAACAATGTAATAATCAAACATATCTACACGATGATTGTCTAAATATATTTTAATTTAATCCTTGACAATTATGCATTCTAACTTTTTCATGCGCGTTACCTGTATATATGTTGCCAACCTTTCAATTATTATTTAGGTTTTAACCCCACAAATATTATAAGCTTACTATTTATTATATAGATGAATATAGAACTATAGTACTAGGGTATTCAAAATTTCAAGCAACTATAAAATGAAATAATTCTACGTAACTAGTTAGGTATTTCTTTCCCTAACTTTTCAATACATATTCGTAAAGGAAAACCATCACAGCTGCATTCAATCTTTGATTTTACGTACCATCATAGGTGTTGTTATATAGCTTTCATTTTATTGCACCTATATATATATATATATATATATATATATGTATAGTATTGCCCTATACGGTACGAAAAACATTGGCTTTATCATCAATTTCCACAAGTTGTATGCACAAGAAAAAGATAGATCACTATTGAGTATCGTGCTATTCATATAACTCACATAATAAAGCAAAATGAAAATATATTCTTAGTATAAAAATCCAACTACATAAGTACATGCTTCAGCATATTTATCTGTACAATCGAATAATATATACTAGCTTTTTTCCCGTGCAATGCACGAATTTTAATTATCTATAATATTATGAGATTTATTTTACAACATCGGCAAATTATTCAATATTTCTTATAAAAATAAATAATTAATTTTAATATTAATTTCATTTTTAATAATCAATTTTATATGGCTCATTATAGTATTTATTAGAATAGATTTTTTTTAAAATTGATTTTAATAATATTATTATTATTATTTGGTGATTTATGTTTAGTAGGTAGTTATTTATTAAAGGTTTTTATTATAAAAAATATTATTATTGTTATTATTATTATTACATTAGTAGGTGGTTAGTTTTGATAAATTATAATTTTTATTTTAATTAAATAAATAAATTTTGATTGATAGTTGGAGGGACGTGTCAAAATAATATGCTTCTTACAATATAAATATATATATGCATGAAGGAAAATAATAAAATAATAAATAATTATTTATTTACAATACTCAAAATCAGACAACCACGTGCCCTGATGTATCTGTACCAAGATTCTGACACCCTTTGAGTTATCATCAGTACCGAAAAAAATAAATAAAAATGATTATTCGATGTACATCTAATACGGTCCCATATTCATATACAGTTCATCATCGAATAATAATATTATATATATATATATATATATACAATTAGGAAATCAAAGAATTAGAAAATAAATAAATAATTAGATTTATGGTGGGCTTACGATGAATGCTGCATGAAAGCGAGACACAAAGTCGCGTACGTTAGTGGCCGTGTCAGAAGCGTTTTTATCTGATTTTATTTATTTAATTCTTATATTTATTAATTAATCTTCACATCGAGTTTGTCAAAGTCATCCACTAACCTCTATCGTTTCATTTATTTAATTATTTGCATATAAACTATTGGCATATACCTTTTTTTTTTTATAGAAATAATAAAAAGACTGTCCGAACAAACTATTGATATTTGACAACATGGCACGAAACGTGACCATAACTAGTACAGACATAATGGGGACATCCACACTATAATAAAAATGCCAACCTAACAAAAAGTCCCACATTTATATTAAAATATTTTTTTAAAAAAATTTATTTAATTTAATTTATCTTCGAATCCCCACACACTACTGTTCATGATTTAGACACCAAAACTTACTCGATGATGTCCCTTCGATACGTATTCCACTTGTGGGCCCAAAACCCTAATCGAAGAATCCGAGTATTGTGGGGCCCATGTTTCCGATACATGGTAATAATTTCCTTGATGAATGAATGAAGGGACCATTTTTAAAAAAAAAATAAAATAAAGTTGTCTATTTTGTAAATTTATCAACATTTTCCAATTAAGCAGTTGAGTGTGGACAGCACAACACAATACAAAAGTCTATGAGATGAGAATGTGTTGTAGTAAAGGACTTAGTGAGGAGGGTACCCCTAAGATTTTAAACTCAACTTTTCTTTCTCATTTTTATATGATTTTTGAGACAAATACAAAATCTTTGGTCTCAATCACCTTTATATTTGATGCTTCCCTTCCTTCCTTTGTGAGTCCCTACATAGCCTTTATATATATATATATATATATATATATTTAATTTTATTTTATAAGAAAGATGGAGAACTCTAGATATACCACGGTATGGAATTAAATATTTTTTGTTTCCTATTTAAACATTTGATGATAGAAATAATGCATGTCGACTAATGCACTTATTATTAGTAAAATCATAATCATCATCTCTTTGGCGAATTAGAAAGAAGCAAAAAAAAAAAGTGAAGATGGAACCTTACAAAGGAAAGCATTTTTATTTCTTTACTCCTCCAAAAGTGGAATCAAAATCCAACTAAGAATGAAAATGGTTGTGCTGTAACACATCATTTTTGATACGACTATAATATATATAAATAATATTTTATTGGGGGTCATTTACTGCTGACAGATGTTTGGTGCAGAAATCATTTTCTCCTAGAAATAGAAAAAAAAAAAATGAAAATAAAATAACATCAGATTTTGCATCCACATGATGGTGGGACACTAAATTCCTACCTTTGGGCATCATTATTATGCTTGCTTTTTTTAATAATTAATTTTTTTTTCTTAGTTGAAAATACCAAATAAATCTTGTTACATCAAACACTATCACCACCTAATGGGAATAGTCTTAGTGGGATTGAAATCGTTCTTTTTTTAAATGATGCACAATAAGAAATAAGTGCTTGTTGATAGAATATTTTCGTGAAAAAATAATATTAAATGGGCTATGGTGGAGTCCCATAGTTTTCCACGAATTCGAAATCTACTTTTCTTTTTGGAAGAATATGAATAAAAGTATATATATATATATATATATATATATATAAATATGAAAAGCAATTTATACCATTGAGATCTCAAGATTGGTCCACTTGTTGGGGGGGGGGGGGGGGGGTGTGATATATCATTTACTTTTACTTTTAAACTTTTTATTCTTATCACTTATATATATAATATTTATATAGTCATCACCTTGTTTATGGCTCTCTAGCCGCCAAGTGACAATTATGATTAATTAAATTATTATTGGGGATTTAGTGTCATCTAAATATAATGAGTAATAATTATCTTTGTCACTAAAAAAAAAGGGTAGCACAACTCTTTCATTACATGATTCCAAAACACTTTCACCACCACTTTGTACAACTAGACCATGCAATAAAGATTGATAGTAAAATAAAAATAAGAAATTAATATGAAACTATTGAATTATTATTGCAAATTCGATATATGACATCTATGTTTCATATCTCTCTCTGGGCCTTAACTCAATGGGCTTTCTTAATGTAGAAAGCCAATATGTGGGCAAAGAGTTATTTGTTTAGACCATCCATAACCCATGTAAGTGATAAGCCCATTGGGTCTAAGATCTATATATTTTAATATGCTATTCAAATAAAAAAGATTTTTAATATTTACTAGTATTCTATGCATGTATAGCCATATATAATAATATTTTAAAAATGGTTAAATAATTTTCTTAATATTTGATTTAAATAATTATTTTTCTAATTTTATTGAATATTTTAATGGCAAAATTGTAATTAAGATGAAATTAATACACCAATTTATAGTTACTATCCGATGCTTATGATTAATATAATTAGTATAAATGTAAAAAATGTTAAATAATTTTCTTAATATTTATTTTATTTTATTTTTTTTAGGAAAAAGAATAATTTTATTCAATAATATCAATTGGACAAAATTTTGGAATTGAATCAATATACAAAACTGCAGAAGAATATGAAGTTACGATCAAAAAGATAGATAACTAGTACCACAAATTGCAATCATTTTTTCAAATAATATCATTAATTACAATTTCTTTTTTATTCATAACTCCGATTGTTTGAATCAACGATGTTAGCATGAAGCTCATTTCTCATATCTATTTTGCAAGATAAATAAAAAATTATTAAAGGTTGGTAAAAGCAGCCAGACAGAAAATAAAAAATTATTGAAGTTTATGACTGCTTAAATAATTAAAGATTATCCGTAACTACAAAAGAAAGTTTCATTTCAAAGTCAAAGTTCGAATATATAAAAGTATATATTTAATATAATTTTGGGGAATTTACATATTTGCAGGGTTAGAACAGACGCTATCTATCTATCTATTCTACTTGTATGTCATGTGCTGTTGCTTAGGTTTTGAGCATCTCTTTTAATGAGAGAGTTCTTTCTTTTGCATGTGAAGTAGAATTAATTGAGTTCACACAAACCTTACCTTAACACTAATGTCCAAAATGAATCATATGAAATGGATAAAGAAACCTTATTATTTTTCTATACATATAAATAAATGCATGACTGCACATTATTGTTGTTTTCCAACTCTTTTTAATTGACTATTATTTTTTTATCTCTATAATAGCTAAAAGCCAGCCTAAAAAAGCATCTAGCTTCTATGATTGACGTAACTTAAAATTTAATTTATGTTAGTCACATGATTTAACCATTCATAATTAATTATCATCACGGATCATTTCATTTCATGATTCATAAAAGAATAACAAAAAAAAACAAACAAACCCAGAAATAACTCAAAAAAGTCTAAAACGAAATTCATGAAAATACTGCCAAAAAGAACAAGTCACTTGTAACTGAACTCTCTCTCTCTCTCTTGAAATGTAAAGAGAATTTAGGAAGGTAAATCCTAAGAGGGAACATAAGAAAATGAATAATCATACATAGTAATCCGTTTGTGGTTGTGTGTGTGTGTATATATATATATTATTATATAGAGGTGGAACAGATTCTGCTTCTTTATTCAGAAACTGTGTCAGGAGATTAATTCTTCGAACGCTGAATTGGAAGCATATCTGAGCTTTCTTTTTGGGTTCGTTTCCCTTGATTTCTTTTTCCTTTTTCTTTTTTTTTTTTGGCCTCCATCAAATTTATGGAGGTTTAGCGATTTGGGTTGTGGTTTTTTCTGGTTTGATTTTTGTTTAATTGAGTAAAAATATCTTTTTTGAGCAAAGGGGATACAATACAGACGATACGCCTAAAGATCTTGAAGGAAAAAGATGAATATTCAAAATTTTTCCTCTCATCTCCTTTTTTTTTTTGGCCCCTTCTTTCTCTGAAAGCTTGGGTCTTGAAAGTTATTATGGGTGAATTTTGATGCAGGTTGGCCGAGGAGGAGGGCTGAAGATCAACAATTTCTTGGAATGCTGAGATTTAAAGCTCTATTCATATGTGCCCATGAGTATTTCTAAAGCTTTCTGTTGTGGGAAATTAGAATTCGATTTCTGCACTCATCAGTAGATATCTGATTAATCTGTGAGAAAGTAGTGTATAACAATGGAAGATTTTGCTGAAAACAAGGAGTATGTGAGGGTGATAGTCAAAGTTAAACAGGAAGATGATGAAGAAGAGTTCAGAAGCTGCTGCGAGGATGAAGATGAGCTGAGAGAGAGAGAAAACTGTGCAAAAGAGGATTCAATCTGCTGCAACGATGGAAATTCATTCTTCATGTACTTCAAAGGCGCCTCTGTTTCTGGCGCAGGTGATTCCAATTCTAGGGTTTCAGGGATTGGAGTGATCATCGAATCTCCGTGTAATAACAACGAATCGCCCATTCGGGTCCAGAAAAAGCTCGATTTTTATGTGGAGAAATCGGTGGCTGATTATCTAGCTTTGTTGGATGGCCTTTCCTTGGCTATACAGAAAGATATCAAAAGGGTTTTTGCGTTTACTGATTCTAAAGACTTGTGTAATCAGGTGGGAAACCCCTAGTCTTGAAAAAGATTCGTATATTCTCGATGATAATAGATTCGAATGTTGCTGTATTAACCTCTTATGTGTGAAGATTCAGTATTTTATTCTGCTATAACTGCCTGCCTGTGATTCAAGTATTTGAAACTGTAGTTTTTGAATCTTTGACGTTATCGTAGTTAATGCTTGCGATGTAATCTTTGCAGATCATCAACGATGAAGAGCTAGATAACCCTCTACTGCTGGCTCTAAGACAAAGAATCCTCGAACAAGCAGGCAACCTCGACTCATTCGTCTTAAAGCATGTCCCTGCCATTGAGCTGCAGAACGCTACACAGTTAGCCAGGGTAGCCATTGGACTAGTTTCTGATCCCATCGAAGGAGACGAATCGAAAGAAAACTGTTCAATCTGTTGGGAGGAGAAGCTATCTTCGACAGTACTCAAGCTCAAATGTTCCCACGAGTTCTGTTCCCGCTGTCTGAAAACCTACGTCGAAGACAAGCTACGATCCTCAGAAGTACCCATAAAATGCCCACAATCAAAATGCAAGTATCTCATTTCCCTCGACGAATGTCAACTGTTTCTCCCCTTTACGTCCTACGAATCTCTGGATAGAGTTCTTACAGAAGCCAACGCCCAGAACTCGGACAACATTCATCTGTAAGTTTTTAGTGCCATCACATTTTTTATGCCCTTTTTTTCATCTTTACGTGACAGTTGTGATTCCATCCCATAAATTATAGGTGCGAAGAGACGCCAGAGTGTGTATCATTATGGGACGAAGGAGCTTATTACACGGAGGACTCTTCTTCTCTGAGTTATCAACATCATCCATCGCAGCAGTTCGAGCAGTGGACTTGGGACTCCTTCGTTTCCCTCCCGACGATGATGAGGGACGCATATTCAGAGCAGGAAAGGTCCCAGCTTGCGTTGATCCAGAGATTTCTGGCGGGCGGGTTTGGATTATCCGACCATCACCAGCAACAGTTCTATTACGAGGATGAGGACGACGATCGCCGATCTTCGTCGAGGTGCACGGATTCTTACGCTGATGCGATGAAGGATCTTCATCAGCTGCCTTGGCTTGAGAGGTTTGTTTCTGTGATTACTGATGATTATTACGAAGATTACATTCAATGAAGTTAGATAATCTGAAAGAAAAGGAAGGGAGTCAAGTCGTAGAGCATCTCACTCTTGCTGATTGATACTCCTTTTTTCTTTGCAATTTCAGCATATCATTTTATATAGAATTTATTATTATATTTCGAGTGTGTCTTCTTGTTCTGTATTATAAGAAGATGCAAATGGAAAAAAGATCGATGAAAATTAAGGATTTATGTTCGAATTTTTGACCTTTGTGTTGTCCGAAAAATGAATAGACATATCAATGTGCTTTGTAAAGGCATCATTCGAAACTCAACTGAAGTCATTTAATAGCAGCCGCAAAAGCATCACAAGAAATTGATGTAATAACTAACTGCACAACTAACAACCAAATCAATCCCACCTCTCACCTTAATGTTGCCAACCACTATCAACTAACAAGAAACACTATTTGAACCGTAGCTAACGGATTCTAGGTTCGATTCGGACATGTTCGTAGCCCAAGAACGGGGCCCGTTGTTCGAACCGTCTCCTAAATTGTAAGCGAAAGAAGGCCACCTAACGTCGATCCCGCAAAGGCGTTGGTCTCCCGCGGATATCATCTTCTGAGTCCTATCAAGAACCACTAGGCTCGAAAAGGTCGAAAAACTGTTCCCTACAAACACTTCAGATCTCACACATACTTCATAGTCGATGGCAGATTGAATCAAATAGGGATACTTCTTGTACATCGGAAGAAATCCCAGTTTCTTCTTCTCGAAAGGAGACAGCCCTTTGCCCCAGCCGGACGCTATTGAATCGTCTTCTAGAAGGTCGTCTGCAACTGCTAAGTAGATGACAGCTGGAGTCTTTAAGCCCGGAATGTTACCAACTCTTTGCACAATCTCCTCTTTGCTGCTGCAGATGTTGGATGTGTTCGACCTCTGCTCTCGCTTCTTACAGTGGATCATCCAATCCTTTTCGATCCTCATATGGACTGCTATATAGGGCAGTGATAAACCAGCCTTATGTGCAAGTTCTGATCCAACTCGTCTGATCTTGGATATGACTTTCTGGGCTTATCGAGATATCTCTTCCACCAAGAACAAGCATTCGAAGATCTTCGCATAGTCTTTAACGGGCCAGTGATCTTGCCAGAGAAAAGGGTTCTTACCAATTACCCTGAGGACTTCGTATTCGTCGTAGGGAGGATTACCGAACTGTTGCAACTGATCGAAATCTTTCTCAGCTGTCCATCTCCTTCCGCTCCCCTTTTCCATTTCGATGCTGCTGCTTTTGTTCGAGATTTCTGAATGGCGGGCTAATCGAACGAAACCATTACACACGGAATTGAATTTCTCGAACTGAAATACTTTATCGAAATAGATTGGTTTCAGAAGATCAACTTCCTTGTAGAACAGCGATGCACTTAGGCTAGGCATCAGTAGGGTACGGTTCATCGTTCTTGAAGTCAAACAAGCTCTGGCGAATGCAATCTTTTGATTGTTCAATCCCCATACAATCTGAGGAACGTCCAAGAACTTGGCTTTTTTGATCTGATAATCGAACGACCTACTCTGCTCTGTAATGAATCCAGATAAAACTGCTCTGAGAATCAATACACTGATGACCAAGAAGATGCATTTGCAGGCAATCGATTTCGAACTCAACCCAAAGAATCTCAAATGCTTAAAAATGGTGAATTCCATTTGAGACGTTTCATTCGAAGCTCTCACAAAATCAAACCATCTCTGTTAAAACTAGCAAACTGCAGATCCAACCTCTATAAATCAACACTAAGGAGGCCACCCCAAACCCATCCACCAGTATGGGCAAAGAAGACGATAGAATAATCAGACACTAACAGCTCAACGGCAACTTCAGAAGTAGAATGATTCCAAAGTAGCAAGGATTGCAGAGAAATCAGAGATTAAGGCCTATGAACACCTACTTCATCTACAAATAAGAGAGGAAAGAAGCAGAAGACCTCCTTCAATGCACATCGAATATCCTCTTATCGCCAGGCTCGTGAAGAAATCGTCCCTCAATCCAAGATCTTATTCAATATTCAAAAATCGAGCTTCGTCCTCTGAATAAGTTATCGGAGTAATGATCCGAATAGCTAAAGCCCAAGATTTTCCTAGATTGGGTGTGTTGTGGGTAGTGGAAAGAATAATCTGAAATCAGAAGAAAAGCATCGATGGATCATCATGCATATGGAAAAGGAATCGGAAAAAGAGGAATTTCACGCAAAAGAAAAGCATGAGCGTGAAATGAAATCGCCATCACGACAGCTCATGAACATAGAAAGGAAGCTTCTTGAATATAACGAACCCTATAATAATAATAATAATAATAATAATAATAATATGCTCACATGAAATAAAAGCTACTAAAAGAGGGTATGAAAATCTGAGGATTGGGAGATGAGAACATTATAGAAAACTAGTATTTTCGCACATTCGATGCGTGTGCTTAAAATATAAATAATTATAATATTAATTTAGTTGTAAATTATTTTTTATAAATTAAAAATATGATTTTTGGATAATTTATAGTGCCGTACCAAATTAATTTGATGGTAGTTATTGTAGGGTGCTTTCTCTTAATATATAGTATAGATTACAAATAAAGAAAATGAAAAAAAAAACCCGTGTCAGAATTGATCAGATCATAATTCAGGAAAAGTGATGAACAAATATATCACAACCTCATACATACATTCATACTATTATGATATGATAAATGTTCATTTTGTAAATTAAAAAAAAAACTTCCATTCATTTTTTTTTCTCGCTAAATAGCCCAAATATAAAAATCCTGCTCATAGAGCCAAGAAAAAGTTTGACAAATATATATATATATATATATATATCTTGTTCAGTTGAAACATATATATACATATTTATATATTTCTGTTTCAATTTTCGTGTGTAAATTACTACGATGCCCCTATCTAAAAGAGCAAAGCACGCACATCAGAGGTCCCAAGAAAGGACTCTTATGGTCATTTGCAGTGCACCAAATAACTGACATCAGTATATATAACTACCAACCCGCCGCCACTTCAAATATGATAGATACTTTGCTTCTGCTAAGAGCTATCACACAAACGAACTCAGAATGGCCACTGGTGGAAGACGAAACAGAAACCGTGGCCGCCAAGGTGGAAGACATGGCGGCCGCGGCCAAGTCGGCGGACGCGGCCCCCCAGGTCGACCATCGAACCGACCCCCGGTGGTTCAAAATGAGCCGTCGTCGAGCCAGGCACCCCCTCAGAACGTGATCCGCCCTCCTGCGGGTCAAAATGAGCCGTCGTCGAGCCAGAGACCCCCTCAGAATGTGAGCCGCCCTCCAGTGCAGAACACGTGGCTGAACAGGCCCCCGGTGGGTGTAAATGAGCCGTCGTCGAACCCAAGACCGCCTCATAACGTGAGCCCTCCTGTGCAGAACCCGTGGCTGAACAGGCCCCCTGTGGGTCAAAATGAGCCGTCGTCGAGCCAGAGACCCCCTCAGAATGTGAGCCGCCCTCCAGTGCAGAACCCGTGGCTGAACAGGCCCCCTGTGGGTCAAAATGAGCCGTCGTCGAGCCAGAGACCCCCTCAGAATGTGAGCCGCCCTCCAGTGCAGAACCCATGGCTGAACAGGCCCCCGGTGGGTGTAAATGAGCCGCCGTCGAACCCAAGACCGCCTCATAACGTGAGCCCTCCTGTGCAGAACCTGTGGCTGAACAGGCCCCCTGTGGGTCAAAATGAGCCGTCGTCGAGCCAGAGACCCCCTCAGAATGTGAGCCACCCTCCAGTGCAGAACCCGTGGCTGAACAGGCCCCCGGTGGCTCAAAATGAGCCGTCGTCGAGCCAGAGACCCCCCCAGAACGTGAGACGCCCTCCAGTGCAGAACGCGTGGTTGAACCGGCCGCCGGCCCAACAGGGTGGTCCATCGACTTCTGCTTCTCCGACCCAAAGCAGACCCCAACTTCCACTGCCAACTAAAGCACCCCTAGGTAATCGGTAACACGCCGCTTATTTAACTTTTGGGTTTTTCCTTCTTTACCTTAGGGTTTAACTATTGCTGCGTTTTGCCAAGAATTGCTTTTGATGCAAAGATCCATCCTTTGTTCTTCTCAACAGATGACAGCTCTATCACAAATTCAGAAGGAAAGCATGAGTTACCTTCTTCTTCTGCTGATAGCGATAAAGATCAAATTAAGCCCATCAACAGGCCTGATCGTGGTGGGAGGCTTTCATCTCGTAATATTAGGCTCGTAACAAACCACTTCCCAGTTCGATTTGATCCAGAGATGAAAATCTTTCGCTGCGAGGTTGAAGTGAAAGCCGTGCCCAAAGATGAAAGCAAGCCTTCGGAAAGAGAACTAAGGAGGTCCGAAATGCGCCTGATCAGAGACAGGGTTTTTTCGGACAAACCCGAGTTTCAAGGCACGACAGCTTATGATAGCGGGAAGATCATCTTCAGTACGGTTTTTTTATACAAAGACGACACGTTTACAGTGAACATTCCCGAAGGCGAGGAGATCAAGCAAGGCTCATACAAATTAACTGTTAAAGATGCGGAACCGCTAAGCTTCACGCAGCTGACAGAGCACTTGCGCGGGGACCTCCCTGACGTTCCTCGTGGCATATTACAAGCCATGGATGTTGTAATGAAGGAGAACCCTTCCAGGCGTAGGATTTGTATCGGTAGGGGCTTTTACAGCAAGGGAGATGTTGCTTGTGGAGTTGCGCAATATAGAGGCTTTCAACAGAGCTTGAAGCCGACATCGAAGGGCCTTGCTCTCTGCTTGGACTACTCTATTCTATCCCTCTGCGACTCTCTACCCGTAATAGATTATCTGAAGCAGCATATCCCATCATTTGACGGGTATGGCAGTGTCAAAAGGCTCAGACGAGATGTTAACAATGCTCTGATTGGGCTGAAAGTCACAGTCACCCACCGACCCACGAGGCAGAAGTTTACGATCAAGGGGCTTGCTCAGAGGGATGCAAGATTTTCTTCCTTTATCGTTGACCGTCGAAAAACTGGTCTAGTAGAGTATTTCGAAGACAAACATAATAAGTATATCGAGAACCCGGACGTTCCTTGCCTGGATTTGGGAAAACCCGAGCACCCTAACGAAGTACCGATAGAATTCTGTATCTTGGTCAAGGAGCAAAGGTGCCCTAAAGATGATTTCTACTCGACGAAGCCGACCCCCCCTAAGCCATTGCAGCGAAGAGAAGCAATCAACGAAATGGTCCGGGCTGAGGATGGGCCTCGTGGGTACGTGATCATCCGTTGCTTGCTTTCTTGTTTTATTGCGGTGCTGTTTGTTATCTGACCTCCCAACATGAAATGCAATATGTTTTCTTGGTTTTATTGCAGCCCTGAGACCGAGAATTTCCATATCATGGTCGACCCGAGGATGACACAAGTTATGGGCCGTGTAATAGCTCCTCCCGAGCTGAAGCTGGGATCGAATCGTCCTGTTAAGGTGCATGAAGATAGATGCAACTGGAACCTTGGTAAGAGCAATTTCGTTGAAGCAAAACCGATGGAATTCTGGGCCTTGTTGGACTTCACCGGAGGCAATGGTCCTTCTGAACTTGAAGTAGAGCCATTCGTCATCAGATTGCAGCGCATTGGTGGCAATCTGGGCATGCACTTCTTCCGGCCCGTCATGGTGCAGCAGGTGAGGATGATGGATCTCTCTCCTGCAGAACGTCTCGAAAAAATCATGAAAGGTATTGTAGACAAAAAAAGTGGAGGTGCCAAACTGCAGATGATCGTGTGCGTGATGCACCGTAAAGATAAAGGGTATAAGACCCTCAAGTGGGTCTCTGAGACCAAGATCGGCGTAGTAACCCAATGCTGCCTCTACCAACAAGCCAAGAGAGGGCTCACACCGTACCTGACCAACCTCTGCCTCAAGATCAATGCCAAGCTAGGCGGGAACAACTTCCAGCTAGACCAGAACCTCCCCCACTTCGAACCCGGCCGAGACCACGTCATGTTCATAGGAGCCGATGTGAACCACCCCGGGGGGGGCACGGACAAGAAGTGCCCATCCATAGCCGCGGTCGTGGGCACGGTGAACTGGCCCGAGGCGAACCGCTACTCGGCCAGGGTGGGTCCGCAGGAACACCGAAAGGAGATAATAACCGACTTTGGGTCTATGTGCATGGACCTGGTCAGGACCTACGAGCGTCTCAACAAGGCCAGGCCCAACAAGATCGTGGTGTTCCGAGACGGAGTGAGCGACGGCCAGTTCGATAAGGTGCTGTCGGTCGAGCTGGCTGATCTGAAGAGGGCCTTACGCGACGGCTGCTGCTTCCCCGAGCCCTTGATCACCCTCGTGGTGGTTCATAAGCGGCACCTGACGAGGCTGTTCGTCGAGGACAAAACTGATGCGGGCCGCAACGTGAATATACCCCCGGGGACCGTCGTCGACAGTGTCATTGTGCATCCATATGAATTTGACTTCTTCCTCTGTAGCCACTATGGAGGTATTGGGACTAGCAAGGCTGCTCATTACTACGTGCTTTGGGACGAGAACGGTTTCACCTCTGATGAGCTGCAGAAGCTTACTTACGACATGTGCTACACTTTTGCTCGGTGCACCATGCCCGTTTCGCTCGTCCCGCCTGTGTATTACGCTGACCTTGTGGCTTACAGGGGAAGGATGTACCAGGAGGTGGTGGCGAGTGATTCGCGGTTTGACAAGGACGCCTCGGGGGAACAGACCTTGTATAACGTTCACCCCGATTTGGAGAACACCATGTTCTTTATATGAAACGAAGGGCTAGGCTAACTTGCGATTTTCCATCGCCTTTTTCTCTGTTTCTGTCATTAGACTTTAGTTTCAGTCACGTTGGACTAGTAGACTTGTGGTATCTTTTGCGCTGGGATTTCAGCAGATGTGTTGCTTGGTTTCTATTACAAAGCACCTTAATAAGTCATAAATCTAGGATAGCTTGCGAAGGCAACCTTGAGTCTCTTTGCTTCCTGACAATTTCTAAATATAATCCCCATAGACAGAAGCCAACGTTCAAGCTAATAGGTATCATTTTTGACATTTGCAAAAACAAATAATCCAACATTTAGGAAAGCTAGATCAAGATTCGGAAATCTTTCTCATGGTTTAGTAGCAGCCATCTAATTTCCTCTGCCAGCGTGCTCTCTTGCATACAGCACACCGCCGCTCAGATTCTGCGACTTCGAAACCATACTAACCATCGACGGGGTATTAAAACCAACCAGGGCGGCACTGTTAACCAAGCTCCCGTCCCCAGTTAGGACAGAGGAGAACGTAG
This sequence comes from Lindernia subracemosa, assembly GCA_028392965.1. Lineage (NCBI taxonomy): Eukaryota > Viridiplantae > Streptophyta > Magnoliopsida > Lamiales > Linderniaceae > Vandellia > Vandellia subracemosa. The sequence continues at coordinate 3,927,116 of JAQPCC010000006.1, forward strand.
TACTGTCTTCCCTGGTCGTGGCCCTTTGCCAAGAATGCGAACTTAACCCTGACAATGCATAAGCCCGTCCCGTCTGTTCGTACGTTTGCATGTTCCCCATTCTGTCAGTCAATTCCGACAGTTCGGCTTGGAGCCATTTGCAAAGCCCACCATCAGCTTCAGCTGATGCAGATGACATAAGTACAGACCTGCAATTTGTTAGCACAGACTGCGCGCGGGTCAAATCTCCTGTTTCAGCTATTTCTTGAGCCTCTTTAATTGCTCTCGCCACCAAGAGGCGGTTTCTCTGGCTATCAACCTCCAAGCTCACCGTCGAATCGGCAGGGGACAAGATTTTAGGTCGGCATATCCCGACTGTCTCGTCCAGCCGTGCTAAAGATTTTGCAGTCGTGTCATGGTAAGAACACACAATCTTCAAAAGCTGTGTTCTTTTTAGTTCATCTTCACAATGCTCATCCTTCACTTGAGGAACATACAAGTAGGTAAGGAATTGTTTTTCCTCATCAGCGTATCGGTCACCTACGTGTATTGTTGCCCGCAGCCCATCGTCACTAATTTCGCTATGATACTTACCAGAAGGGACCGACACAATTCTTATCCCAGGTTATACCAATCGTAAGGGGAGTTATATGTATCATGTCCATCGGACAAGAGAAGGATGCTTGCAACTAGATTTTTTTCAGCCCTCACCTCAAGAACCCAGTCACCCTTTTTGAGTCCCTGCAGAATATTGGTTTCACCCTCTGCAGAGAGTGAATCAACGGCCGCTTTGGCTTCGTCGCGGCCTTTATCGCTCATCCTACACAGAGGTAAGGTTCTGCGGGCACGTGAAGAGAAAGTGACGACAGACAGCCGATCAGCAGGTCCTAAGTTGTCTGCCACGACATCGAGAATAGCAACGAGGCCAATGGGGGCACGCCTGACCCGACGGCCATTGTCAAGAAGTGGTGGCGCACAAACGCTGACAAGAACTGTGAATTCAGAGACAGACTCAGAAGTAGCAACTGCTGGATATTCAGTGAAGGCCTTAATAGAGACATTGGATCCAGGGCCCAGGGGTACGAGGAGGGGGGGTTCGATTCGAGGATACAAGAAGGGGTTCATCGTCGGAGTAATTTGCGGGCCCAGGTGAAAAAGCAGTTCGAGGACACAGTGGATTGGCATGGGCTCGTACGGGTGGTGCCGGATCACCTGCACCAGACATTTGGATAGGAATTCCGTTCCATTTAGCACGGCAGATGGCGCAGAGGTAGTTTCCATGCCTCACGCTATCGGCAATGCAGCCCAAGTGGAAGGAGTGCGAGCATTCTGCAGTGAAGATGGTGTGGCCATGTCCATTTTTCATATTGCCCAGGCAAATAGCACAAGTTTTCTGCAACCATATGAACCATAAAACCAAAGTTAGTTGGTCATATGATAGAACCAACAACATGCATCAATACACAGTTCATACGGATTGGAAATAAACACAAGAATTTCTAGCAAAGAAATAAATATTAATAGATGGACAATAGATTATTATTATTATGAAATATATATAGTTTCCACAATAAATTATACATGAAATCGGCCATTTTCAGCTAGTCAGAAGTCAAAACTAATGAATTCGACCACAATGAATAAACACCCACTGCCACTGATTTTTAAACATCAAGGCCATGGCGTAACGCACAGAAAAGAGCAATATAAATAAAACCCGGCGATGCATCGGCGACACGTGATTTAACCAGCTGATCGGACTTGTGCCTGAACGACATCAATTTCTTCAATTTGCTCCATAATCCTGACATCTTTTACGCGAATTGCGATTAGGGTTTGAACTATGAAGAGCAGAGCAGAAAAAAGAAGAAAAAAAAAACAACGATCCTACTTTGAGTACAACGTCGTGTGCTGTATGTGATGTGTGTGTAATGTATAGTGACTTGCCATTTAATATTTGTCGTCTGGCTCTTTATTCATTTGACGTAAAAGATTGCACTTTTAGTGCCAATTTTGACTTGTTGATTATTGCTTTGTAAAAACGAAATTCGAACTTTTATTAAGGAAATATTGCTGTCATCACGCACATGGGTTGATTAAAAATAATTAAACATGTGATAAAAATAGAATTTATACATAGCAAAAATTCAAATATAGATGCAATACATTCAAAATCTACGTTTTATTATAGCAACTTCAGTGAATATTCAAAATATAAAGAAAGAGGATAATCCAAAGTCGACCACAGTAAGCAATAAGCACACAAACTGAACCCAAGAAGTACCAAAACTAATCCTCCGCTTATTGTCCAAAGCCAAGCACAAAGCGACCTCTCAAAGCATGCAAAGAAAAACAACACAGAATAGAGAAAAAAACACAGCACAACAAAATGCCGAACCTAATCAGCATCCATATCGGGGACGTCACGAATGGCCTGCTCAGCGTCTTGAACCTCCTTCTCGGTTTTCCTACCTTTCTTCGACTTGAAGTAAACGCTCATGAACGTTCCAATGGCTCCGTACTTCTGCCTGGCGTGTTCGTAGAGCCCCGCGAACATTCTCCAGAAATTCTTCTCCGAGAGCTCGGTCACTGAGTACTGAGGCTGGAAACTGTGGTTTTCGATGAGCCACTCTTCCATTCTACGAACCGCTTCGGCTCCATCGTACTCCTCACCTCTTAAGACCGGCCCGGGTGCATAGTAAACACCGACGTCGGTGTACATCTGGGCATAGTCCGTATCGCCTTGTCTTTTATGTAGCTCGAATCCAGGTTCTGGGCAGATCATGGTTTTCATGGGCAGCTTGAAGAGCCTGTGTGGGCAGAGCCAGAGCGGATAAACCTAGGAGAGAACATTAGGCTGTAAGAGTTTTGAGTGAAGAATCCATTCGTACTAATTTTGAGTGAAGATCGAAAACGTACCTCCATCTCTCGGTGGACCCACTCCAAAGCATCTCCGACCTTGTAGAGGGGCACGAGCATATCTTGAATGACATGCATCTCAATATGGTAGTAGTTTCTAATGGCTTCGCCCTGGGTGGCCTTGAGAAGGGAGACCTTGGGCGGCATCATCCAGCCGAGGAGGAACCTAAACCAACACTGGTCGGCAAAGGGAAGGATGAGCTTCCCTTCCCAGTACAAGCACCTCGTGTGCCTGTGGTAGTACTCCCTCGTGGGGTTGTACTCCACGAATTCCCCCTTCTTTAACACTGTCTGAGCATGCTGGTAAAACCACGGCTTGAACCACCGCCCGAGGCTGTTGATCTTATTCCCCTTCTGCCTGGCTTCTTCTTTAGAGGCGTACATTCCAGTCATGCACACAGCTTCGGTGGACGAGTAAACCATCCCCTCGGCAAAGTCTGGGACCTTGTCTTGATCTCCATCTCTAGGTGCAAAGGAATCCATGTAGGCCTGTGCAAGCTCCTTGAGATTGCCCATTACGGGCTTATACGTAAGCTTCATGTACTCCTTGATGGGTATGAGCTTGATCTCAGCTGCAACAAGAAGCCCCAACGTCCCCTGAGACCACGGTATGGCATAGAAGAGATCAGAGAACTCATTGTCCCTCGTAGCCCGAACAAGCCGACCGTCAGCTAATACGATTTCATAAGCCACGACGGTATCCGAGAACAGCCCGTAGATGTGTGAGCTTCCTTCGATTCCATAACCGTTGATCAGCCCACCAACGGTTAGGTCGTCGAGCTCAGCCACCACAGCGAGGGACAGGTTCATGGGGACTGTGACTCGAGTGATCTGGCCCATGTTGACCAGCGGCTCGACCCGTGCAACCATCCTCTTCTCGTCGATGTCTAGGATGTTTCTGAAGGCGGAGAGGTCGACCTCAAAATGCCGGGCCCTCTTGTAGTCCACGTTCCGCATGCCCACAGCAATCCAGGGCTTTCGGGCAGTGCAGAGCAGACCATCCTTCTTCGGGTCCCTCTCCTTGAGACGTTTCATGACTTTCTTGACTTTATCATCGTGCTCCTTTTGGCGCTGCTTGAACGATTTGCACTCGGACCTTATGTCTCCGAGGTATATGAGGAAGTAGAAGGCGAAGGAGATGGGGAGGACCACGAAGATGACGAAGATCCATCGGAATTGGACGAAGTAGTCCACCCAAATCTTCTTTCTCTTGGGGCGTAATGGGGCCTCGAGATCGGTCATCGTGGAGTGTGACACGGGCCTACCACCGAAGCAAGTAGAAAAAGATATGTGAAGAAAACCTTAGCAAATACATAGCACCATATGTAATCTCAGTGATGAATTTTTACTGTCTGGATGAAGCATGAACATATCTCCAAGACCTCGGGAAAATCCCGCAATCAAATTGAAATGAAGTTACAAATGCATAAAAGAAGTAAACAGAAGTCAGCAAACAAGGATCATTATAAGCAGAATCAACAGCAACAGTGTATGCTCAAACAAGTGAAAGACAACTAGGGAGTCACATCGCACATCGTATCCCAAACAGCTGCGTCAATCATCATCTCTCCCACATTTTTTATCCAATCGTTACTAATTTTTTAATCCAGCAAATGCACAGACGACACCGATCAATAATAAACTCGTTTGCTACCAGATTTACGAGACGACGCTCGTGCAAATACTACCCAAAACAAAACCCGACGTCGAATCGTAACAAATGCACACATTAAAGTTCACCAAACGACGCATAAACCAGCAAAATCGATTCCATCGCGCCACCTAAAAAAATAGCAGTCCTAAAGCATTGCGATAAACAATGCTGCTTCAGAAACACTTGAAAGCTGACAGTGTAGAAGAGGAGCGAAAGCGTACCGAAGGAGATCGAGGAAGTTGAATGGGCGTTCGCAGATGAGTGACTGCAGCAGCTACAACAATCTCTATATAAAGGTTGAAAACGCAACGAAAAGGGTAAAATGGAAATTCGCCTTTCACCTGAGGTTCCGTTAAAAATGCTATGATAATCAAGTCGATGATTATTAAATAATAATTAGAATAACATAATAATTACCTTCTGATAATTCCATACAAGAAAAAATTGATTAGCGTTGTATATTATATATTGATAATAATTTGGATTTTCATTATTTATATTTTCCAAGATTCTATAATAACGCCGCACTCCGTAATTTAAATATTGGCGCAAATTGCCATGCGGCTGTCCTTTTTTGTATTTAGTGTTAAGAATCGGATTTGAGTATAATATTATTAAATAAAAATTATATAAAATAATTAATTAATATAAAAATGGAGATGCAGGGTATCGATCCCCGTACCTCTCGCATGCTAAGCGAGCGCTCTACCATCTGAGCTACATCCCCAATTTACTAAAAATTTGTAATTAAATATCTCATAAATAATATATTAAGATTAATTTAATAAGAAAATTAATTGTTTATTTCCATTTTTATGATGTATTGTATTTAATAATAGTTAAAAAGGAAGATTTTTCAACGGCCAAGTCTTTCTCCGTGTGGGGAGACATAGAGAAAACCAAAGTCAACTCCCCATAAAAATTTGCGGGGAAGAACCAAAGTCAACGATTTTGATCGTATTCCTTGAGAAAACCCTGATTGCTGATTTTACCGTAAGATACCCTCGTAAATCACCTTCAAGTTCATCCGACGAAATCAGATCTTCAGGTTCGCGATGATTCATCCCCTTTAATTTGATATTTGTTTTGGTTTGTCATCTCAATTTCCTGGGATTTAACTCTGCCGCGTTTGATCGCAGCTTGTGGTATGCGAAACCCTTCAAGAATTCATCTTTTTTTTTGTTGTTTTTTTTTTCGTATCTCATATTTGTTAAGGAAATCTCTGTAATTGTTCGGTAGTTTCTGAATTGGGAATGTGTTGATCGGTGGGTTAATTAATTTCTCTCTGTCGAATCGAAAAGGTTCGTGATTAAAACTGCATTCAATTTATCTGTAGAAGAAAAGGACACCTTTGCGCAAATACATTTGCATTGTCATTTGTTCCATCCTTTTCCTTGCTGGTATTCGATCATCAATCGAATGTTCCCCGTAACTTCTTTAGCATCTTAGTTTATCATATACAAATACGAATACGATGATGGAGAATCCGAAAACCTCATTTGTTCTGAATTCATTCTGCTGCAGATATGCAGAATCAAGTCGTGTGCAACGGATGTAGGACTCTTCTTCTCTATCCGAGGGGTGCTACTAACATTTGTTGCGCCATATGCAATACGGTGACTTCTGTGCCACCGACTGGTAATGATCGATGCAAGTGTTAGTTAACGTATTTAACGTATGCATTTATGAGAGTAAACGAGTGTGATGAGTCTTTACGCTCAACTTTAGCCAAATCAATAACTGTTCGGGATACTACATTTCCTTCTTTCGATAGAGGATAAGCGCATTTACTCTTGGGTTCTTACAATTCTGTTGTAGGGATGGAAATGGCTCAACTGATCTGTGGTGGTTGCCGTACCTTACTTATGCATCCACACGGGGCTACAAGTGTCAGATGCTACTGTTGTCAATCTCTGAACCTCGTTCCAGGTATAAAAGGGAATCGCAATTGCATTATATTTCGTAAATATCTTAGTATCTTTTTGGTTTCTTGAAAACATAAAAATCTACTTGAATACTATAAATTTTGATCTATCACCAACGGCTTATTTTCTATGGATGGATATTGCAGCTGTACAGCAAGCACCACCGCTTCTACCTAACGGTGCTGCTCATATCAACTGTGGTAACTGCCGTACAATGCTGATGTACCCAGCTGGAGCTCCGTCGATCAAATGCGCGATTTGTCAGTTCATCACAAATGTCAGTGTGACTGTCAGCTTATCATCGTAGTTCGCGTTGTTTATTTCTCTCATTTTTATGCTTCTTGCGTGGGGAAAAGCAGACAAACGATTCAAGGCCAACGATTCCTGGGAACTCTGCATCATCAGCTCCATCCCCAATCACAGTGAGCGTTCTTCTCCTATTTACGAACCCGAATTTTCCTTTACCTTTTTTCATTACAATTTGGGATTTGGGCATCAAACTGCTTTATTTGCTGCAGGCGACGTCTAGGCCGCGAAGTCAAACCGTCGTCGTTCAGAATCCAATGACCGTCGACGAAAGTGGGAAGCTGGTAATTTTTCCTTTTTTTCCCTTTTTTCACCAATCGTTCTGCTGCTTCATCATTCTCATGCATCTTATGGTTAAAGCAATAGCTGATATGAATTCGTATTAATTCCATAGGTGAGCAATGTTGTTGTTGGTGTTAGAAACAACGGTCACTGATATGACTTTTAATAACGTAGGCGAGCAATGTCGTCGTTGGCGTTACGACTTGAGAAGAGGATATGTCTCAACTTAGAGCATCCATCAACTGTTCATGAAAGAAAAATATTGTGAAATGTGATTGCAGGCTTGTAATGAAACGCCCAAAAAAAAAAAGATAGAAAAAGAAAAGATTTGATGTATGATAGATAACTTGAGAAATTTGAATCTCTCTTTGGTTACTGCAGAATATGTTTGATGAGCAGTTCTATGAGTTGTTTACCTTTGCACTCAACAATTTGCATCTGTCACTTAACAATTACAACTTTTATATAAGCTCAAACACACACACACACACACACTTACAAGTGATTTTTCTGATCAATAATCTCAACCGTCATACCTACTTAGCTTGAAGGTTGTTATCTTCTACAATCTCACCTCTAATATACAAATAGATTTTCCCAACTGACAGCAAAGGCGAGCAAACCACCAAAGAAAAACCATCTAATCTCAATGCATTGTTGGTCTATATATACTAATTTCTTACAAAGCTTTCATCCTTAAGAAACACAACATTTCTTTTTGTTTTATATAAGTATATTAACAATTCTTGTAATAATGGATTCAGAAGTTCAACACAGCCAAGTCCCTAAGACCGCCGCCTCAAAAAGGTTCGATCTCGTGGTCACCTTACTCAGATTGCTCGCTCTTTTCGCAACCGTATCGGCGGCGGTTGTAATGGCTATCGACAGGCAAACGAAAACCTTTGTTGTGGCAACGATTGGGACCGTCCCCATACAAGCAACACTCACGGCCAAGTTCCAACATACTCCGGCTTTTGTGTAAGTGTTCTTACACACCCCGGCTTTATAAATCCGTCTATATTACATAAATGAAGATATGCTATTCGTTTGGGGATAGATTCTTTGTGTTAGCTAATGGGCTTGCGAGCCTTCACAACTTGCTGGTCCTCGTGGTCGGTTTCTTGGGAACTAAGTGGCTTAGCTTTAACGGACTTGTCCCCTTGGCTATTACAATCCTAGATTTGGTAAAGATCATATATGCTCGCTACATAGAGCCATACAATACAGAGACACACTGCTGAGTTACACATTTATATGTGATGTTATTACACAGATGAACGTGGTGGTTGTCTCGGGTGGTGCGAGTGCGGCGGCCTTTATGGGGCAGCTCGGCAGAGACGGGAATTCTCACACGAGGTGGAATAAGATCTGCGATAAATTTAACACCTTCTGCGACCACGCTGGTGGCGCCATACTAGCTTCGTTCTTTGGATTAATGCTCATGACCGTAATCGCCATCGTCAATATCGTCAGGATCAAGAACAATCATTACAATAAGCTCGTGGCGAACTCTTCTACTGTTCCTTAATATTATTCAACGATCGCAGGGTTGTGAATGATGATACATTGCCCATATACATTACCTCATGCGAGTTTTATCCTTCTGGAGTTATTTTAAGGTTGTAGCAAAAGATTGTGAACCACTCAGATTTCGTTTGTTTTAAGATTCTGTGTTTACGTCTGTATTAAAGTTTGCTATTCACATCTTCAACTAAGTAAAACCTAAAAATAGAAAACTGATCTCATACGAATAACTTCTCTGTCATGTTTGAAGATTACTGTTCAACTTGTGAGGAAAAGAAGCTTTGAAAGTGACTGATACATAATGGGCCATTGAAGCCCTGCCCTACCCTATCATTGTACATCGCTTCATGACAACAATGGACTGAAGATAACATTTTAGCGGTCGGCGTAGGTCGTAATGAAAGAGAGGATGGGTGCTTTTTAGCTTCATATCTATATAAAAAAAAAAAAAGGAAGCTTGCTATAGCTTATTTCTTCAACAAAAATTGTTTGTATATGCAGAGATGAAAATTCACTGCCTTGCCACCATACTTGCGTTGTGCTTCGTAGCTACACGCGCGGTCGTTAAACAGTCGCCGTCGCTGCCGTCGGATGATGCTTTTCTCGAATGTCTCAGAAATGAATTTCAAAGCACTAACTCAGATGCAAATGTCATATATACCCCGCAAAGCCCATCGTACAATGCTCTTCTGCGGTCGCAAAACCTCCGCCACGAGTGGACTTTTCCGATAAGGCCACGACTCATCGTCACGCCCTATCACGAGGCGGAGGTCATAGCAGCAATGCATTGCTCCAAGAAACTCGGCCTGCAGATAAGAGTCAGAAGCGGCGGACACGACTACGAGGGGCTCTCACATGTATCGCCGAGAAACCCTTTCGTCATCGTCGACATGAGAAACTTCCGAGAGGTACAGATCGACGCCGAAGAGAAGACTGCTTGGGTGGAGGTAGGCGCCACGCTGGGAGAATTTTACCACACAATCGCCCAGCACAGCAAGACCCTAGCTTTCCCAGCTGGGGTCTGTCCAACGGTGGGCGTCGGCGGTCATTTCAGCGGCGGAGGATATGGGATGATATCGCGCAAGCACGCCATTGCAGCAGATAACATCATCGACGCAAAGATGATCAATTCGAACGGCGAAGTTCTCGACCGAAAGTCCATGGGGGAGGAGTTGTTTTGGGCCATCAGAGGCGGCGGAGGTACAAGTTTCGGCACCTTTCTTGCATTTAAGGTAAACCTAGTCACCGTCCCAGAAATAGTAACAGTGTTCAACGTCTCAAGGACGTCGGAGGAGAACTCCATGGAGCTCGTACATAAATGGCAGCACATCGCTGATAAAGTCGACGAAAGGCTTACAATTAGGGTCATATTTACAAGCAGAAAATCTCCAGCTACTCAAAACCAGACAGTAGTAGCATCTTTCCCTACCTTGTTCCTAGGCCGTGCCCACGACCTCTTGCCCATAATGCAAGAGAAATTTCCAGAGCTTGGCTTGTCGGAGAAAGACTGTACAGAAATGAGTTGGATAGACTCCATACTTCTCTTCTCAGAGATCAAGAATCAGACGCTCGACGTTCTGATGAGCAGGGCTATACCTAGCCAGTTATACTTCAAAGGCAAATCAGACTTTGTCAAGAACCCTATTCCATTACAAGGCCTAAGTGAGATTTGGACATTCCTTAACGAAGATAACCGTGCCTTCTTACAGTTCAGCCCTTACGGCGGCGTATTGAGTACTTTCTCAGAATCTGAAACTCCATTCCCACACCGAGGGGGTAACAGATATATGATCCATTACGGCTTGGCATGGTCCGCGGAAGAAGAAGGAGATAGGAAGATGAAATGGGCAAGGAGGTTTTACAGTTATTTGGGTCGGTTTGTATCAGACAATCCGAGATCTGCGTACTTCAACTACAGAGATCTTGATTTAGGTTCGAACAACGAAGGCTATTACACAAGCTACGAACAGGCCAGCGTTTGGGGTTTGAAGTACTTCGGAAAGAACTTTGATCGTTTAGTTCGTGTGAAGACTGAGGTTGACCCAACGAACTTCTTCAGAAACGAACAAAGCATCCCACCTCTATATAACTTCTCGAGCGTTGAAGAGCTTTGATCATCAATTCATGGCTAGCTCGTTTTATTACATTTCTGTTTAAGTTTTTTATTTAATAATAATCATGATGCTGATTGCTGTCCATTGTAATAATGTATTCAGAATAAAAAATAATACCACAATAACATCTTATATTGATTTATTTATGTTTTAATTTTTGTATTTTTGTTTTCGTGTTGTCGCTAAGTGATGATAATTGCTGCCTACCACCCACTAGATTTTTTCCGACATATGTTTATTAGGGATATGGCCCACAAATTGCCATCAAACTGACCCCACATAATCTTGTGGCTTGATGATGCTTAATAACACGAGATCCACGAATTTCGTAATATATATCATAATATCATATGTTAAGTCTACTTCGAGTTTGATTCACACTTCAAAATCGAAAATACTAGTTTTTATTTTTATTTTATTGGCATCTTTATTCTTTTAATCTCCTCCTTAGGCTTCATCTTGCTGCAATATCCACGTGCATGTTTTGTAAATGAAGTATACAAATCATTACTTTCTTAAATTATGTGAATTGGCTATATATATAAATATTTATATATATTCTCATCTCCTAGTCTAAGCGAAAATGTAGAAAAAGAAACTCGGAAGGTTATTGAATCATATGTAAGTTGTAACTGCCCTATCTGAAAGTTAGCAAATGAGAAAACCCTAAAGAAATAAGTATAATACTTGGGGTTTATATATATAATAGGTGATCAGTTTATATCCTGGCTCAGTTTAAGAATGTAATGTGGGGTCGGATACGGATGCAAAACTAAGTTATCAGAAACTAAAATGTTGACCATAATGTTGAAAGCACATTCGGGATCAAAACGTTTTTGCACAGCGGAAAAATAAACTTAGTTGTAAAAAGATATAAGCACACGTTGGACACATGGTTTCAAAATTTGCAGCAAGTTATAAAAACTTGATGTGTGCCTTCAGAGTAAAATTCCACTACGAGAATAGATTACAAAAACCAACTATCAAAGATAGTACAAACCAGCCTAGAAACTTCACACAGAAACTCACGTATAGATCCTACGTCCTATACCCAAGTGTAAAGCTAAAACACTAGGCACAAAGTGATCAAAACAGATAGATGATGATTGAAAGCTTCCATTTCTTCAAGCTCGTTGCACGCCCGCGTCTTTCTTTCTTGATGTGATGATCCAAAGACTCGTTCGAAGTCTTCTGCATATTTATATTCGATCCTGCAACTTCTCATGATGTCCACGACTGTTCACAACTCCATCAAGATGATTATGGACGTTCATCTAAGTCCAAAGCAGTTGTAACTTGACTTGTTCCATCATGCTCTATCTCTTCTCTATTTTTAGTAAGTACACCTTCTATTTTTAGCTCCACTCAACTTCTCTATCTTTACTCAGTACAAGTCGTGAATATCTCCTGCATATACTTAAACAAAGCCAAAAAAAATAGGATAAACGGTTATTTGGGCATGAAAGACAAAACATCGGATTGACCAAGTCTGAGTCAACGATGTTGACTCAAGTGTTGGCTCCACATTGTCAATGTAAACATTAACAAAGAATGTTCAGAAATATGAAACTTAGAATGCGATTCGTAATTATAATTGATCCAATACTCCATTGCAGTGACATCTTTTAAATAGATCAAAGTCCCCATTTTTATGACATCCTTTGGATTCTTATTGTTTCTTTGTTTTGTTTAGTCCAAGGTGTGTGGGCTTGGTTTTAGACCTATATTAAAAGGCTAATTATGGTCTTCAATGAATGAAATAAATGGAGGATTGTTTCTCAAAGACTTCCATTTTTTAGATTTTACTTTTATTTGTTTATCAAACTTATGAATGATATGTTTATGCAAATTAAATGAATGAAGTAACTACGCTTTGCGATGTTTTTGATAGAATTCGAACAAGAAAAGTGAACCAATTTTAGGCAAAAGGAGGGAAATTTGAAGGAAGATAATTAGATATAAGATTGGGAGACAAAAGGTAAGAGAGACCAAGTCAAAACTATATCCCATGAGATAGATGAAGTGGAATAACCACGTGTGGAATTCCCTCTGATCCTATTTTTCCTCGAAACCGTTACATGGATGGCCAACGGTTATACTGATCACCTTATTACTCTTTATCCTCTTTGGTTTCTTTATAATTTCCTTTATTAACTCTTTGATGAGTGTTCTATTCTTGTCCAATTGGTTCAACGAGGAATTCTTTATCATTACAAACTCATATCACCGTGCCATTAATCTCATCAAATAACTCATATTCTCATCAAGTTCATCAACTCTCATAAATGATAAATAGCTTATTTTACATAAATAAACAATCGACGATGCAATGAATGAAAAAAATAAATAAATAAATCAATCCTCTCTATATTTTCTTTCTACTATATATCATCATCGATGAACCTGCCTACTACCCGACGATCTTCCCTTGTCTGCATGAACAAGTATGTCTCGCAGAAGCCTAGTGACTTGATCCCACCTCAGTTCTTGATTACATGTATACGCGTCGGTGCATACGAAGCCAAGCTTGATAATCTCGACGGCTTGGGCCGCAATCTCGGGCGATGTCTTCATCTTCTTGTCGATCACTTCCTTCAACTTCTCGGGGAAATGCAGCTTAAGCCACTCAAGAAAGCCAGTTTCTTTCATGTCCGAGCCCTCCATGGGCCTCATGTTCGTCGCCATCTCCAATATGAACATCCCGAATCTGAAAATATCTGCAGGAAAACGATGCGATTGATTTTCGTGCTGCGTAATGACAAGGCGAAAGAATAAACTCACTCTTTTCGTTCGCATGATGATCGTCGAGTTTGAGCCGTGTTATGAGTGGCTCCCTATCTTCAGACAGAACTATGTTCCTAGTCTTAAGATTGCAGACAACTTGCGTCCATCCATGGTTCTGCAAATAGCTAACGGTGCCAGCAATTTCTTGAATCGCTCTGACCCTTCGTTTCCACGGTGGGTTCGATTTCATAAGCCAGTTTTCGATGCTTTCTCCGTCGGCAGGCCCGCTTACGATTGCCTTAAACCTGCGCGAATCGCACCAGCCAAGGACCGGGACTATGTTCTTGTGCTGTAAGAGAACGAGGACCTTGCATTTTTCGATGAACCTCGCCCGTTCTTGCGCAGACATGTTCATAAAATAGGCCTCAACTCTCACTTTGCTTCCGTCGTTCAGCTCGCCCCTATATATGCTCGCTCCGTGAGTTTTCTCCACCAAATTTCGATCGGAGAAGTCGTCCGTTGCTTCCTCGATCGTCGACGGCGAAAACTTATGCTGATCATTCTTGTCCTTTTTATTACAGCGGACAGCCAATAGAGCCACCATCACCATCACAACAACTGGGAAACCGACGAATAAAAGCACCGCCTTGATCTTGAACTCCTTGTGGTTCGGGACGAGCCCCGAATGCAAAAAACCCGACGAGTTAAAACGCTGGAAGAATTGAGTTTCCGACACTTTAACCTCGGAGAAATCGTTGTAAGATAGGTTAAGGTACGCCAGGTTGGTCAAGGCAGATAAGTTCCTTACAGGCAAGTCCCCAGACAGCTCATTATGGCTCAAATCGATGGCCTGAACCTGCGAACAGTGAAACAAGTCAGTAGGAAAGCCGCCTTTCAGAGAATTGTTGGAGAGATCGATGTAAACGACGGTCAAGGGGCAGTATTTCCAGAAGAAGGCGAACGAAAGGTAAAGAGGGGCTGTCTTGGGCTGCCCGCGGAGGTCGATCTTAGGGAAAGACTCGACGCAGTTGGGATTTCTTGAGGCGTTGCAAAGGTGGCTGGCGACTATGGTGGACTTGAAGATCTCTTGGAGATCGAAGGGGGTGGAGTTGCAGTATCTGAGGGAAGGGTTGATGAGGCAGTTGGTCGTGAGGGTGACGTTGAAGTCTGGCGGTGGCTTTAGGTTGTTGAGGTCATCGACCACCGAGGCGGCGCGTGTCAGAGGTAACATGAGCCGCCTTGTTGAGATTAAAGTGAAGAATAAAAAGAAGCATAGACTGTGAGGTCTCCTTGTGAACGACATTTTTGTGCAAGAAAAGAAGAAACAGTGAGAATTCAAGGGTGATCAAGAAGAATGTCTCTGTGTTGTGGAAGGTGGAAGAAAGTGGGTGGTTATAGAAAGTGTTGACGTGGAGAGTGAGTGGGGAAGTTGTAGGATTTCTTATGAAGAATTCAATAAGGATTGGGCCGTCGGCCCAGTAATTCTTATATGGGCTAGTTTTTTTATGTGGGCCCAGTTGTTAGGAAATCCATTATATATTCTATTATATTAAGGGCGAAGGCCAGTTAAAAAGTTTGATCCGTCAAATTTTTTATATTTACAATTTGATCATTTAATTTTTTATTTATTTTGATTATATCCCTCAAGAGTATATGGACCAAACTGCTTAATAGTACTATTATAAATATCTAGAGGTAGTCTATTAAGCAAATAATATTTAGCGCATTTATTATCCTCACCTATCAATAATCTGATTAAGTTAGGTGTTTCTTTATAGATACTACCTTCATCGAAATGATTAGTTGTTGCTTCAATAAGCTTCTGCATGTCTATCAAATTATGTTCCTTATCCATCAATAATTTAAATCGTTTAAATCAAATAATTATTCTTTTTTTCTTTTATATACTTTAAAAAAATTCTTAATTAAAATTTATTAAATTTTATATATTAAAAAGTTAAATTATAAATAAATCTTGAAATATAAAATGATATTATATGTATGTATATATTAGACCACACGCATGTAGTGTGCTTGAAATACTAGTTTGTATTATGGTGTCCATCTCACTATAATATAATGTAATATTCAAATTTGTATTATGGTGTCCATCTCACTATAATATAATGTAATATTCAAATACCTTTTTAATTATTTTTTTTGTCGGGAGTTTTGCATCGAACTCGCGGGATGGGCTACCGTCGAGGCGGAAGATGTCCCCGTAAGTGTTGAATAATGCTGGAAGGGGAAAGTTGATGGGTTTGAGTCAAGCCTATGCCGAAGAACTTATGAAATGATGTAGTCGATGAATTTAAGTAAGATCGAACCTTTAACCTATTATGACGGACATGGTTACAATATATTATATGATCTCTCTTCAATTTTTTTTTTCCTCCTATTATTCTAGATGAAGATGGAGTGTACGCAAGTGACTTGTGAAAAGTAAACTATTTTTATTAGTTGAAAAACGTGATAAATAAAAAAAAATATATAGATTTTCAAACATGCTCATCAAGATCTGGTAGACATGTCATGCACATTTTTTTTTATTAGTATTCATAGCATATATTCCATTAAAAGATAAGCACAAATAGACCAAGAGATCAAAGTTAAAGACTGCATTCGTATTAATATATATATGTAAAAAGAACATTTGATTTTTCATTGAATCATCAGCCGACACGTTTGAATACCCATTTGACCCTCATTGAAAAGTCTATTAAAAAAAATCTATATATGTAGTATAGAAGCTTTGCTTTGCTAGCCTCTTAATACATTCTCTAACAAGTGAAATTATTTCTACTCAAACATGAAATCTCATCATCGCATTGCAATTCTAACATTACTCTTTATAACCACTCATGCAATCCTAGGACAATCATCATCATCATCGTCATCGCATGGTGATTTTCTTGAATGCCTCACGGCAGAATTCCAAGCCAAGAACTCAGACACAAATGTCATTTACACCCCTCGAAACTCATCGTACGCTTCCCTTCTGCAAGATCAAAACCAGCGGTACGAAATAAACCTCCCCGTGAAACCCCAACTCATCGTCACGCCCTACCACGAGTCCGAAATCTTAGCCGCGATGCATTGCTCCAAGAAACTCGGCCTGCAAGTAAGGGTCAAGAGCGGCGGGCATGACTACGAGGGCCTTTCGCATGCAGCAAGAAACCCTTTCGTCATAATCGACATGAGAAACTTCAGACAAGTACACATAGACACCGAAGAGAAGACTGCTTGGGTCCAAGTAGGTGCCACCTTAGGTCAGCTCTACCACACCATTGCCCAGATCAGCAAAACCCTAGCTTTTCCAGCTGGGGTTTGCCCGACGGTAGGGGTAGGCGGCCATTTCAGCGGCGGAGGATATGGAATGATATCGCGCAAGCACTCTCTTGCGGCGGACAATATCATCGACGCCAAGCTGATCAACTCCAAGGGTGAAATCCTCGACAGAAAGTCCATGGGGGAGGACTTGTTTTGGGCTATCAGAGGCGGGGGAGGCACAAGTTTCGGCATCGTTCTTGCATTTAAGGTTAACCTAGTCGATGTCCCCGAGACAGTCACGGTGTTCAACGTCTCGAGGACGACGGAGGAGAACTCCATGGAGCTAGTACACAAGTGGCAGTACATTTCTGATAAAGTCGACGAAAGGCTTCTTCTTAGGCTCTTCATCGCCGGCGCGATATCCCCCGCCACTCAAAACAAGACAGTGCTGGCATCTTTCACAACGTTGTTCCTAGGCCGCGCCCACGACCTCTTGCCCATAATGCAAGAGAAATTTCCCGAGCTGGGCTTGACCGAGAACGACTGCACCGAGATGAGCTGGATCGAGTCGACCCTTTTCTTCGCGGGTCTCCACGATCAGACCCTCGACGTTTTGCTGAGCAGGGATCAGCCGAGCCAAGAATACTACTTCAAGGGAAAATCCGACTACGTACAAAACCCTATTCCATTACAAGGCCTACGAGGAGTATGGAGATTCCTTAACGAAGAAGACCAGGCTCAGTTGCAGTTTAGTCCCTACGGTGGCGCGATTAGTACTTTCTCGGAATCTGAAACTCCTTTCCCACATCGGGCTGGTAATATATTTACGATCCATTACGGCGTGAGTTGGGCAAACGCGGACGAAGTGACGAAGCACATGGAATGGATAAGGAGGTTTTACAGTTACATGGGTCGGTACGTGTCGAAAAACCCTAGATCGGCGTATTTTAACTACAGGGATCTCGATATAGGGATGAACAACGTAGGATATACAAGCTACGAGCAAGCAAGCGTTTGGGGTTTGAAGTACTTTGGTAAGAACTTTGATCGTTTGGTCCGTGTGAAGACTCAAGTTGATCCAACTAACTTCTTTAGGAACGAACAAAGCATCCCACCTCTCAAGTCTTGATAGGGTTTTGATCGTTAAAATTCATGGGTACTTATTTACTATATTTCTATGTGATTTTTTATGTTGTAGATTTGATGTATTCAGAATAAAAATAATGTCATTTTGTACGTTTGTACCTATATAATAGTCGTGTCGTATAATAATATACTCGAACTAATTGAATTATAATGGAGATGTGGCTGTATAGCTGTAGCATATATATGTAATGTTTAATAAGAGTTATTATGCATTTAATTCGAAGATTATTTTATAACATCTGGATTATTTCAATCTGCACTACGTAGAATAGCCATTTTTCAAATATATAATGTATACTCAACTTATGCCATCATCGGTATGATTAAAAAAAAATGATAACTTTCCCATATGTTTAAAGTCCTTAATCTACCTACTGCTAATTGCTTATCTTCAGGCTTTTTATTACGCTAATCCTTTATAATTTTATGCTTTTCATGGCGCATGCCTTTATCCTTTCGGATGTTAATTAAACATATGACCCCTCAACAAAAGAGGGAAAAAAAAAAAAAAGGACATCATTATGTATCATCATCGTAGAAAAACACATACTTTTTCTCGTCTGAAATAGCCCGTGATTTTTTCAAGATTAGGGTTTTTAACGTAAAATTAATGTATTCTTTTACATATTTCGTTTCTTACCATCTCTATCTCTACACTTCATCATTGATCGAAGAAAATATTTACTTTTTTTTTTTTCTTGATATATAATTTTTAACAGCATAAGAACCCAAAGGATCCATTAACTTGCCAGTTTCGCTACGTTAAGACACACAACGTTCAAGCAATATACACATTATTCAACAATCTGCCCATTTACAAGGCAAGAAACAAGACATTAGAAAGCAAACAAGGTTGTTGGGACTTCTATGTCCAAAGCTCATATAACCACGATGTACCTAACAAAAAGTAACTAAAAAAGCCATAATCAAATCCATAAATAGCACAAAGCTTCCAAATATTCTCCCATTATTACAACACAAAAAAAAAAAAAAATGAGACCATCATCATCTTCAAAACATTTCAATATCCTTTCCCTCTTCTTACTCTCATCCCTTCTCGCATCATCATCAACATCACAAACCATCCAAGAAAGATTCTACCAATGCATCACCATCAACTCAGAGCTGTCAATGCCCTTCTCCACGGCCTTCACCTCTCCGGACAACTCGTCGTTCTCGGCGGTCCTCGAATCAACGGCCCAAAACCTAAGGTGCCTGCTGCCCTCTGTGCCCAAGCCTAAGCTCATCTTCACTCCATACACCGAAAACCACGTCCAAGCCAGCGTGACGTGCGCCAAGGAGCTGAACCTACAGCTTCGGATACGAAGCGGCGGCCACGACTACGAAGGGCTCTCTTACATCTCAGAGACGGACGAACCCTTCGTCCTCGTCGACATGTCCAAGCTCAGGTCGGTCACCGTCGACATCCAGGAAGGCACTGCGTGGGCCCAGGCCGGTGCGACCATCGGCGAGCTTTATTACAGGCACTGTTCTGAAACTTCTAAACAAAACCCTATTTTTTAAAAAAATTAATAGAAATATTCATCGAAAAAAGAATTGCAGGATATCGCAGAAGAGCAAGACCCACGGTTATCCCGCCGGGCTATGCACGAGCCTGGGAATAGGCGGGCACATCACGGGCGGGGCGTATGGGCCCATGATGAGGAAATACGGGCTCGGAGCTGACAACGTACTCGACGCTCGGATCGTCGACTCGAGCGGGAGGATCCTCGACAGGGCGTTGATGGGGGAGGATCTTTTCTGGGCCATACGAGGCGCAGGAGGCGCTAGCTTCGGGATCATCCTGGCCTGGAAGGTGAGGCTCGTCTCCATTCCTCAGACAGTCACCGTCTTCTCCGTCCCTAGGACTCTAGAGCAAGGCGGGACAAAGATCGCCCACAAATGGCAAGAAGTTGCGGCCGATAAGCTCGACGAAGACCTCTTCGTCAGGGTCATCATCCAAAACGCCAACGGCGCAAGAAAGGGAGAGAAAACGATTCTAACAGTGTACAACGCCTTGTTCCTCGGTAAAGCCGATCGCTTATTACAGATCATGGAGGAGACATTTCCCGAGCTGGGACTGACCCGTAAGGACTGCACCGAGATGGGCTGGATTCAGGCGGTCCTTTACATCGCGGGCTACCCTAACAACACCCCGCCCGAGGTGCTGCTCCAAGGGAAATCTCTGTTCAAGAACTACTTCAAGGCCAAGTCTGACTTCGTCAAGGAGCCCATCCCCGAGGCCGGGCTCGAAGGGCTGTGGAAGAAGCTCATGGAAGAAGACTCCCCGCTGATGATATGGAACCCTTACGGCGGCATGATGGGCAAGATTGCCGAGTCCGAAATACCCTTTCCGCACAGAGAAGGCGTGCTATACATGGTGCAGTATTTGACTCTGTGGAACGACGATAAGCCCGAGTCTGCGGCTAAACACGTCGACTGGATGAGGCGGCTCTATAACTACATGGCTCCTTACGCCTCCATGTTCCCGAGGGAGGCTTACGTGAACTATCGGGACCTTGACTTGGGGATGAACAAGAATGGGACGAGCTTCATAGACGCTAGTTCGTGGGGTTCGAGGTACTTTAAGGACAACTTCAACAGGCTGGTAAGTATTAAGACAAAAGTGGATCCTGAGAATTTCTTCAGGCATGAACAGAGTATCCCAACGCTTCCCCTGACGTACGACGAAGAGACGACGAGTATGATTCATTGAAACAGAGTAATTCTATCTAGAGATATCGCCTCATATACTAGCTAGTTTCTGCCATTAAAGGATGTGTTATAAGTTTGTATGCTTGCTTTCTGTGTGAGATTCTATTAGCTTCTCATTGTTTTCAATATGTTCTTGATCTGCTGTTAGCTTATTGTGATCCTTCTTTAGTTTCATTACAGTATCAGCAACAGTTATGATCTATACGATATTGCATCTATGTCTTTCGGGGTGTAATTACAAGTACAATTAGGCTCATACATTAGACTAATGACTTAAAATAATACCATTCATTATCCATAGACTAAAACAACAGCCTTTGTTCCTTTTAACTAAGACCTGACTCTAGAGAACTTGGATGGGTTTCAGTAATAGAATTCAAGAATGATACGCCGCTAAGACTCAATTACGAAGAAAACGAAATAAAACTCTTTAGCTATCTTTCTTCGTAGCTTTCTTCTGAGGAGGCATTGTCCCGAAAACCCTGTCCCAGAAGTCAGAAGTGATGCCGAATCCCTTGCCCTGAATTCTGTAGTGATGGTTCATGTGAAACCTCTGCAATAAGATGGACACAAAGATACATTCTCAGTCAATGCAAATCGTATATTTAAACGCTTTTTCTGGTAAATTTGCTAAAGCTTTTATTCACCTTGAGGCCATTAGAATAACCCTGCGATGGCTTTCCGTGGTGGAGGAAGTAATGCGTGCAGTCGTAGACGACGTATCCCAGCACAAAACCAGCGAACAAAGCTGGCGCGTACAATGCAGGCGTCAAGAGCTTCATTCCGAACCATATCTGCCATCGCCCACAAAAGAAAAAAAAAAGATCATCACCATTCGATAAAAGATTCAATTTTTGCGCAAGTATATAGAATACTACGTACTGGGACGGCGAACATTGCAGCCGCCGCTGGCGGGAAAACCAGGCGAAGGGTGTCGTTCGGATGCTTGTGATGGCAACCGTGAAGTAAGAAATGAAGAGTGTTTCCCCTATATATATATATGATGTCAATTGTCAAGATTAGATTTGCAAAGCTACATTAGTATTACGACAAGAATCGAATGATATAAATGTATGTAATAGAAAGACATACAAATAGCTCGTAGTTTGGATGTGGAAGAGAAAACGATGCAACATATATTCGAGCAATGTCCAGATGAAGACGCCGGCCAGTAAAGTTGCTGCTGTGTAATGAAGAGGAAGCCCATCCCCCAGGGAGAAAGAGGCGAATAAGCATACAACGGGCAGCCAGACGATAGGGATCACCCACCAAGCCGTCCGTGTAAAAAACTTCATATACATTGCGGATGAAATTAAATACATTTTCATATTTTGGCTTATAGATATTTGTTGAGCATATATGCAAATGGTATAGGTACCTCCATTAATCCGTTGGCGAAGAAACGAGGGCTTTCCTTGCTGACGGTAGGTTGGTGGCACCATTCATCGTAAGCCTTACCAAGACGGCCGACCTTGAACGATCGAACTCGTCGATTCGATATTTCTTCGAGCATATAATATGTGTGTGTGGTTTTTGAATTTGTGTGTTTATTACCTGAAATACAAGGGGTTTGGTTATATCCACCTTGAATGTCTGATCAACCATCTTGGCACCTGCAAGAAATATTACATATGTATATATATATATATATATATATATATATATATATATATTCTATGGGGATTAATCAAGAAATAATTATAGACGAAGAACTATATATATGATCAAGAAAATATAGAGGAGAATCACCTTAGGACAATGCCGCCGGACTATTTATTTACTATGTTCTGATCAAGTTATTTGTCCTCCCTTTTTTTTTTTCTTTCTCTGTCGAATGTTTGTGATTGTCTTTCTGATGATCTTGTCCGAATGAATTTGATATTATTTAATATGAAGAATATCCATAAATGTCCACATAAGTTTTATTGACTTCTCCGAATAATGTGTTGAGGAAAATAAGGTGAAAACGTTTGTGCTTAATCTCTCAAGAGATGTATGTGGAGAGCCACTCAAATTTATACATTATTTGGAATTTATGTCTATATATAGTTGTGAGTTATGACTGTAAGTTATTTATTTCTGCGCGACAAAAATAAAAAGACTAGTCGCAAAAAATACTGTTAAAAATTCACATAACTTCAAAAAAAATAAAAATTAAATAAATAAATAAACGAACGTTCAGACCACACTATATATCATCATCATCATCATCATCATCATCATCCTTACCTTCTAAATCTGCATCAATGGAGACAACCTCATGATCAACCTCGTTACTACGAACCCAAGCCTCTTGAAGCTGCAGTGCATACTCCAAGTGCAACAGCACCTCACCCATGGTCGGCCTCTTCTTACCTTCATCAGCCAGACACATCTCAGCGATCTCCCCGAACCTAGCCAACGATTCCCGGCAGTACTTCCCCTTCAGCCTCGGGTCAACAATCGCCTCGAGCTGCCTCTGCCTCTGCCAACGCATGGCCCACTCGGCGAGATTGATCTGATCCTTAGGCAGCGTCGGGTTTATTACAGCCCGACTACACACAACCTCGAACAGAACGACCCCGAAGGAGTAAACGTCCGATTTATCGGTCAACCGCTGCCTACGGAAGTACTCGGGGTCGAGATAACCGAAGCTCCCCTTCACCGCGGTGCTCACGTGGGTGTGCTCGAGCGACGGGCCCGTCTTGGAAAGTCCGAAGTCGGCCATTTTCGCCTCGAAGTTTTCGTCCAGAAGTATGTTCGTCGTCTTGACGTCTCTGTGGATTATGCCCCGTTCTGAGCCCGTGTGGAGGTAATGCAGCCCCCGGGCTGCACCTATGCATATCTCGACCCGCTGCTTCCACGTCAGCGGCGGGAGTTCGTTCCCGAGGAGATGATTGCGGAGGGTTCCGTTGGACATGTATTCGTATACTAGGATCATCTCGTTCTGTTCGTCGCAGAACCCTATTAAGGAAACGAGATGCTTGTGTCTTAACTTGGACAGCATTTCGATTTCTGTCTCGAACTCGGCTAAGCCCTGTTGGGACTGAGGGTTCGATCGCTTTATGGCGATGGGGATACCCTCGTCCACCTCTCCCTTGAACACCTTGCCGAACCCTCCAACTCCAATGACTAAAGATTCGTCAAAGTTGTTCGTGGCTTCTTTGATCTCAGACAGGGTGAAATGCCTCCCAGATCTTACAGTACCGTATTGATTCTGGCGGCTCGTCGATCCTCTGGCGTTGTTAGTGCTGTTGAAGATAGACCCGTGAAGAAACAGTGGAATCAACCCGTTAGGGTTCTTCTTTGGATCGTTTCCTTCCCTTCTCTTCTTCTTACGGAGCCATACGACTGCAAGAATTACGACGGCAAGAACGATGACAGAAGCAATACCAGCTCCAATTCCTATGAAAAGGACAGATTTTTTCGAACTTTTCTTGTTTCTTATATCGCCATACTTCTCCACGTAAGCTAGATTCCCATTTTTACTCAGCTTGAAAACTTCCAAACCGTTCAACAAAGCATCAGTACCAGCCGAGCCTGCTGTAGAGTCGAGCCCGAGCTGGACCCATATGTCATTAACTCCCAAAGAGATCGAATCGAGGTAATCCTCGTGATAGGCCTTGTTCATCCCGCCAGCTCGAACGTAGACATCGTAGTTATCAGCAGCAGTTTTGTTATCGACGAATATCCTGAACGTCCTCTGATTGGGCCTGTCGTAGACAAGTTCGCAGAAGTGGAGGCGGACAAGGTAATCGAAATTCGGGTCTACCTCCAACTTCCAGGACATGTTGAACCTCTTGTCCATTACCTCGGCGTTGGACAAGATTCTAGCAGTCTCGTACACTGTAAGAGGAGCCACGTTCGTGTCGTTAGCATCTGAAAAGGTGATGCTGGTCTTGTTTCGAATCACCGAGCCAGCGTCTGCATTGATCATGTAGCTCGAGTCAGCTTCCCAAGGTCTCCACAGTGACGGGTCCTGGGCGGGTCCGATGGGCGAACCACCGACGTTCAACCTGTACATAGTCTCCATCCCACGTCGGTTCAAGCCCAAAGAGCCATCGCCACCATTGGCACCGACTCTAGGGACCGAGTCAACAAATAGACTACCCTGTTCTTGGACAACCTCGATAGCATTCACGAATGCAAAAGAACCGCTAGA
This sequence comes from Lindernia subracemosa, assembly GCA_028392965.1. Taxonomy (NCBI): domain Eukaryota; kingdom Viridiplantae; phylum Streptophyta; class Magnoliopsida; order Lamiales; family Linderniaceae; genus Vandellia; species Vandellia subracemosa. The sequence goes on from JAQPCC010000006.1 coordinate 3,951,815, forward strand.
AGGTAAAAATCTGATGACAACTGATCCATAGTTGACGGAAAAGAAGTACTCCTTCAACAGATAGTCATAGCTAGAGTTGCCACCTGGGCCTCGTAGGTGAGAGTTTTTATTCGAACGAACGTTGAACTCAGAGACTAACTTCAAACCGTTGGCCACAACAGAGAAGTAGGATTCATTGGAATTATACTGCTCGAACATCGACGGGTAAAAGTGAAGCCTGAGAAAATACTCACCATTTGGGACTTGAATGGTGTAATTCGAAGCTTCCCTGAATATTCGAGCAGTACGGTAAAGAGGATCGCCATCGAACGTACTGCTCGAGGCCTCGATTCGGGGGGAACTAAGCGTGACATTGTTTCCAGGCGATGTGTCGCCAATCCATTTCCTTCCATCTATATTTACAGTAGCATTTGTGCCGCAATTGATGAACAAAGGCCCCATTTGAGCTTCCACAGTGAGTGTAACGAAAAGCACTGTCGTTATTACAAGTAACCGTTCCAAGATCTTCACACAGCCCAGGACTTGCATCATTCTAAATAGCCCCAGCTCAATTAGAACACTAATCCGCAGTAAAGAATCAATGGATTGAAAAATGAAAAAAAAAAAAAATGAATCTTGATTCACCTTTGTGACATTTTGTCAAACACTTAAAAGCATCTAGCTTGATATCAATAATTGGAGGAAATCCCAATAACTAAACAAGATTATGCTCAATGATTCCGTAGACAATCTCGAAAGGCAAATACTTACACTGACTACCAATCAAATTTACAGAGCAAGAAAAACAAACAGATCTGACCACAAGAAAATCAGAATAAGGGCAAAGCAATACAAGTACAGATAAAATTATTAGCTGCAAAACACGAGAGAAGATAAAATAAGGGATTTAGCTGAATTTCAAAGAAATAAACGGTCTGAAAACGTTCATAACACTAGTTGTACCTTCTTGTCCTCTTTAGAGAAAGTGGTCAAGAATCTTGCCAACTTTTAAATTGCATAACGTTAAAGCCGTCTGCTCTGCTGCAGTGTAAGTTTGTAACTGCTCCTCCATCCAATATTAAACTAGTCGTCACTATTCTTAGCTGTAACATAAAAATACCCCTTTTTTTTTAAATATTTTTCTGACATTAATAATAAATTATTGAAGTTTGCATTTATAAAATAAAAAATTAATCAACCGTTTACCAGCCACGACATCGCATGCTTGTGAGTTGTGTCTTCGATATGATCAACAGTCCATGATAATATTGCCCTTACAGGGACATCTAACAAAATACAGATAATAAAAAAAAAAGGAATGAAAAATGTATAGAGAAGTATAATGTTATGCTAAGGTAAAGTCCTTGTGTAGTAACTAAAATATTACATTTCACCTAAATAATAATAATAATAATAATAATAATAATAATAATAATAATAGCCATAATCATGATGTATCTGGATGGTAATCTCATCTTTGCTATAGATGATATATATATATATATATATTTATTATATTATATGGAAAATCAAAGATACAAATGGGTCCCTTAATTATATCATTTACGGTGATTTATTTGAGGTGATTGAATACTTATTTATGTAGGAGGCCATTCCCCTAAATGAGTTGTATTCGAGCTGAGGCCCAGGTCTGGCCCAAAGCCCAATTATCACCCTTCCGGCCCAACAGAGAGGAAACTTTCAAATCCTCAAAACCCTAAATCTCACCTCAGCCTCGCCGCAAAGTTCTCAGCTCAGCTGATTTTTCTACTTCGACGAACATATAAATGAAGGTCATCTCTCTACGTTTTCTTATTTCCTCTTCTCACCTCACCTCCTTTTATATTTATATTATTTATCTAGCAATCAATCAACATCTATCTATGAGGAAGAAAACCCACCCAAGAATAGGAAGTGCCGTATGACACTCCAACGCGCAGCGTTTCGTGCCAAGTCCTCTCGCCGCATCTTTCACCCATCCACCGAGACAACGTCGTTCCTCGGTCGGGAAAAAAGTTGCCGGTGGGAGGTTTCGCCATGGCTTCGCTGTGTCTGTGTGTGATTTATAACGGGTCTCTGAGATTGTTTCGTTTTCTTTTATAATAGTTCGACGGTTCGATGCCACGTCGCCGGTAGCTAACAAACGGACGATGACCGGCGATGCTATGATTGAACCTATATCAAAGTCTCACTGTTTCGCACTTGATAGGAATCTGTGGACTCTTTATCTTTTCCGTTTGTCCACGGAGCCGTTTTTCTGCGATTACATTTTAAATTTTTTATTTTATTTATTTTGAATTCGATTAATATTTTTGTGATTTTTTGAGGCCTATGAGGAACTTTTTATTTATTTGGAATTACCGTCTGAATTTATATCTGATGTGTAAGATCGACTATCTGAGGCTTCATACATAAGAAAGTATTCATTTTTTTTTCTATAATTACTGTGAATTTTCTTTTATCATTTGTACAAATGGTTAAAACAATTGAAGTAAGTCTATAATAACTCAGCTTGCTCCCCAATCAATTCTGTCAAAGTTATCGCCTTCGTTAAGCTTGTGGCTAGAAAGTCTACTCATGACTGCAAGACCTAGAAATATCACAGCAATAAAAAATTTAATTGTTGAAAAAATAAATAAATGATGTTTGAAATAAAATAAAATAAAATAAAAAAGTATTACCTTCGATCGTCTTGTAAAAGCCCGACCACCATCGTTCCCCGTCGACGTGACGCTTCCCGAGATCTTCCTCGATCTCCTTGTCGTGCTTCCCTTCTAAAACACCCTTCAACGTTATTACAGCATGCCGTGTTTTCTCGACCATACTATCTCTGTCGTCTTGTCCGAACCCCAACTGCATGGGGTTGTCCAAACCCGATTCGTAATAGGCCCCGGCTGCCCGACGGGATGATGTGGGCCATCTCACCCGCTCGTCGGCCTCTCCCTTCCCATCTCCGATCGCCAAGCTCCGCAGATACTCGGCATTCGCCGCCCCCGTGCTTTGCACCATTTTGGAGAATGCGCTTCTTTTATTTTTTCGTAGCAGTTTTTCCGGCGTATCGTATTCCACAATCTATAAAAAATAATTCGTCCAAAATAAAATCGAATGTAAAAAAAAATAAAAAAATCGAGGAAATAGATTCAAAAGAGCGTCCTGGACCTTCCCGGAATCGAGGAGCAATACTCGGTTGCAGTCGACGATGGTGTTCAGACGGTGGGCGATTATAAGTATCGTGCATGCCCTGAACTCATTGCGAATGGTCTCCTGTATGAGAGCGTCCGTTCTTACATCGACCGCGGCCGTCGCTTCGTCAAGAACGAGGATTTTCGACCGGCGAAGTAAAGCTCGGGAGAGACTTAGCAACTGTCGCTGTCCGAAGCTGAAATTCTCCCCTGCTTCCGACACCTTGCGCCCGCCAAAAAAAAAAGCAGGCGAAATTAGCTCACATACCAGCACGCCTAAGGGCGATTGTTCCAATTCATTACCTCAGCGTCGAGCCCCAGGGAAAGCCTCCCGACGACACCTCTGAGGTGGGCCCTTTCCAAAGCCTCCCACAAGTCAGCATCGTTGAGTTCGTCGAAAGGGTCGAGATTAAACCGAATAGTTCCCGAGAAAAGGACAGGCGTCTGCGGTATGATCCCGAGAACCTTCCGAAGATCTTTCAGCCCGAGCTTCGAAATATCACAGCCGTCGATCAAGATCCTACCTCTCTCCGCCTCGACGATCCGAAACAAAGCATTCATCATGCTTGATTTTCCCGCCCCGGTCCGACCCACGACACCAACCTTATCGCCGGCCGAAACCGTGAAGCTAATCCCATGCAGAACGGGCGGCAGCTCCGGCCTGTACCTCATCACAACCTCCTCGAACCGTATGGAGCCTTCCGAAGGCCAGCCACTAGCCGGACGGTTGCCTTCCACGACCGCCCTGCCCTCCGAAGGCAGCTCGACGTAAGTCCCCACACGCTCCACAGCGTTGAAGCTGTTCTCAGCCTGGCTTGCGAGCCTCAGGACGGCGGTCAGCAGGCTCGTGATGTTAAGCGCGTAGCTGAGGAGCAGGCCCGTGGTGGACGCCAAGGAGTCCCGGTCCTCGGCTTGGCTGCTCTGCATCAGGGCGAAGGTTGCGGTTAGCCATATCATGAGCCCTCCGACCGCCTCGAGCCGAATGGCGAGCCAGCGGTTCGCGCTGATGTTCACGAGGGTGAACCTGACGTTGCGGTCCATGGATTCCCCGTTGATGCCCGACATTCGGTCGTAGGCTTTGTACGCTCGTATGGTCGACAGGCCGTTGAGGGCTTCCCCGAACTGGGCATACACTGGCGAACGACTGACGGAATCTAAGCGCTTTACTTCGCGTGCCGTGCTCTGCAAGCAAGATCGGACGAGGATTTAGGGCTTTTCCATTAAATTTTACGGTGTTTTAGTGAATTAATTCCCAATAAGATCGCTAAATTTCGAGGTTTCGTCGGCCGTCTCCGTTCCGACTCTTATCTCGCTAAAACTTATCCCACTAAATTCACAGTTTTATTTAGGGAAGGTGCCCTTAGATGTCATAATGATCGATAAAAAAGCACCAATTGCGTTTACCTGGTAATAAAGATAGGCGACGTAGAACAAGACGAGGAGAGGCATGATCGCCCACAGGGACAGCGTGCTCACCATCCCGATGAGGACGAACGTCGAGATAAGCTGCGAAACTTGACTGAGAAACATGTTGGCAAAGGGAGCAACGTTACGGTCAATGTCGCCCGTGTCCTTTGCGAACCTATTGATGATGCGCCCGAGAGGATTTGTATGGAAGAAGACCATAGGAGCCCTAAGGACGGAGCTGAGCATGGCGTTGTGCAGCCTCCTAGCCGCATAAAGGCTCGACGTGATCAGCCAAAATGAATTCGCAAACATCGCTAGAACCTGAGAAAAATAAAAAATAAAAATTCAGGGCAAACATGTTACAGATCGTGTGATAAATTTATTCATTTTTAGTAACCCAGGGAACCCTGACCTTAATAGCCAAGTAAACCCATAGGCTGACGCAATAGACTTCAAACCTGCGACCTTCCCGGCATCTTAAGACCTCAGCCTTGACTGCCAGGCCAAGGCATCATTGGCGTGTAATAATATTTTAGCGGGGGTAATAGCAGCGTTTCACTTACTTGAGCAAACGAGAGCGACGAATAGACCATGTTGTAGAACAGCGGTCCGTGTTTAGTCGAACGGCTGGCTTGAACGGTCCAGTAGCTCAGCCACGTGCTGCTGGAGACTCGTAGGGCCTCGGTAAGGACGTACCAACTGAGTAGAATCATAACCACCCACGCACCGCCTAAAGCGTCCTTGTACCGCAACATTACATGCCAGCTGACAACACCGATTTCCCGTTCCTCCTGCTTGATTAGGACGGATTTGCCTTCTTTCTTCTCGTTTGTCTGGTCCAGGACATCCTTGGATGCATCGTCCTCACTCTCTTCGGCGTATTCATCCATTTTCCCGGCATTTTCCATCAGCTTCTGGAAAAGGACGCCGTTGTTCGAAAGCTCTTCGAATGTTCCTTCCTCCTTAATTATGCCATCCTGAACCAGGAGGATTCTGTCCACTTGGGATAGGAAGTGAAGCTGGTTCGTGATGAGGACTCTCGTCTTGCCTCGTAATCCTCTTTTGATGCATCTTTCGAAGACCTAACAGCGGGAAAAAAAGGTGACGGCCCACGAGAGAGAAAAATTACTAATTTGCCCTCGACCGGGGTCTATGCTTACATGGCGTCCAACGTGGGCGTCGAGGGCACTCAGAGGGTCGTCGAATATATAGACGTCAGAATCAGAGTAAACGGCCCGAGCCATGGAAACTCTCTGCTTTTGCCCTCCGCTGATGTTCACCCCCCGCTCCCCGATTTCAGTAAGATCACCACCCTACATAAATTACAGATCTTCATCGTTTGAGAAATTAAAAAATAAATTGCAAATTAAGAACGATAAATAAACAGCATAAAGAACGGCTCGCCCCATCATTCTTACAGGTAAAACTTCTAGATCATGCCGTAGAGAAGTCAGGTCTATGGCCTCCTCGTACTTGGCAAGCTCGAACGGAGAACCAAACAGTATGTTGTCACGTACCTAAAATAAACAAAATTATTCATTACATAAAGCCTGCCGTTCCATTGAAATAGGTTAGGAGAATTATCGGTTGAACTGAAACCCACAGTTGCATTAAAGATCCACGAAACTTGAGATACGTAGGCGACCTTTCCCCTAATGACAACAGTGGTGTCTGAAGAAACTGAGGGAATCTCGCCGAGCATTGCTGATACGAGTGATGTCTTTCCTTCGCCGGTGCTTCCAACGATGGCTACTAAGCTACCGATATGTACATCGACGTTTATATTTGACAATGTTGGCCTTTCAGCCTATAATTCATTATGATAATTTTCAGCATACACTTGAGGAAATATTTAAGTTAAAAAGAAAGATATAACTGTACATAGCAAGGCAAAGAGAACCTTTGCATCCCAAGAAAAGTAACCATTCTTTATAGAGATGGCTGGTGATCCAGGTTCGATGGGCGGGTTAGGCAAAAGCACCATCTCCCCAGCCAAAAGCAGTTCCTCGAGCCGTTTCAGTGAAACATTCGCATTAACGGCCTGGACAACAAACATTTGATATATTTATGTTGTCATAAACAAAACAATCAAAGAAAGGATGGTGTTTAAGGAAGTTGCCTGAGTTATTATGTTTGGAAGATAGAAAAGTGGGAATCTGAGGACAGCGTACAAAGAAAGCGAAGTAAAAGCCCTCGACGCCGTGAGATCTCCTCCGAGCAAAGTGAATAACCCAAACGAAATCACAATCACAATAACGGGAATACTGTTGAGCATGAAACTGTTCAGCTGCAGTTCAAAGAGCAGTGCAATTGATCTCAAAAACAGTGAACGTCACAAACCGTATGAACACAACCGATAGAAAACGACAAGTATATCTTTATGTATGGAGAAATATCATACAGCTCCCAGAAGCTGAGCACTCTTGTACCAAGACAACTCGTCGTTTCTGATAGTTTGAACCTTCGACTGAAAACTGTCTTCCCATGCATAACACCTAGTGTGTGTGTGTGGGCGCACAAGCTTTCCATTAGATGAATAAATAAAGAAGATAAAAATCGAGGTACCGTTCAGATTGTAAACATACTTGACTGTGTCCATAGCAGCCAAAATCTCATTCATGAGTCCAATTCTCCTATCTGTGCGTTGCAATCCTTCTCTAGTCAGCTTCTGCATCTTGCTGATTGTAATCGTCTGTTCAGATAAGAACATTTTCTTAATCGTAAGGATTTGTCGATCACCATTTAATAGTAAGTGCGAGACGTACTTGCAAGGGGAAGAGAAAGACAAGCATAAGTGCACCGAGGACAGACGCAACACCCAGCTGCTGATAAAGAAGAATCAAGGAAACGATGATACGGAAAGGAGCTGACCACAAAATGTGCAGGGATTGGCATACTATCTGCAATAGCGTACACAGTGTGAAATCAAGTCATCGATCATTCGAAGTGTGCAAGGACGGGCCAGTTAGCATCTATGTTTCGAAAGATTTCATTTCTATTTTATTACAATTAGTAATCCCAGCAGCACTAATTCACACATCCCCAGCTGTAGGTGTTTTTTTCCAACATAATCACAATCTTATGCGAGCATTCATGCTTATATAAAACAAATACCTGAAGAGCTTCGGCATCAGTCGTCATTAAATTAGTAATTTTTCCAGTCGTAAACTTTTGGCGACTCTCATGAGTCAGCTTGAGGGATTTGCAGAAAACTGCAGCAACCTACAAAATATATTCAACCTGACTTCACGCAAGTATTGGGTTTAATATCAAGAAGCTGAATATGTCACGTAAAAAGAGTATAAAGTGTCAAATTTGAAAGAGAAGAATCACTTGGTAAGTGTCAGGGTTATGAACTAAGGTCCAAGAACATGGAAATTGCCTAAAGGGTGCTACTATTACAGCCTCCAAAAATATTGCAACTTTTAAAAAGATAATACTCCTTAGATCACCTGTCAGAAAAATATCATAGAAATGATGAAGGAGAGTAGCATACCAGAGTTGATCTCAGCCGATAACCAACACGCATGACATTTTGAAAATACTGAGCTTCACATAAAACGCCAAATACCTGAAAGATGGTGAAATCTGATCTTAAACTGCTTTTGGTTTTGGCATGAGATAAAGAAAATCAAAGATAACATTTTTGTGCTTATATCCGCATAAGATCATTCCCGTATAATCTCATTGTGCGACATGAGAGAAATAGAGGAAATGTTTGGTACCACGCCGAGGAAAATAGAGAATGCATAGACGTAGCCAATCCAGGTTGGATCACCTTGTTGCATAGACTGCATTCACATGTAACACAAAGGATCAATAGGTGATAACACCATAGAGGGGTTTAAGGTTTTATCCAATGCAAAAGTATGGTAAACAATGAGACAAAAGAGCACAATATTGAACCGCGGCGTATGCAAGAGAATGCATCTGACCTCCAAAAGTTTGCTCAGTACAAGGGGTCCGATAAACTGCGAGAGATCATTACCTATCTACAGGATCAATAAAAATTAACGGCATGTTAAGTAAAGAGTTTCCCGGACAACTAGAAACAATTAAGGATGTAATAATATGGCATATCAGAATGTCACAGTACTACATTCCCCAAGCATTCTATTTAACAGAGATGTGTGTGTGTGTGTGGGGAGGAGGGTCCATAAATCATCAGCAGTTCTCTACCTTCCAGAAGCCTCCCCACCAGAACCTGAGACAGTAACATGAAACAAAAATCAATGAATATTGTCAAGCCTTAGATAATAACGGCAGTTGTATAAAGCTGTTGAACGACTACTTCTTCTAAAAGCATAAGGTGGTAGAGAGGTGTATAATTTTATATCATAAATTTATTTCCAACACACCCCTCGCATGCAGGCGGAACTCTTTTTTTTTTCTTTGAAGCCTAAAAATAGGCGGTCGCTAAACAATCGAAATTATCAGAGCCAAATAGCTCCAAGAAAAGCATTATCACCTTCCCCCAAGACTGCAATTTAAAGCTCTTAAGAGCCAGGGTTTGGGTTTCCTTATCTCTTCATCCCAGGATCTCTGAAACCTGAATCATTTACTCAAAACTTATTATCTGTAAGGACCATCATTCAAAAGACAACAAAGTTCATCGATGATTATCCGTGCCATAATAATGAATTAAGAAGGATTTTTAAGTACATACGATGCGATAAGTGTTTCTGTCCTATCCCAAGTATCAAGTTGCCACACATCCTTCTCTGTGAGAGGCCTTTTATAACCCAACTTCATGATTGGATCCATCCATGAGAACATGATAACTACAGAAGCACAAAAATGATGTTAAACGTTTCTTCTCAATTACAATTAACACGAGGAGAAGACGTAAGGAATGACTCAATTGACAACAGTTTCAGGAGAGACAATACAAATATGGACGATATCAACAACGGATAGGCAGAGTTGAATATTGCAATGAAGCTAATCATTAAGGTGATAAAATAAAGGGACTTTCTTGGTCACATACGAGAAAATATATTGGCTTTCCTCTCAGGACACACTTGTTCTTCCCCAGGAAGTTCTTCATAGGCGGTATTATCTTCCACTTCTTCCGTGCTTATCGGGGTATACCCTGGATAAGGATCCAATTCAGGGATATAAAACAGCAACAAGACACCAAATAAAACCTGCATGATAAAAAAAAAAAAAAAGGAAAAGAAAGGGATAAACTTCGTGAGAAAGATTATAATATCGAAAACGAAGTTGAAATTTCGATTTCTAAGGACATGACAATTTGGTAGGAAACAAACCTGGACAGCCACTTCGCTTATTACCAAATACAAGCTGGTCCTGCAAAGCCAAGATAAGATATCATCAAATAGAAGTTTATGTAGGATGCTCATTGTGACCGATAAAGTAAGAACTAACCGATCATAATACTCAGTGACCGATAAAGTAAGAGTTAGCATCACAGCATCCCCGACCAAAGCATAAACGACCCCAGACCTAACAGCCCAGCGAGATTCACGGATGTAGACTTTTGTCTCTACTCCAATCAGTACAAGCAAAGTGCACCATGCCACAGTCTCAATGATTAGAGAAACAATCTGCAGTTCTATCAGTACACACTGTAAGGGAACAACCTTTCATTCAATTGCATATGATCCATGGCAACAACCATCACAGTGTGTAAAAAGTCCATCATACCTCGAACGGGGCAAAGCTATGCTGACCATCCAAATTATATGCTGAAATCCCCAATACCAATCTTATTACAGGGTTTGCAGTGCAATAGAGAGCCAGCAAGCCCAAGAGATAGTTGTAGCAATTCGACCTCAGGCGAAATCTCCGAACCGAAAGGTCTTTCTTCATTCGCCACAGGCGATTGAAGCACAATCCGAATAGGACAATATGTGATATGCATATAACAATTGAATCAATAGCACATGGGGTGTAAGCTCCAAATGCATTCTCCACTGCTTTTGACCAAACCCCATCTTTGACTGGTTTGCAATACCAATCAAATGGCTTGAAAATCATTCTCTTACACGCGAGGATCAATGGTGCTGAGCTGATTCAGACTTTCAAGAACGCATAGTTCTTTGTCTTTGCTTCCCTCGTAATAACGAAATATAGCTGAAACACTCCTCCTTTAAAGACCCAAAAACGAAAATCTATGAGGTAATAGAACAACATCACCAGATAGTTTCTACAGATAAGCAGGACGGCAAATAATCCATAAAAAGATCAATCAAAACCAAGATTTTAAAACCCCAACAAAAAAGAAAAGGTTTTGATCAGACAACGTGCCCAGATGATGGCAGAAAAAGCAATGAGTTGGCACGTTAAGGACGCGAAATGAAAAGGGAGAGAAAAAAAATGGAGCTACCGAAGTCAAGCGAGTGTTGAATAGCTTGTAGTGAAGGTTATGAATGAATCTTATAAAGCGTCTTTTTTGTCAATTAATCAAACACGGGCAACGCACAACATCGTCCACATACAATCAAAATTCTACTTTTTTTTTCACACTTTTCCTTTCTCCCAATTTCTTGCAAGCTAAAAATGTTGACTTTCGGAAATTTCCCGGGACTTGAAACCTTCAGGGGTGTTTATAATGAAGAAAGTAGTAGAGAAAAAAAAAAATGGAAGAGAAAATAATTTTCATAAATTTTTCTTTTATTTTCTTCACCATTTGGTAATATAAATTAATTTTTCTTAGTTTTAAGTTTAAACTTAATTAGATTTGTTTTTCTTTTCCTTTCCTTCTCTATTTCTTCAATCAACCAAACATAAAATCTAATTTTCCTTTTCCATATTTCCACAACCAATACACACCCTTAATCTCAACTATAGAAATCTTACAGAATTGCGTGGTGTTTGGAAAACGCCACGGCTTACTACTACGTTATTACCTTGTGATGCTTACTATGTTAGTGAACTAATTTGTTGAGAGTATTTGTTCCACATCGGGAAATTATCTTCACCCTACTCAATATATATATCAAGAGGTCTCTCCTCTTATCAACAATTGGTTTTAGGAAGGAACCCTCAATTTAACATGGTATCAGAGCGGATCTATATGCGTGTTATCACGCTTGTTTGACTCACCGCCACCCGATTTAATATGTCCACGTGTTATGTCTTGAATCGCGCCACACGTGAGGGGGCGTGTTGAGAGTATTTGTCCCACATCGGGAAATTATCTTCACCCGACTCAATATATATCAAGAGATCTCTCCTCCTATCACCAATTGGTACTCAATATATATATCTAGAGGTTTCTCCTCTTATCATTTAGGAAACAACCCTCAGTTTAACATAATTGTCCCAAGAAAAGAGACAGAAAACATAACAATGGGACCATTTGGAAAAAAAGTGTCACCCCTTAAGATTCTTGTTGGGTATCAAACTCGGTGAATTTCTCCCTCTATTGTGATGATTTTAGAAGAACTTCATATAGTTTTGGGCCTCTTCATTGCATTTTATCAGGACATACTTAGCAGTTAAACTGTATTTATGATGCTGCTGTTAATTGTTTTAATATTGTATATCACCACCGTCGTTTTGCTTCATATAACCATGTTGTTATCTATTATTTTTCGGCAGAAAAATAGCATAATATATATAGAACTAAAGCATCTGCTCTGTCACACAGCATGAATAGTTTTTTTTATATCATATTTATCAACATGAAGAAGAAAGAAGAAGAAGAAGAAAAAAAGAGAGAGAGATTTTAGATGGCTCCAATGTTCTTGAGCCCAAGCACTACCCCAACCCCGATAATGTGGCCCACCACCCCACAAGCCAGCGTGTCAGCCAGGGTGAAACCAGCCGGGTCACCCGTCTGAAGGCCCGAGTCCCTCACCTCAAGCTTCAGACCCGCCGTTGCCTTACGGTTCGCAGATGGGGCAAGCCCGAACCGACCCGCGAACAGCATGAGGCTCGTCGAAGTCACCATTATCTGCAATGTCGATCGTCGATTATCATATATAAAAAAAAAAAAAAAGAAGTTAATCACATAAGAATTATTTACCAAATTTGTAGGTGAGCCGATGAAGTCGCATCGAGCTCCCAAAGCACCTTGTCCCCTCCTCTTCATGGTTCGGACAGCCACCTATACATACATATTACATATTATATATATATATATATATATAAGCAGAAATGACGATGCTGATGTAATAAGAAAAAAAAAAAAAAAAGAGAAAGAAAAAGAAAACTGACCATGTTCTTGAGTGGAGAAACTGAAGCTGTCTGGGGCTTCAGGCCATTGAACTGAGGAAGAGAAGTCATCACAGCGCATGCCATTTTCGCTCAATTAGCTAATTGAAAAGATTATTTCTCTGATCTCTGAAGTGGTAATGTAAAAGAAATAAATATAAGTATGTGCATAAAATAAAATCCACACGAAGGGTTCTGTGGCCTCAGATTCAGATCGTTAGATACATTCAGGATACTCGTCGATGACGTGGCATCTCCACATTGGCTTATCTTAATTGGATAAGATTTGTGTGCGCAGACGTCGATTGGCCTCACTATATATGTAATAATTCTAAGTTGTTCTATTTTCTTATTTAAAAAAAAAAAATTTATTCAAAGATTGATCATTGAAATGAAGCCTGTAAATACATGGGCCGACCAAACTTGGGCCTAAGCGTTCTACATAATTAAATATTGTTGCATTTCCATAGTTTTCATACAACATTTTGAAATAAGTTTGATATTAGTGACAATATGGCAATAATAACCACAATAAATAAATAAACTAAAACTTGCTAACTGGCTGTTGAATAATATGCGAATAATGTGGAGGAGTTATATATAATAAATATGATTCTCGCAATCTGTGGTTAGCAAGCATTCATACTAAGATAACTAGCTTGACTTTGCATAAAATATTCGTAGGAACTGTTCATTAAAAAAAGAAAAAGAAACATAAATGGAATGGTGATCGAAAATGAATTAGTTATTATTGGAAATATTATTACAAATCATTTTGGAAACATTTGACAATCCTTAGCCCATTTGGCAAATTGGGCCATTTATAGCTATTTCGGCCCACCCAATAACCTTAACCTAATTTAATTAGGGTTTGCAGTCTGAAAATTTTCAAAATTAATTCTTACATCATCGAAGTTAAACTCACCTCTCCGAATCCGCAAAATATGTTATATCAGTGAGTTTTGGAGTTGCTTCAGTGAGGATGATGTCAGTTTTTTCCCAGGTTTTTCTTGTTAGCCTTCCTTAATTTCTGTTTGGTGGGAAGATACACAAAGCTCGTGCCTTTAATTTGGATCGCAAGTGTGAAGTGCTGCATTTGTTTGAATGTGGTTTGTCTTTCTATTGAGCTGTTGCTTCTATTAATTTTCCATCCTTTCTATTTTGATTTTGTAATTCACTGCTTATTGGAGCCTCATGGTGTTAAGATTTTCCCGTGAGGTTTAAACACAGTGATAGATTTATGTTTTTGAGTCTCTTAACCAATGCTTCTGATCTTCAAATGATCAGCTGATGGTTGTCTTAAGCAAGCAGAGACATTGGCTCAGAAATAACGTTAGGAAACATTATTGCAGCAGAGACAGACATACATATAAGAAACATGTTTTAGGACAAGTTTATGATATATTCTTCTGCCATTCAATAATGGGATGGGACCAGAGGTTATGCAATGCTTTGGTTTGGGACTTGATTTAAATTTTTTACACTAGCTACATCAAGGTCACAAATAAAGGATTTCATTAGTTCAAATCCAAAATTCTTTTCACACTGATCCTTATGAGATGGGAGTTTAGGTATGTTTTTCATCTTCGTGGCTTCTCTGTCATATCAATCAATTATTAGTTATTTCCAGATGACATTCGTTTGATGAGAAATAGAAGAGGAATATCGAAAATTCGAAGGGGCTGGGCTGGAGCCTGAGAGAAAAGCAACGACTGGAGTGGGAGAGCTCAGCAGAGGATTCCTCGCTTCTTTCTCTCATTCAAAGCCATGCATGAGACTTTCTCAGTTCAATCACAATGCAGATGATATTCACTCACAGTCACAATGGAATAAGAGCAGATGGCAAAGGCAAAACTTTTTCTTGGTTCAGTTTCTTTTGATATTGAAACCTAATAATATGATATGGCAGCATTTATTTTAAGTTACTTTTGTTGCTTTGCTTGGGAATCCACTTTCTGTCTTGTAAGCACAAGTTGACAAAATTTTAGCTAGGTTTCTATTTCGCTTTGTAAACATTGATATTATCATTATTTTTGTTAAAAAAATAATAATAACAAATATTATCAACCTTAAGGTGACCTTCTCAAGTTGTTCATTACCCCACTATTTTTGTACCTTCTTGCCTGAAATGGCGAGTGGTAATATAATACATGGGTAGGTGGGTTTTGTTTCGGATCTTAAGAAAAAGCACGTGCAACATTGTCGTAGATACAGTTAACATTCAATTTTGAATAGTAGGTTCAATATGAGGGAGGAGAAAGGGAACAATGTTAAATAAAAAATAAAAAAATACGGCAAGTTGTCCTTTTATATTTATCACAATTCACATTATAAAAATATAGTTGATGATATCTCTCTTTAAAAAAAAAAATGTGGTACATAAATAAAGTTTAATATAAATCAATAATCACAGTCTTAAGCGGGGAAAGCATTCATATTCCGTGAAATGTTAACTACAGTTCCATATAATTTTTTACCTTCTAAATAGGACGGACGTTATTCTCCCTCTCCATTTGATTTCATACATAAGTCTAACAATAATGCCACGTGAACTATGAATGGATATATATATATATATATATATATATATATAAATATTGTTTTTCACATGGTTTTGCTGCATTCCATGCACGATGGTCTCATTGCTATAATCGAGCCAACGAAACTCTTATTGCCTGCAAGAACATTTTACTACACTACCTATTTAATCTTATGATAGACTTAACGTTGTACATGTGGTAGGTTGGATTGTCCTTTTGAGATTATTTGTTCCATATGGAAAAATTAACATCACTCACTCAATATATAAATGAGAGCGGTCTTTTTATTTTTAATTTATTTGAACCCCGAAATCATATCAAATACCGAATGGTTCGATATTCGGTTTTTGTTTTTTGAAAATTCGATAATTCGGTTCGGTTTCGGTATACTGGTTCGGTATACCGAACCGACCGAATTACCGAATTTTTTAAAAAATTAAAAAAAATTAAAAAATTATATATTTAATATATTTTTTCTAATTTTAATATATAAATATATTAATTTTTTTTTTATTTTTTATGAAATTTCGGTAAATTCTGTACAAACCGAAAAAACCGATTTAAATTCGGTAAAAACCGAATACCGAACCGAGTATTTCGATTCGATATTCGGTTTTGAAAATGGCCGAACCAAAATTTCGGTTAACCGAAATTTCTGTTCGGTTCGTACCGAATGCGCAGCCCTACTTAGGCCATGACCGTCCTCCGTTCCATAATACTTGATGGTTTAGAGAAAAAAGAATTGTCCAAAGTTTTACAAAGGTTAGAGGATAAATATGTTTAGTCTTCATCACCTCTTACATTTATTTAACAAATAAAAAAGATGATCGTTGGAAATCAATAAATAAGGATATATTAGGAATTTCATTAATATTGCTAAATTCTATTAAATTATAAAATATTATGAAACACAAGGAGAATGTAATTTTCAGTGGACAACGAACGTCTAACTCATGATAATTAATATATGATTGTAGTGTAGTAGCAAGCTTTGTTTTACCAATCACATACCCTCGTGTCAAGGTCAACGACTTGTATTTGGTATGGTTGGTATTTCAAAAATACATAATTTATAAATATAAAATAATACATATATCAATAAGTTTAAACTTTTTGGAATACATAGATGGTCGTTCATACGGTAGATTCCAAGTCTTCAATAATAAAAAGAAAATCACCTTAGAATAGTTGGACTTACGTCATTTATTAGCTTGACCTCTTAAAAATATGGTAATTCAACAAGGTATATTACAACAAACCACAAAAGATTGTTTTTATTTTATTTTTCTTGAATTAAGATAATTCAGCAAAATAGACATTATAAGACAATTCTTTTTTGTAATTATTATTTATTAATATAATAAACTTTTACATCCCAACGAGAAAAAGACAAGAAGGAAAAAAAAAAATAAAAAAATAAAAAAATCAGGCCATCGGAATTCGGAATTAACGTGTCTACTCTCCGACAAACAAACCCTCTACGACGACGACGTCGTTAGCAAAGCATTGGCATGTTCTTGCACGACCTTCCAAGCCCATATGACATGTCTGTTCTCCGTCAAGCTCGCACCGACGGCGAACCTCATCACGTAAACACCTCCGACCACGGCATGCGTCATGTAAATCTTGCCTGACTCGTTGATCATCTCAAGCAGCTTCGCATTGAAGTTGTTCGCCGCCTCTTCCTCCGTCACCATCTGCTGCTGCTGATTCTGGTAATAATCTCCGACGATCTCTACCGGCGAAACCCTGAAGCAGACCGTCGCGAAGTTCCTCGGAACGACGACCTCGAACCTGTTGTCCATACCCACGAGCCCTTCGAAGTTCTTGGCCATCTTCACGTGGCTCCTCAGGAACCTCCTCAGGTTAGCCACGCCGTAGCTCCTCAGCACGAGCCACAGCTTCAGCGACCTGAACCGCCGGCTCAGAGTGATCTGCCAGTCTTTGTAGTCCACCACCTTTTTGGTCTCAGAAGCTTTGTTCCTCAAATACTCAGGGTAAGTCGACAGAGCCCTCACCAAAGCGCCGGGATCTTTAACCCATAGGCAGCAGCAGTCCAAGGTTGTAAGAAACCACTTGTGGGCGTTGAAGCTGAAAGAATGGGCGTTCTCCACGCCGTTCAAGTAATGCCTGAACTCAGGGCATATACAGACGCTGCCGGCGTAGGCGGCGTCGACGTGGACCCATATTTCGTACTCGCTCGCCACGTCGCAGAGAGGGGTCAAAGGGTCGACCGCCGTGGACGAGGTTGTCCCGATGGTGGCACAGAGGAAGAGTGGGATGAGCCCAGATTCGATATCCCTCTCAACCGCGGCTCTGAAGTCCTCCGCCGTGAGACCGAACTGATTCGCCTTCGTCGTAGCCACGGCCCTGAAATTCTCAGGGTTTATACCGGCGATCTGCGCCGCCTTCTGCAGGGCGGAGTGCGTCTGGTCGGAGCCGTACACCACCAGCTTGTTGATGTTCTCCCTCCCGACCTTCCTCAGCATCTGATCCCTAGAAGCCACCAAGGTGCACAAGATGGCCTCGCAGGTCGTCCCCTGAAGGACACCGCCGCCACCGCCGGAGAACAAGAACTCCTCGGGAAGCTGCAGCATTTTTCCGAGCCAATCCATGACGATGCTTTCGAGCTCCGTCGCCGCCGGCGAAGACATCCAGTTGAACCCCACGATGTTAAAGCCAGTGCTCAACACCTCGCCGAGGAAGCCCGCGATGCTACCGCTCGACGGGAAGTAAGCGAAGTAGTTGGGGCTCTGCCAGTGAGTGATTCCCGGCACGACGTCGTTCTGCACGTCTCTGAGAATCGCCTCGATCGGCTCCGGGTCGTTCGGGGCGGACTCGGGGACCCGTTTCTTGAGGTAGCCGGGTTGGACTTGGCTTCGGACAGGGTATTTCTCGACGTTCTTGTAGTAATCTGCGAGGAAGTCTATGACCATATGGCCTTGTCGGCGAAACTCCTCGGGATCTAACGGTTTGATCGTGCCGGAGGAGAAGCTGCCGCCGTTCTCTGGTTTCTTGTCGTTATTAAGGCTGCCCATTTTTCCTTTAATTTTTTCTTTTTTGAATAAAGATTTATTGTCTTTGCTCCTCCAAGTGAAAGTCTTCAAGAATCAATGTAGTGATTATTGTGTGTCTGTTTGTAATGGAAGAGTGTTATGGTTTTGGAGAGATTGAGGAAGACGATGAAGTGATGTAATAGTTTATATATATAGTGAGGAGTTAAACGGTGGTAGATGAGAGCTAGTTGGAGTGGGTTGTTGGTGATGCTTTCCTTCACGTTCTTATTATATATATATTACTATGTATTTCATTTTGTTTATTTTTTTTGTATTTGCTAAATTATTATTTTTATTATTTTGATGTGGTCTGCAGTCTCCACGCGGTGTCAAACAGCTCATTGAAGTAATATATATATATAATATATTATATATATAAAGAGAAAGTAAATACTTGGGATTCTTGCAGTTGGCGTTCTGTGATTTTATTTTCTATACCCCACTATATATATATATATTATATATATGTAATAAAAAAATTTGCAGGAGGTGCTCGTATAAGACAACATTAAAATCCGGAGAACCATATATCTTATTCACGTTATTGATTTATTTTTTCGAAAGTTGGAAAGAAAAAAAAAAAAGAGAGAAAATAATTTCATATTTGATGACATTTATCATTACATTACTTTAAGGGTCCTTTACAAACATCTATCTATGTTCATTCTTTTGGAAACACAAAGCATATTTAGGATTGAAATTAAGTACATGTGTTTTGATGTAATGTAAGAATTCTAGCTTTAAACACGGCTTTTTTAATTAAATAAATAGTTTTTTAATTTTTATTTATAAAATAAGTTAAAAAAAATACTTATTAATAAAATAAGTATTTTCGTAACTCAGAGATACGAGTTATAACTCGTATGTCAGAGTTACGAGTTAGATCTGTTATACGAACAACAGACGACGAACGACGCAGACGAAGAGGCGACGGCGACGGTGCAAGGCGAAGGCGACGGTGCAAGGCGACGGCGACGGCGACGGCGACGGCGAACGGCGAACGGAGAACGGCGACGGCGACGGTGCAAGACGAGAGTAACTCGTAGCTAATAGGTACGGGTTAGTTTTTTTGTGATTGTATTAGGAGTATTTTGTTGATTTCGTATGAAATTGTTGGGATTATTTATTGATTTCGAAGAATTGATGAATGTATTGTTGAGGATAATTTGTGTCGAAATTATTCGTAGAATTAAGAATATTTGTGTTGGGATTAACGCGTGTTTTTGTCGTTCGTATTCATTGGATTTATTGGTGTTTTTGTTGATGTTTTTGTCGTTCGTTTGCGTTGTATTGTGTTGTTCTTCGTAGGATGGAAGACACGACTTTGTACGGCCCTATCGATGATTCGGTGTTGACGATGCAGTCGAATCATCGATCTCGTGATGTCCTGCTGGATGCGGACGTGATCGATAAAACGATCAAGATTAGATCGTTAGAAAATGTTGTATGGGGTACGAAAGAGCAGCCTATAATTCTACACGGTCGTTTGCTGAAGAAGTTGGATGACATGGGATTGTACGGGGTATATAGCTGCATGTCGCATAAAGTAGACCCCCACTTGATTACTGCGTTAGTAGAGCGATGGAGGAAAGAGACGCATACGTTTCACTTTTTTGTTGGGGAGGCGACTGTTACGCTAGCGGACGTCGGTATACTATGGAGGTTGCCGATAGATGGTGAGTCCGTTTCGGGTGTGATCGAGTCGAGGACGACGTCGCAGTGGCAGGATGAGTGTGAGCGGTTGCTAGGATATCGACCACCACAAGACAAACTTAAGGGGACGGCGTTAGCGATGAGAGCTCTAGCGGATTGGTATATAGCCAATCCAGTCACAGATGACAGTGAGGAAGTAGAAGTCGAGCAAGCTGCACGTGGATATGCGATGCTGTTATTTGGTGCAGTTATGTTCCCCGATTGTAGCGCCAGCACCGTCTCGCTCACATTCCTCCAGTTATTAGAGGACATCGACGAGGTGGACACTTATAGTTGGGGCAGTGCAGTACTCGCCTTTTTGTATAGAGAGCTTTGTTCGGCATGTCAGCCGAAAAAGCTTAATATAGGCGGACATCTACGGCTGTTGCAGGTAATAATTTATAAAATTCAAATAAATTTGAATTTTATATTTTCGTAATCATAGATTTAATGTAATATTTTTTTGTAGGTGTGGGCGTGGATGAGAATCCTGCCTTTACAGCCCGTTCGTGTAGTGGAGCGCATCCATATGGCGCCCCAAGTAATTAATGGGTTTGAGCTGCCGATGCCACCAAATGCTGCAAGGTATTATAATTAATTTATTATATATACTTATTATTATTTATATGTAGTAAATTATTTATTTAGTCGAATATTATTAAATGTTTATTGTTTCGTAGGTGGAACGCTCGATTGGATCATACCAGTTCGACGCGTTCGAATATACGCACTATGCGCGAGGTGCTCGATATGATGCAGATGTCGCAATTTGTGTGGGCGCCCTACGACATTTCTTTACCGGAGATTGAGTCGTTACCTCCCGAGTGCCTGCCATTAGCTAGTCGTTCGATGTGCCCTTTGATCTTCTTCAATATCGTCGAGCTACATTATCCAGAGCGTGTTCTGCGTCAGTTTGGGATTATCCAAGGCATCCCCGCTCAGCCTAGCTTTCGCGAACGGAATCTCCATTCGTTCGAACGTCGTGTGCGCACAGGGATGGACTGGACGACAGTTCATGCGGAGTGGATACAGAGATGGGCGGAACGAGATCAGACCGTTGTCAGTGGTCCGACTGCTACTCCACAGGTATCGGTCCATGATGGTTACTACGACTGGTACTATCGCATTACACGACGCTACATCTCTCCGAACGCTAGGCAGGTGCCCCGGGGCTTTCAGATGGGTGATGCCGTATTCTTATCGACGATTGTGAGTTTTGTTGGTATATTAACTTATATTTGTTTTCTATTTATCATATTCTAACTTGCATTGTTAATTATAGGAACATCACATATCTCGTCAGGCAGATTATTTTAGAGACGATAACGTTGAAGAAGCACGACGTCTGGCGTATCAGATGGAGAACATGTTTATTGGCAGACGTCAGCAGCCAAGACGAGAACGTGATCCAGATGTTGGACACTCGCACCGATATGAGTCGGGGCCGTACGAGGTCGGGCCATCTGATCGATATGAGCCGGGGCCGTCTCAGCCATACGAGGTCGGGCCATCTCAGGTGCACGATGATCCACACTCATCGTTCTTCGATGATATAGATCTAAACACGGTAAATAATAATATTGTTCTTTTTTTATTATTTCATTGTTGTTGTTATTATATTTTTATTATTATTTGTTTTATTATTATTATTATTTTTATTATTTGGGATTATATTTCAGGTGTTTATGACACCTTCACCACATACGCGGCGCTCGAGAAGTCCTGATGATGAAGATCAGGCTGATGTCCGACGAGGAAATAGAGTGCGTAGGCCTAGGCGTTGTGGGACTGGTTCTCATTTTTTTCATCGTGGACAGTAGATTAGACGTCATTTGTAATTTGTATTGACTTATTCTTATTATGAATCTCGTTTTAATTAATTATATAAAATAAAATAAAACAACGGGACTCAAACAATACAGAAATTCGGAAAAATTGGTAGAACGACGAATTCGCCGGTACCCTATAGGATCAATACTGTATTTGATGATTGAATTAGATGTGTGAATAATTTCACCACCGAAATAAACTAACACTTGTATATTATTGGACACCATTTCTGTATGTGATGTGAGTGATCGGTGATGTGTTTGATATAATATTTCGTTTCGAAGGTGTGAATTTATAGAGATATAACTCGTATGTTTGAGATACGAGTTATATTAACTCGCACTTTTAACATACGAGAAACCGTAACTCGTATCTCTAAGTTACGAGTTAGCAGAGGCGTCAGATGGTTGCAGAGTTTGTCGGTGTCGGTAGATCTAACTCGTAACTTAGAGATACGAGTTACGGTTTCTCGTATGTCAGAGATACGAGTTATAACTCGTAACTCTGACATACGAGTTATAACTCGTATCTCGGAGTTACGAAAATACTTATTTTATTAATAAGTATTTTTTTTAACTTATTTTATAAATAAAAATTAAAAAACTATTTATTTAATTAAAAAAGCCTTTAAACACTTTGCTATAGAGTACGAGTTATCTCTTTCTTCAACCCAACAAAATCCAATTATAGATGTAATAAAAGATCGCAGACAATATAATTAAATTATAATTGTGGTTAGTTGAATTATCGCATTGGACAAGTTATCGCAATGATGTGAAGATGTGTATTATGCATACATGTGTGATGTGTGTGTGTGTAACTTCAGGATTTTGATAAACTTATTAAAAGGTCATTTTCTTTTTCTTCCTTTTGCTTGTTTCCATT
Source organism: Lindernia subracemosa (assembly GCA_028392965.1). Taxonomy (NCBI): domain Eukaryota; kingdom Viridiplantae; phylum Streptophyta; class Magnoliopsida; order Lamiales; family Linderniaceae; genus Vandellia; species Vandellia subracemosa. The sequence goes on from JAQPCC010000006.1 coordinate 3,974,567, forward strand.
TATATTTTGATTGGCATATATATAGTCGTGACTCGACTCGTGTGATTCCATATATCATTTATTTATTTGCATAATAATAATAATCCACATTATCTGCGACTTTTAATATGGCCTAAAATAAGCCCCAAATCATTTATTTGAGCTGGCCCATATCAGAAATAGATACTCCCATCTCTTTGATGTAATAAAGAAAAGACATACACATACTAAGGTTTGGGAAGAGGGCTGTGGTAATAATTAAGGTGAAGCTGCTTGAGGTCGAGTTTTTCTCTTCTCAAGAAACCTTTGCAGCGACTTCTTCATGGAGAGTGAAGTGCTCGTTGGGCTGTACATCTCTGAATTGAAATGGACCATGGCTGCATTATTACTTGCTTGATAGGTTTCTTGAGAACTAATACTTGCTAGTAGTGATATGATTGCTCGAGCCTCCATTTATATGTATTTTTAAGACCATAGAAAAATATGGGTAGATTATTTTAGTAATGAATTTTTAGCTATTACAAAAACTGCATCTAAGTGTAGTATTAAGCAGATTCATATATTGTTTTGTTATACAGTATGGAAAAAGATCGAAAACCCCCTTTTTCTTGAATTTTTAAGGAAATAAAATAATCATCGAGAAGTATTATTATTACCTGTAGTTCAGTGATGTCGTCATCGCAAGCTGCAATCTTTCCGTCGTACAAAGTATTAAGCTGTTGTGGTTTCTCCTTTTGATCCACATCGCCATCATCGATTGGCAGTCTTTCACAAACACAAAGATGATTTAATCACATGAACAATGAGAGAGAGAGAGAGAGAGAGAGCTTACTGATTGAGGCCGCCGCCACTGTAATGAACAGACGGCGTTACTAAGCGAAGTTCCAAATCACAGTTTCTTTTCATCTCTCCTTCAGGCAATCTTCTTCTTCTTCGTCCGCACTATGTCTGTCTGTATGTTATAGTTTAGTTTGCCAACTTATTGTAAGTTAAAGAAGCAATATATATATAATTAATACAAACGTGCTAGAGAGCGACAGCACTTAGCAGCCCACCACTACACTACTGTGCATATATTTCTCAGTTAGTTTAATCAAAATTCATTAGAGAAATATAATTAATCATATATTATAGCTGCAGTCAAGGTTTTATTTGACCTAAATTCTTTGAGCAAAGAAAGGTTGAAAAAAACAAAATGAAAACACCAACATAGCCGACATGATAGCACATCGAAGAAGATTTACTTTTGGTTAGTCTAATCATCTGGCAGAAACGTGATGAATCACATTTTTAAGACTTCATAAAATAATCGTGCAATAACACCTAAAAGCATCATCATTTAATGCGTTTTTAGAGACGTAACAAAAAAAAAAAAACAAATATGGATTTGTTTCTATTTTCTTTTTAATTATAAAAATTCAATACAAGACAAATACTTACAGGCATAACATATTTCTCTCTCCTACACGAGTATGTTTCTCGCAAGGGAAAACATATTGCAATTTGCAATGAAGTAATGGCTTACATTCGATATCCAACTAATTTTTTTTACAACTAATTAAAATCCATCTTATGCTCCTAATTAATTAATGTCCGCATAATTGTGCGGCTGACACTAATCCCTTTTTTATGCCAAGTATTTATTTAGCACACCAAACAACTCTTCTTATGACCGTTTAGTTCCTTAATGAATAATATTAAGTTGGCAAGGCATTCATTAATTATAGCCATATAAAATATAAGAACAATTTGATTCACGTAAATAATGTTTTATAATAAATATAAATAAAAGGCCCGACTAACACGCCATCTCTCGTTTGTGCGTGCATACAATATACCTACAAATTTTATGTAGTTGAATTGTTTGTCCCATTTGACTCGGTGTAGTTCAAAAGACATCATTCTACATTAGTCCTAAATTGTAATAGTTTGATATATATATATATATATATAATGCAAATGTGTTATTCTAAATTAAATTGATAAATCACAGAGAAACCCTCACGTGCACATATTATTATACTTGGATCATTCATCACGTTGATTTTTATAATAATAATAATAATAATAATAATAATAATAATAAAGATATCTTTTGACATATTGCATGAAGTTTGTCAGCATACGTTATAACATTAACTACTGCATCACTCTTCCATCTACTGAATATATACACTAACATTAACTACTTGCGATCTAAATTATTAAATAATTTCAAACACATAATTCTCTCATCCAATATTAAAGATAATATCTTCACGCTTGATTTCCCAAATCTTCAGAGCTTACAAACGTCCCATGAAAACCATAAGGCACCCTCGTAGGAATCTTGATCGAAGCTTCCAACTCCATAGTCATGGCGTTGACAATCTGAAGCTCAGATTTCCATGTCTTCTCATCATGCACAAAGACTACAACGTAACCATCATCTTCTTCGCAGTTTTCATCGCACCTCGGCACAAAAAAAGGCTCTCCGCCGTATCTCCGATCGCCGTAGACATACTCATCAACTTCCCCCGTCAAGAGGTCCACCTTCGCAAAGCCCGAAACCTTAGGCCACGGCTCTGCGATGGCGAGGTATGCATACCTTGTCTTCCGCCCGAGCATGTTTCGATTCACCATTCCCGCCTCGAGGTTCGTCTGCCGGGCTTTTCGGATTATGGGTTTTTTTCGAGACTCGCCGGTCTTCAAATCGAGCCTGGTTTCGGTCAGAACGGTTTTCAAATTCTCGTCACTTTCGTTGAAGATCGAGTCCGGCGGGGTCATGCAAGAGCCGATCACCACCACCTCGTTTGTGTCATTTTCTTCCCAAGCGTTCCATAGATGGAAGCAAAACGTGTCGGGACAATCTACCCATTTAATGTCTTGGGAATTGTTAGAATCTTTCTTTAATACGCCGAACCTCGACGTTTTGTCCTTGTCGTAGACCACCGGCGAGCCCCCCCTGACCATCTCCTGGAGCTTGAAAACCACCTGCTGGTCGGGGATCACCACGAAGTTCTCGGTGATGGCGAAGTCGTGGATCATCGTGGGGGCGTCTAAGGGAATCTCCACGTCGGGCGATTTCTTACCGTCCTTGGAGAATTTGAAGTATTTAAGGAAGGGCTTCTTCACCACGTCGTAGCTCAGGGCGAAGAGCTCCTTTGAGACTGGGTCGATCTTAGGGTGTGCGATCATCGAGCCCTTGAGCTGCCCGTCGAAGTCGTACCGGCCGACCGTCTCTAGGTCGCCGGACTGGGTCAGCCGAACCTGGTAAGGGAGATCATCCTCAGACATGGCTAGGAGCCTCTGGTTAAAGTACACTAGACCCGCATTAGCCACGCCAGTTCCTCGGCCGGGATCGACTAGACCTAACAGCCCACGGGCGTAGAACAGTGCGAGCCGTGCCAGACCCGAGTGGCCGTGGAGTTCGCCGATGGCTTTCGGGAAAAGGGACCGGCCCGCTTCGCGTTCTCGGACCAGCCTCTGGGTTTCGGTGAAACGGCATGCGTAGCTCGCATGGTTGGTTCGACCGTCGAGGGTAACGGCGTGGACCATTCCGTCCCCGTCGAACAAGTGGTGACCGGCGAGTGGCTCGTGGAGTGGGTTCGCTCCGTTTCTTACGTAGACTCCGTCGATGCAGTCGGGGATGGTGCCCACGACTTGTACGTTGTGCTTCACGGGTTGTTCGGGGACGGGGGAGTAGTTGCCGGCGATTTGGACGCGTGGGTCGGTGGTCTTGGGAAGTGGGCGCCGTTCGAGCTCGCGTGAGATTAACGCTCTCTCGACCGCGTCTAGTGCTGCGGCGGCTGTTTTCTGTAGTGGGTTCCAGCGCGGTGGGGACTGTGGTTCTTTCGCCGGAGTTTGTTTGGGGAAGACGAGGGACGACGGCGGCGAAGGCGTCGCAGTGCAGTTGATCCTGGGAAGTTTTTGTGCGGTGATTGCTTGCAGTGTTGGCGACATTGTGTGAGCCATAATTGATCGAAGTATTCGATATTATTATTATTATTATTATTATTATTATTATTATTATTTTCGATATGTATTGCTGAGAGAGATTTATGGGAAGGGAAGTGAATGGGACGGAGTTATATAGTGTGTGTGGAGAGAGAAAAGAATTGCAAATTAGCTAAATTTTAAATAATAATATTAGAAAAATAATATAGAAAGTCCAGCCACCTTTCATACATGCAATGCAATAGAAGGCCACGTGGTGGACCGTGGATATCAAGCAAAGACTGTTCATGCATATTGGAACCACCTCGTACATTTTTATATATTTTTTTTATTACATAGATCAATATATATAAATATATATATATATATATATATACGTGTAGTTATAGCTTTGTAACTATATGATTCCCGGCTATTCTGTGTTATTGGGGGTAAGAAACTGATGGCCGGATCGGATAATCCGAACCGATTTGGTATAAACTGGTCGGGGCCAACTCATCCTTAAATACATTATTATTATTATTATTATTATTATTATTATTATTATTATTATTATCTATACTATATATTAAGGGTGATGGGCTTAGAGTAACTATCTTCCAATTAATTGGTATGACAGGTGTAGTTACTATTTTGTCCTTTACTTCTTAAGTATATTATTATATTAATCTATCTATTTTATTTAGGATAATATAGTAATTTTCCAATTAATTGTATTACAAGTATAAATATTATTTTGCCATTTACTTCTTAAGTTTATTATAATATTAATTTATCGTTATTACTTTTGTATACATACAAATATTTAATTAAAATTAAATTTATGATTTCGTTTATTAAATATTATGAATACTAAATAACAACTCAAATATATATATATATTATAGCACACGCATCGAGTGTGTATAGCACACGCATCGAGTGTGCCTAAAGTACTTAGTTATTATTATTATTTATGTTAATGTTCTCAGCGCCACAAAATATTTTAATAAAACCACGGCCGTTCATTACAGACATGCAAAAACCACCTGGGAAATTGTCGATTAGTTATTTCATTGGAGCACTTGAGGTTTTGACACGAAATCAAAAGACACCTACCTATACGATATTAATTAAATACCAATATATGTATGTATTATATTAGCGATCGAAAAACATTTCATTTAGGTTCAACAACAGTATGCTTTTAAGAAATTTGTGGCAGAAATAACAAGGTAGTGGGACCCACATAAGGATCGCTTTTATGAGTCACCTAAGTCATGGCTGTCATCTCACGAGGTATTAGATAATATATAATGTCTTTATTTGAGATAATATTATTTGTATTGCATAATAATAATATGGTATTCCTAACACTTGGCATGCCTACCAAATCAATCCCCGCTTTCTTTCTTTCTTGATCTGTTCGAACATAAATCATAGGAAAATTTCATAAAAGAAAAAACCCCACGCATATCCTTTAATTACACAGACAATAGAAGGCCCTTAATTAATTCTTGGAAATTCTTGCATGAATTGTATAATTAGCTGCAGTCTTATGAACAGTTCGCCGCAGGCATGGAAACCTTTCTTCCACGTTGTTTTTTTCCTTTTTATTTGTTTTTTTTTTTTCATTTTAATGATTGTAATACCACCTTGTGTATTAAAATAGGCAGCATTGCAAATTACAGTGACGTTGGTTATTTTGTTCGATGCACTGTTATTAGATATACGTTGCCGCCGAGGTGTAATTAAGGTGACGTCTATTGTAGTAAATGCATTGCCGAAGTATATAATTTAAGGTGACGTTTATTGTAATAAATGCTTTGGCTGTCGATATGTTATGGTAGAGGAGAGATATGCTATTTATAGTCTCTTAGCTAGCAAACATTTAGACGGCGCCATGATGAGAAAATATTTTTAATATCTTTTATTTTATGGTGCACATAAATTAGAAAATTAATTCCCCTGAAAATATATGTTTTATTATATCATTTAATTTTGTAGGATGGATTTGACGGTCTCTTAAAAGTAAAATTGTTTTACTACGACACATCAACGTTCAGCATTAATAATTGAAGAAAAAAGAACACCATCACATGTGAAATTATTATGGGCAAGAAGTTGAAATAAGTCCAAGTATCTTGAATTATATATTAAATGGGCTGACCCCTTTCAATTCACAATTGTGAATTGTTAGGTACCCAATATTATATACCATATTGTAATTATTTTTTATTGCCAACCTATCCGATAAACTAGGGGTGAGCAAATGCGGATATCCGGAATTCGGATATCCGGATTTTCGGATAGCTAAAAATAAAAACCGCATCCGCTCCGGTTTTATTCGGATATCCGGTTTTCGGATATCCGATTTATTCGGATATTTAAAACCGGATATCCGCATCCGGTTTTTAAATTTAGAATTGAACTTTATTTTTTTATAATTGATTTTTATTTTTTAAAAAAGTTGCGGATTTGTCCTATTTCTTACCCAATAAAACATATATATGTCACTTAAAAATTTATACACAAAATAATTCACACAAAACATAAATGCAGTTAAAATATACTAGTATTTTAAACGGATTCGATGCGTGTGTTATAATATATATATATATATATATATATTATTTTATAATTTAAGATTTATTTTTAATTTAAGCATTTTAATAGATAAAATTTTAATTCTAAATGTTTATTATTTATAAAAAAAATTGATTTGTGGAATATAATTGAAATAATAAAAATACAAAAGGTAAAATTATAGTTAGAAATAACATACTAAATTATTTGATTAATGATTATTATAGGATGCTGAGCGTTTATAAATAGGTTAGATGTGATCTAACAATTGCATCACACAATGGTACTCTATTAAAAATTCACACGATAGTTCTCTCATTTTCCTTTCTTCTCTTTTCTTCACTTTCTTTTCTCTTTTTTTTTTTCGATTCTCTATTCACGTTTTTGCAAGAATAATATAAATTTTATATAGTGTATTTTGTGTAATAATTCAATAATAGATGTTAGACCTCTTTTTTTCTTTTTTTTTTTTGGGTAATTATTTAATTTATTGTATTTTTAAAATATAAAACCGGATACCGGATATCCAAATTTTACGTTGGCCACTATCCGCATCCGATCCGATTTTTAAAACCGAATATCCGATTTTTCGGATTTTGAAAACCGGATATCGGATCGGAATCCGATTTTCGGATATTTTTGCTCACCCCTACGATAAACCCAGCCCAAGATAATATTTCTTACAATAATTGGAAAGAGAAGAAAAAAGGCATCAACTTTTTCTTTTTCACATCCATTCTTTATCGTCCTTCGATGTATTTTTATAACAGTGAAAGCATGGCGATTTCTTCCCCAAAAAAATCAATATTTTTGACTGCATATGGACACAATCCCAGGCCCCGCCTCGTCCATTGTGTTAAGTGTCGAAAGTTGTAATGAGTGATGCTTCTGTTCCTTAAAACAAATCACTATTAACTATTTAATAAATTAAATTAATTAATGTTCTCTTCTCTTTTACTTTTCTGTATGATTAACTCTTTAATTCTTTTACCGTAGCATGCGGCGGTGGAGCCCATGGACGAGAAAGTAGGGGCAAATCAACACCGACTCTTAATATACGGAATATATCTTTCTTAAATGCAAGCACGCACTAATGGTGAAGAAGGAAGTGTAGAAAATACTTTTTTTTTAATAATAGAAAAAATAAAAGAAATAAAGAAGCTTTACAGTGCGTTGATAAATCAAAGGTTGTCGTATCTTCCTACATAGGCACTTGCTCTTGTCTATTTCTTTCCCCTTCTCACTCACTCACTTACTCACACTTCACCATTAAAAGACCATTCTTTTCTGATCCCACTATAGCAGTAGCAGTATACCACTCTACTGTGTAAGAAAATGAGGGAATCTTCGACATTGAAGAGGGTTTGGGAATGCAAATGGGTTTCAGTGTTCATACTTCTCATAGCTTCTTCTTCTTCGGCTGCTGATGTAATTGAAGATGGTAAGCTCTCTTCTCGCTTGGCCCACTTAGTTTTTTTTTTGCTCTTGGGAATGGTAGATTTGCATCCCTTTTTATGTTTAAAACTGGGAAATTGCTAAAGGTGTGAGGTTAACCGATTTATTGCACATTTAGATCTTACGCCCTTTTCTTACTACTTCTGTTTGAAGTTTCTTTGAAAGGTCTCCCTAACATTTGGGTTTTACTCTGTAAATGGAAGTTATAGTATACATTTATATGCAGATATGTGTTTTTAATGATACTCTCTAGTCAAGGTGATTTAATCTGGGAATATTAGAAGGATAGATAGTTTCACTTTAATTGGTATTTAGGTTACAACATTTAACAGAAAGCCATGAAATTATATTTTTGGAGAACGATTGATGGTGAAAAGATTCAAACTTTGATATCGAGTCTTGTCTTTGGTACATATTTCATTTTGTATCTTAATATAATAGAGAAAATATTTAGTTTTTTTTGGCAAAATTATGAAATTGGATCACTAAGTATATATGTTTTCGTTTTTGGTCACTACTGTGTTTGATAATTGCAAAAATAGGTCATTAACTTTGTATATCAAAATAATTTTGGGTTATATTTTTAATTTTGGATCACTAAGTATATATTTTTCAATTTTGGATAGCTAAGTATTAATTTTTCAATTTTGGATCAATTTTTAATAACCCAAATGAGTGACTCAAAATTCAAAAATTGATATTTAGTGACCCAAAATGAAAAAATATATACTTAGTGACCCAAAATTAAAAATATAATCCAAAATTATTTTGACATACAAAGTTAGTGTCCTACTTTTGCAATTATCAAATATAGTGATCCAAAAATGAAAATAAGCATACTTAGTGACATATAATTATAATTTTGCCTTTAGTTTTTCTTTGCATTATTTTGTAACGTATTTTTGTAGATAATAGAGTGGATAATATACATTATTTAGTGAAAAAAAAAACATACTTTAGCTAAAAGGAAGGAAAATGACACTCAAATCATATGGGAATGAAGAAGTAACTCATAAAGATAACCATATTAGTGAAATATACTCCTAAAAGCATAATGACAATAATGTATTTCAGAAACTAAAGATGTGATTTTTTTTTTTTTTAAAGAGGATATATTTATAGGGCTTGTTGAAAGTTTTCATTTTTGTCGGGTCCTTCCTTTAATTTCCAAAATTAAAAAAAAAATTAAGAGAATGGCAGTTTCATTGGAGTGTCAACACATATTCAACTTTGATTAATAATCAGATGAGATAAATAGTGGGACAAGAGTTGTTGGATGGGTCATATGATATCATATGGTAAAAAAAAAAAATAGATAAAGTCCAAAGTTCTTTATTTATCAACGCGGCTTCTTGAACTTAGCAAAAGTTCATCTGATTATTTTGTCTTTGGCATTTATCTCTCATTAGCTGTCTGTCACGTCTTGTTAGTACGTACATGTCCGTGGAATAGAGATCGCATGCTGTCTTTGCAAGAATCTTATGGGCCCCACCCTTTTATTATAGTTTTGTGTCCTAATGAATTATTTTGCATTTTTTTCTCCCGCAGGCTCGCTGGTGAACGGCGACTTCGAGACCGCCCCGACCGGCGGATTCTCCTCCTCCGACGGCTTCTCCGCCGGAGCGTCCACCATCCCTGGATGGACCACGAACGGCACGGTGGAGCTCGTCCAGTCCGGCGAGAAGCAGGGCGGGATGATCCTCATTGTCCCTCAGGGCTCGCACGCCGTGCGGCTCGGCAACGACGCGGAGATCGCCCAGCGGGTCCGGCTCGAGAAGGGCTCGATCTACTCGGTCACCTTCAGCGCCGCCCGAACGTGTGCCCAGCTCGAGTCGATCAACGTCTCCGTGGCGGCCGGGGAAGCAGCAGCAGCAGGGTCGCCTTCGGCCGAGCAGACGATCGACCTCCAGACGCTCTACAGCGTGCAGGGCTGGGACTCCTACGCATGGGGGTTTCAGGCGCCGGAGAAGGACGCTAGGGTCGTGTTCACGAATCCCGGGATGGAGGACGACCCGACGTGCGGGCCCATCATCGATGACGTGGCGATTAAGAAGATGTTTGTGCCCGATCGACCAAAAGGTCAGTTTTTTTTTTTTTATTTTGAAATTCCCGTTAGTATCCATGTGTTTAATGTTTTTTTAGTTGGTGCTCAAAGTTATTTTATACGCCATTAGGTATTTCTGTGTTTAAGCCGTTTTAAATTGGTGTTCAAAGTATTTTTTAATTCCTGTGAGTACTCCTAATGACGAAACATAATACCGTGATTTTAAAAGATCAAAAATGAGATTTTTGGCTCTAGGAGACTTTGGTTGCCACTGGATTACTAGAAAATAACAAAAATGCTTCCTACATCTAAAAAGCTCGTGTTTGGTTTTTTAAAATCACGTGGTAATGTTTCTTCATACGTTAAGGGTACCTACTTGAATAAAAGATACTTTGTGTACCAACTGAAAAAGACTTAAACACATGAGTACTTATTGGAGTTGAAAATAATTTGAATTATCAACTGAAAAATCATTAAACATAGGGCTAGCAATCATAATTTTTTTATTTTTTTTCTTAACCAATATCAAAATTGCGGATTGTGTCTTAACATTACCAACATATATACAGGTAATGCGGTCCTCAACGGAGATTTCGAGGAAGGTCCGTGGATGTTCAGGAACGAGTCGCTCGGCATCCTCCTCCCCACGAACCTCGACGAAGAGACGTCTTCCCTGCCCGGATGGACCGTGGAGTCCAACCGAGCCGTCCGCTACATCGACTCCTACCATTTCTCCGTGCCGGGCGGGAAGCGGGCGGTCGAGCTACTCTCGGGAAAGGAAGGGATCATCTCCCAGACGGTCGAAACGAAGCCGAACAAGCCGTACAGGCTGGCGTTCTCGCTCGGGCACGCCAGCGACGCGTGCAAGCAGCCGCTGGCCGTGATGGCGTTTGCGGGCGATCAAGCTCAGAGCGTTCATTACACTCCGAATTCGAACTCGACGTTCCAGACGGCCGACCTCAACTTCACGGCCAAGGCTGATAAGACGAGGGTTGCGTTCTACAGCGTTTATTACAACACGAGGACGGACGACATGACGTCTTTGTGCGGGCCGGTGATCGATGATGTTAGGGTCGAGCCGTCGGGTTCGGTTAGGGTTAGGGTTTATGGGTTGGGGCTTTGGGTGGTTTTGTTGGGTTTGTTGGTCCTTGCCTGAGGTTTGGAGTTGGGTTCGGTTTAAGGTTTTTATGTGAGGTTGGTTTAATATATGTGTGTTTTTGTGGCATGGGAGTTTAGGTAAAGGCCAAGCTTTCCATGTTGAATTATCTTCAAGTGGTTAATTAATCAAATGTGTAATCTCACCTTTTTCTTGAATTTAATATGTTTGTAACATATGTTACCATACCAAATAATACGTTTTTAACATGGAAGAAGAATATAATATCAATTATTAGTATCATATTACACAATAGAAAGATAAAATAAATAATAATTATCTTTTAATCAAAACGACGTCGTTATAGGTGCCGCGATATCACTCAACAGTCAACACCGACCCACCTCAGCTCACTCGCAAAAACAAGAACACGCCCATCTCCAAGCATCGTACAAAATCAATGGCGGCGTCAATATGTTTCCACCTGTCCACATCCGCCGCGTCAGCGGATACAGCGTCGCTCTCATCGTGCTCAAAAGCTGTAATCCGTCGACCAATCTCATGCCGAGTTGCTTCTTCTGTGACCTCCGCCGCTATTGATGCTAAAGGTGTTTGAATTTTCTAGATCTCCTTATGCTGTCTTTGTTTCTTATATGCGGACGAAGTTTGGAACAGTTGAGCTAGGTTTGGGTACGCTGAAAAGCTCTAGCTTTATTTTTTGTGCGGTCGTTTTTCCCGATTGTTGTGAGTTGACTGCCGAACGTGTGGTAGGCCTATAAGTCAATCCTTTAAATTTATACGAGTGACTAATTTTGATTCAGGAAATTATGTTGCTGAAAATTTAGAAACGAATAAGTCCTTCGATTATTCTGGTGGAGAGTGTTTGATGAAATGTGTAGTTTTTGCTGTATGTTGTCGGCTGATTCAATCACTTTGGCAAATGGCAGTGCAGCTGATTTTCGGTGTGAAAACTGATGATTATCACTCGAATTAGACCATTGAAGTTGAACTTTAGGATTTGATTAGAATGGTCCATGTTGTTTCTCCAGTATTTTAATTCAACTCTGCCGTTGTTCTGCATTTCTACATTTCAGAAAAAGCAGGTCTTAAGGATTTCCTTCACATTGACGATTTTGACAAGGAAACAATTCTAAAGATATTGGATCGAGCACAAGAGGTCAAGGCACTGATAAAATCAGGAGAGAGGACTTATATGCCTTTTAATGGAAAAACAATGGCCATGATATTTGCTAAGCCATCCATGAGGACAAGGGTTTCATTTGAGACCGGATTCTATTTGTTGGGTGGGCACGCCCTGTACTTGGGACCTGATGATATCCAAAGGTAAGAGAGAAGAAACCCGTGATGTTGCTCGCGTTCTTTCTCGCTATAATGACATCATTATGGCTCGAGTTTTCGCTCATCAGGTATGCTGGTGAGTTCATAAGTAAGAGGTCTCAATACAATTGGCTCATGTTTTATATAGATGGTGTTCTTGTTTTCACAAATGTTGTTTGGGGAAATCATGTGTAGGGTACAAATCAATATTTGTTTCCTTAATCACTGAAGTTAGCAAGTATGATAGGCTGCTTGCTTTACACATTTGACGACGAACCATGTTATGTCCTGTCTTTTTCTCTTTAATCACAACATGACACCATCTCCCTTTGAATCTCTAGGGACACTCAATCTTCCTCATGGTGCATGTAAAACTAAAGGACGTTTGGTTTTGGACCTTTTCGTTAACATTTATAATGTATAAATAAGTTCCTTTAAACTCTTGCTTTCAAATCAAATATCATTTGGGGAATCATGTCCATGTGGAGGTTGCAAATCAATATTATTTTTGCTTAACAAATGATATAGGCTATCTTTACATATTTTTACAAAGAACCATGTTATGTCCAGTCTTTTTCTAGAAACAATGGAGTTCCATTTGTTTTTTTTTTTATGATTTAACTATAACCCAACATGTCCGTCCTGGTCTCTTTAAAACCTTAATTACACGATGAACATTCTCCAATATGCAGGACATTCTAGATCTTGCTAAATATGCTACTGTTCCTGTAATCAACGGCTTGACGGACTTTAACCATCACTGTCAAATAATGGCTGATGCACTCACCATTATCGAACACGTCGGTCGTCTCGAGGGCACAAAGGTTAGCCCGTACTCACTCATAGATCTTTTTATATGGGTAATATTCCCCTAACCCATCTTTTAATATAATCTTCTTTGTTGAATTTCCAGGTTGTCTATGTCGGAGATGGGAACAACATCGTTCATTCTTGGCTCAAGTTGGCATCGATAATTCCTTTTCACTTTGTCTGCGCCTGTCCTAGAGGCTTTGAGCCCGACGTAAGGACGGCAAAGAAAGCAATAAAGGCTGGAGTCAGTAAAATAGAGATTACCCTGGATCCAAAAGAAGCTGTTAAGGGAGCTGATGTTGTGTATACAGATGTCTGGGCTAGCATGGGCCAGAAGGAAGAAGCTGAATATCGCCGCCAAACTTTCAAAGGATACCAGGTTTGCAAACTCCTAAGATAACGACTTCATCTCAAGAAAAAATAAAAAGTAAAATAGCGTGGAGGAGGAATGTCAATGCACCAACTCCAGCAAGCTCAGAATCATTGTAAATGAGGTTCTTTTGATATTTGGTGAATGTTCTTGCATAATAATGTAATGACTCTTGTAATGATATCGTAGGTAGACGAGGAGCTAATGGAATTAGCTGGCCCGCAAGCTTATTTCATGCACTGTTTGCCTGCTGAACGAGGTATTGAAGTTACCGATGGGGTCGTCGAAGCCCCGAATTCTATCATATTTCCGCAAGCTGAAAACAGAATGCACGCACAAAACGCCATCATGCTTCACGCCCTTGGGTTGTGATTGCTTTGCTTGTGTACCGAGGATAAGCTTCAGTTCTTTTTTGCTTTGGTTTTTGAATGTTGAGATGAGACGTGCGACCTTGGACGGGTCGGGTTTTGTTTACGGGTCTCCGTCCTATATATGCGAGAGCTTTAGAGACATTTGAAAAATGATTTAATCATCTGAACAATCTTCTTCATCTTCAATCTTATGGAGGACAGAACAGAGGACAGAATCGTTTGTCTCAAGTTCGGGTCTAACCCGAATTGGCTTGGTAACGAATCCGAACCCGAAAAATAGAATAAGTAAATAAAAAAGGTAATATAAAAGGGCTGATGGAATTTTGTCAGTCCAAGATAGCATATAAAGTTTCCAGTTTCCACATCGGCCGGCACATTTAAACGAGTCGCTGATAGATGTGGTCCGACTCGATTCGATCCGATCCGTTTTGTGCCCGATGCCGACCCAAACAGAAAAGCTCAGCTGGAAATTTCTATATTACACGGCTTTTTTAATTAAATATTGATATTTTTTTTATTCGTTAATTAAATAGGATTATTTTGAATTGTATTAATAAAATAGGACAAAAAGCGGCTAATAAAAGCGACGTTGCATCCATTAAACGCGTTGTCGCGTCCAATGGAAGCGACGAGTAGACGGGCCGAATATTCAGAATTTGGGCCTTCGTTGGGTTCAGTGGATGCGACGTCGTGTCCAATGGATGCACTCCATTTATATATCTGACATCCACGCGGTTCTGACTTCTGAAAAGGCTGAAGCAATGTCTGATTTATGAAAAGGCTGAGACACTGTGTAACTGTGAATGAATTGTCTACACATTGACAAAAATAAATGTTGTCGTCGTGGGTAATAGGCACGCCATCATGGGTATTAAGCACGATGAAATCCATTATATAACGAATTCAAAGTAAATTAATTGGTGGTGAAAAATATGAAGAATATGAATTCGTTATATAATGGATTTCATCGTGCTTAATACCCATGATGACGTGCCTATTACCCACGACGACAACATTTATTTTTGTCAATGTGTAGACAATTCATTCATGATGACGTGCCTATTACCCACGACGACAACATTTATTTTTGTCAATGTGTAGACAATTCATTCACAGTTACACAGTGTCTCAGCCTTTTCATAAATCAAACATTGCTTCAGCCTTTTCAGAAGTCAGAACCGCGTGGATGTCAGATATATAAATGGAGTGCATCCATTGGACATGACGTCGCATCCACTGGACCCGACGAAGGCCCAAATTCTGAATATTCGGCCCGTCTACTCGTCGCTTCCATTGGACGCGGCGACACGTTTAATGGATGCAACGTTGCTTTTATTAGCCGCGTTTTGTCCTATTTTATTAATACAATTCAAAATAATCCTATTTAATTAACGAATAAAAAAAATCAATATTTAATTAAAAAAGCCATATTACACTCATCGGGTAATTAAAACATTTCTTTCAAGGGAGAAAAAACAAAGGGGCGAAGCGAAGGGACGCTCAGAGCGGGAGGGTTTTATTTTACCTTTTCTCCATTCGTCGACGCTTCTTCTTCTTCGCCTCTATGTCTCTCACTCCTCTCATGGAGCTAGAACACCAACCGCATGAGGTTGCGGTCCCCGCCGCTTCATATCCGCTGTCCGATGACGGCCGCGAGGAAGATCATCATCTGGATATATCTCCCGTTGCGTCGCCAGAAGCCGCCGAGTCTTGTATCCCGCAGCCTTCGGAAGAGAATCTGGAGGAGCTACGCCGAAAGATTATCAAGCAGGCGAGTAGTTTGGCCTTTTATTGAGTAGGCTGCTGACCTCGTTGCATTTGTTCTCATTTAGATGATTGAATGTATAGCCTCGCTCCGTTTTAGCTGTAGAACTGTTTGTGTTACTGTTATTAAATCATGATCGATTTAAAGTCACATTGTTCTTGCCTAGTAGATATCAGTGTTTTGCTAGTTTTCACTTTCTAATAATTGGATGTAGATTGTTTCTAGGATATCTTTTCCGTTGGGTTTTGTTGTTTTTGTGTTCTTGGGCACTTATAGTTGC
The DNA here is from genome assembly GCA_028392965.1 of Lindernia subracemosa. NCBI lineage: Eukaryota > Viridiplantae > Streptophyta > Magnoliopsida > Lamiales > Linderniaceae > Vandellia > Vandellia subracemosa. The sequence continues at coordinate 3,990,576 of JAQPCC010000006.1, forward strand.
TGGATTGAGTAAGAGATCAAATGAATTTCGGGATGATGGGATCGGGAACTAGCATTTTCGTTTAAGATTACAAGAGAATAGTTTTCAATCAGATTCTTTTTCATTTATATCTGGATTTCACATTAGGCAGTGGAAGACTTATCATTTTACTTAGATTTTGCGTGAGTGAACGCTTTATAATCCACTGTGTGTTGGCTGGTTATTAAAGTCTGGATTTCTTTATTTCGTTATCAAATGTAACAGGATGTGGACTTCCAATTTTGCAGGTTGAATATTACCTAAGTGATGAGAATTTGCCAAACGACAAGTTCTTGCTCAAATATGTTTCACAGAATGCTGAAGGATATGGTGAGTGCTAGATGCTAATTCAATACTTCAGCTTAAGACTTCCACGTGAATTAATAAAAATTTTCATCCTAGTTGTTGAAGACTTGAACTTTGAAGGCGTGTTTTAGGTGTTTGGTGTTGTTCCTGAGCCTTGATAGCGCAAGGGTCTAGGGCTTGCGCCTATGTGATTATAATTTGTGTTAATTATCGGTATTTATTATATTACATACATAAGTTTGTCATTATTCTGACGTGCGCTTTAATTGCGTTTATCGCCTCGGGCGATAGGAGGCCATTGAACATTTGGTGCACCTGGTGCTTTTGACTGCTATGTTTGTCGTTCAAGCAGTAGAATTTCATTTATCCTCTTAGGTTTACGTTGGATTTCTTTACAATGATGCTTGAGCTAATGGTTTCAAAATTTTCTGTGTTCCAGTTCCTATTGGAGTTATCGCCAGTTTTAGAAAAATGAAGAATCTGACAGGAGACACTTCACTGATTGTAGATGCACTGAAGGAATCGTCTCTTCTAGTAAGACACTTAATTGTTCGGAAGACAGTTATTTCAGTAGTATATCTTGTGCTTCTTGCGCGTTCTTTGTCTTCAATTCTTTGGTCATAAATATGCTCGTTAAGCTTTTGACCGAAGCTGAATCATCGTATGTCAGTTGCGAACTTATGTCGCTTGATTGCAGGTTGTTAGCTCAAATGGGAAAAGGGTGAAGCGACTTAATCCCCTTCAAGTAGCAGAGGTCAAGGATTCAGTGGAATGCACTGTTCTGGTGGAGAACCTACCAGAGGATCATTCAACAGAGAATCTTCGACGTTTGTTTGCCGAAGCTGGAAAGTATGTCTTCAAATCTTCGCTTCCATTTTATCATGATTATAGGCGCCAAGGTGCACTCTAGGCGCAATGGCCTCTTAGTGCCTTGGGTGCACCTTTCACTACAATGATTTTTCATTTCAATATAGTCGTTGAATATTCTTCTACATCTTGTCTCGCAGCATAAAAAATATTACGATCCGTGACCCAAATGATGTTGGAGATCCAAGAAAGCGCACTGTTGCTGAGAAGATAATAAGCGGACGGGTATGACTGACCTTTTATCTTTGAGAACTAGTCTTGTTATATTTGGACATTGCTATTCCTCACTGGAAATATTAAATGAAGATGTGGCCGTTTATTTACTGTGTTTGTTACTGTTTGACGTATAACTGTTCATTTTTGCTATCCAATTTCAGATTCCGAATCCTCAAATTCTTTATATTTATTTTCCATGTCGTGCTTCTATTTATTTTTCATGTAACTTGTTACATGATATATTATGGTAGTTGTTCGATATCCTGAAAATGTATTATCTGAAATATTGCCAAAGTGGTAAGAACATAATGACATATCTAACTTAACATGAAAGTAATTTGCAACTTTTGATACTGAAGTTATCCATTGACCATCTGCCATACATTATCTTAAATTCTTGGCTCCTTGAGATTATTTATAGCCGGTGCATTTAGTTGGGCAACTGTCTACAGTCAATGGTCATCTAAGTGTTGTTAGTTCCTATCATCTAACTTTTTACTGCTTTCTATTCATATGAAGTTGCATGCACTTGTTGAGTACGATGCGGTGGAGGCTGCCGAGAAAGCTGTAAGTGTTTTGTGTCGTCCTTTTGAATTTTCCAATCATTTTGTTTTTATGCTTTCGTATTTTTTTACTTGCCTTAGCGTATAGAATAGACTCATTATAATTTCTTCTAGGTGGCCACTTTGAACAATGAACAAGATTGGAGATATGGGTTACGGGTTAAACTTCTCAAAAAATCGGTATGTTATCACATTTTTGCTGGACATTAGTAGCCTAAACTTCTGCTTGGTGATTAATTTATGTGCCACATCCTTTTGCTTTCTCTAGAAGAAGCCAGGACCGAAGCAACAAGTTTGGAGGGACCCTCACCCTGGAAAAACTACCAAAGCTCAAACATCCGAGCATTCTTGTAATGACGAGAATTACCAGCCAATCGAACAGCATGATGATTCCCATGACGAGGAGGTATAATGTCCAAAATCTTGCATAGAGTTTTTTGACATGTTCCACACCACCCAACATACTAGTCTGCATACATATATGTCCTCAACTATTTAAGCCATCTTGAATGTTGCATTCTAAGGATGCTGATCATCCGTCCAAAGAGAAAAACGGGGCGGATCTAGCCAAAGAGAAAATTGGTCCTAAAGGCAGAAACCGAGGGCGCGGAAGGAGACAGAAGCAATGTGGCCCAAATGGACTAGGTACTTCACAATTTTTACATGAATTAAAAACGCATTTCGTCCATTATTAAAATTCGAACCAATATCTTTTCTCCACAGGTCATGGAACACAATCATCATCTAATCATGGCCCGGAGCATTCTAAACCACCTCCAGGTCCAAGAATGCCCGACGGAACCCGAGGATTTACGATGGGAAGGGGACGGCCGTTGGTCAGTGGTTGAAAGATCATAAATAAGCTTATGATCTTTGGCTTTTGGAATCCTTAGATGTCACAATGGTGTGGTGTGAACTATATTATTCCCATGGGACGTTGTGTGATTTTACTTCTGCTAAGTCGGCTATACAATGAATTGGATAGTCATGCGTAATTTTGATATTCAAATATTTAATGTGTATATACAACAAATAAAGTTGCCTTTTTTAAATTATTTGGAAATTGAAATTGCCTTTTCTATTGGGACATTGAAATAAAAAAAAAAATCATGAAACGCTTGAAATTCCATCTCCACATTTTTAATTCGAAATTCAATTTCACATGGAAAAAGAAAAAATCTTCCTATTTTGGAAATTTGCAATAGCTTTTAGCATCTTTGGAAAGCCAATAAATAGCGTCAGTCATTTTAAATTGGGCAAATTATTTATTAGTTCCGATCGAAGTTTCAAATTCCTCTTAAATATTACTTCAATTATTTCTTCCTGTTCAGTACCATTTGGCGAATTTCTTCATGTTCAGTACCTAAAATGATCTTTTTAATATTGAATAGACAAAAATAACATTACTTCACAGTTTCAGTACCAACAAAACTGGACATCATACCAACTGTTGTCTCTATTATACCAACTATTAACACTATTATACCAATAAAATTAAATATTATACCAACTGTTAACACTATTATATCAATAAATAACGTTATTATAATTTTATATCAACAAAACTGGATATTATACCAACTGTTGTCGTTCTTATACCAACAGAATTGAATATTATACCAACGGTTATCATTATGTCCAGTTTTGTTGTGAAAAAAATTATTTTCATCATTTCACTGTTTGGGGTATTAAACACACAACTTTTCATATTAAAAAAATAGAAAATAATAACTCGATGACCATTGGAATTTGAACTTAAAGTTTAAACTAAACGAAATTTGTCCTTTTAAATTCCATTGTTCTTCCACGCTCTTCTTAGGCGCGTGTTTCTCACCCCAATCGCTAATATTCTTCGTAGATTCCGATGTCCCTGACCTTTGTTTTCTGCATCCTCTCGTTTCCCCACCAATTTGCAAATCAATCTCGTACGTGTTGATTCAATAGGGGCTTTTGCTTATGATTTTCGATTTGCGCACCAAGCAGTCATGCAATCTCATGCCTTTCGAGCGGAGTTTATTTCGCGGACTTTCTTCGTCTCGAAGCATACGACGAGGTCGCGAGCTCCATTCGGTCGCTGTTTCCACTCCGATCGCAAGGTAAATGAGGATGAAAGATTCTAATATTGATTTTTGGAATTTTCAGCTCAAAAAGATAGTTAACGTTTTTGTCTGTGTTTTGGTGTAGTTATTTGAATCGCGGGTTCGAAGACCTGCTTTTCGAGTGCGTCGTGGAGTTTTGCGAATTTGTGCGTCGGATGACGTATGTGTCAATTTTTATGTCTGTTTACTTCTGCACTTCTTTCTGTGAATTTTCTCTTTTTTAAGCTCGTTGGATTGTGATTGTTTCCATTTGATCTATAAAAAAATTGCTTATGAACTAATGTAGTCACTTACCAAAATTTGCTTGCCTGCATGACAAATGGCGATGAAATTTTTTCAAGTGGTTGATGAATGCCAGAACCCAGTATAAGATTAGCAAATGAGGATTCCTTTAATTCGCAGTGGGCCTCGTGGCATATTGTGAAGCACAACATTTTTCATCCCATCATTCTGGCAGATGGAGTCAACCTCGAGAAACTGTTGAAATTATCATAGTGAAGTTTTTTGCTGTGCGCTATTGTGACTGAATCCATAATGCTGAAGGGAAAGCATTGCTCATTAGCTTATTTCTTGAAAACCCAAGATATCAAATCTGATTGTATGTTAGGATCTATTCTGATTATTAAAAATGGTGGATAATACAATTTCAATGTATTATAGGATGGATTTTTTGAAATTTCTTGGGCAGTTGACGAAATCTAGAAATGTTCTTAAAATCGTATACACGGAACATTTAACCTTCAGTTGACTGTTATTTGTCTGTGTCCAGGACTCAGTTGGTTTTTCCTTTGATGACTGGAGTGGTGGTGGTATATATTCTTCTAGTGGTGAAGACAGTGATGGTGATGTCATTTTGCAACCAATAACTGACGTTGATTTGCCTACTTCGAAAGACAGACTGCTCCCAGCAGATGACTCCATTGCAGTGGCTTCTTATAGGATCGGAATGCTTTGCAGAGAAAGAAAGAGAAGAAAGTAATGCCTTGCATTTGTCGACAGAACAAAACTAGCTAGACTAATTGACATTCTGGTCTAGTGTTCTTATTTTTATTTTGTATATCCGCATATGCATATCCCCAAGCAGAGTTATGTTCGTAAACTAATGTATCTATGTATTTATTTTTCTTGCAGGATCTTTTATGGAATTCTAAATAATGTCGGGCTAGTGTTGTTCTCGATTGTACTTCTGTTACTGGTAGATCAGTGTGGATGGCGAATCGTGAGACTGCCTCTTACACCATTCCACTTGACAAAGCCTTTTCTGATATCTATGACATTGGTAGCTTCTGTCGGCTATGTGTTTGTCCCATTGTTCCACATTCTGAAGCTTCGATCCATTGTTAGGAAAGTGGCACCAACTTGGCATTCTTATAAAAGAGGAACCCCAACAATGGGTGGATTGTATTTTATTCCTATTGGTGTGCTTGTTGCGGAAGTTTTACTTAAGTTTACCTCTGTCGAAGTCTCTGGCGTTGCAGCAGCCACTATTTCATTAGCTGCTATTGGGCTATTAGATGATATCTTAGGCCTCACCAATAATAATCGTGGTCTACCCACTTGGTTGAGAGTTTTATTGGAGGTGAATCTCATGTTCGATCTTTTCTTTTGGCCTAAACTTTTAGTGCTTTACCACATTTAGGCCTCACCAATAATAATCGTGGTCTACCCACTTGTGTTCTCTACATCTTAGAACTGGCGTTTTCTCAACTGATAATGTTTATTCCAGGTAGCTGTTGGGATGGGGTTCTCCTATTGGATGCACACAACAGATGTCTCAACACCGTACAACATGTATATCTTCTCGTAACTAATTTGATCAACCTTTTTAAGGGTAACTCACATATCTATACTTGCTCTAGTGAATTTCAAGATGCTATCTCTGCAACGCCATTTTTAGCTTCTTTAATCGACCTGCAAACTTGCTGTAATATATATTTTTTAATTTGTGTGAAAACTCGGCATCTCACTGTAACTAGGCTTTTTAACTTGCAACAGGAAAATGGTTGTCCCTCTACCCGTTCCCCTGGGACTTGTCTGCCTTGGAAAAATTTACCCAATTTTGACTTCGTTTTGTTTCGTTTCCATGGGGAAATTGATCAATTTAACCGATGGACTTGACGGATTAGCCGCGGGAACAGCTGCGTTAGCATTCATCGGAATGTCAATCGTGGTCCTTCCTATATGTTCTGGTAATAATCCCTAATGCACGGTTTTTTGCAATGTCAATCTAGATTTTTCTTTCGTCTGATTGCTTCTACCGACCAAACTTATTTCAGATCTTGCTATATTCGGAGCATCAATGGCTGGAGCATGCGCTGGCTTTCTCTTTCAAAACCGATACAAGGCGTCCATATTCATGGGGGACACGGGGTCTCTGGCATTAGGCGGTGCTCTCGCTGCGATGGCTTCTTGCTCGGGAATGTTCTTCCCGTTATTCATTTCTTCAGGAATATACATTTTGGATGCACTTTCCGTCATCATACAGGTAGGCACATTACTACAACAAATGAGATAAAAGAAAAAAGAAAAAAAAAAAAAAAGGAGGGCATGTGAATTAGATGTTGAAATATATTGTTTCTGCACCATAGGTATTACTGTTTAAGGCCACCAAGCACATTAGAAGAAGGGTCCCTCGGTTGTTTAGAGTCGCCCCTTTTCATTACCACCTCGAGTTAAGTGGAGTTAAAGAGCCAACGATCGTTGGAGCTGCTTATGTTTTGACGTCTATGTTGATTCTTTTCGCGGCATATGTTGGTCTTACTTCGGTATGATATGTCCTTTCCTTGTGGGCTTCATCAACGATGTACTAAAAAAGTAATATTCTCTAATGGTGATACATATCAAAATGTAGTTTATTTTCATTTGACTTGAAAATTTCATATTTAAAAGGAAAATGAAATAGGCCCATTTGGGTTAGGTTTTGTGGTTGATGGGTATGTTTGATACCTTGTTAGTTCGAATCTCATTATTGTCAAAGTTTGTCTAGTTTGAGATATGTCACTGTAATAAATATGAGTGATTAATGCTGAAAGTTAGGAATGTTTCATAGTTGAAATTCTTAATAATTTGAAATTAGGTTACATGATTATGAATAATTAGTTTTATTGGAAGTTGAGATTATTGCCAAATGTTAAGGTTCAGAATGAATTTAGACTCAACATGAAACTACCATATCGTTAGGTGAGGATATCTACGTGAGGAAAAAAAAACAAAAAGGAAAGGAAAATGAAATGTTATCTGTACTAAAATAAAAATAAATAGTATATTAGTGCAAGAAAATAAATAATCGATAACGTCGTAAATTTTAGTGCTAGTGGCCGGGTTTTACTAGTGTGCTGCTTTTCAGTCCTGTTAAACTAACTAGACCTGGATAATCTGACCATTGACTAGCTGGTTCATCCGATCTTTAATGGCGTCCCACGGCCACGAACACGACGTCGAGCACCACCACCACCACGATCACATCGATGGGTGAGCTATTATGAAAGCCCAAGCTTTCTTGTGGATTCTGTCTCTGTTTCAGATTACAAAAAAAGAAGATATATTTGGGTTTTCTTGTATGACATTCCTATGACGAGGTTTGCCTTCGTACAGTCAATCTTGGGTGGGCCCAGATGGGAAGGTGTATCACAGCCACGACGGGCTCGCGCCACACTCGCACGAACCCATCGAGTCCCCAGGGTACTTCAGCCGAAGAGCACCTCCACTCGCAAGCCGTGATTTCAGTGAGCGAGCCTTCACTGTCGGTATCGGTGGGCCTGTCGGAACTGGGTAGTTGATTGGATCCCATTTAATTTGTAGCTTTTCACTTTACCTTGCTTGTTTTGTAAGGTCAGAGGTGTTTGTGAATATTTCTCTGTGAAATAGTTTCTGAATGTAATTGCTGCTTGCTATGGTAATATAATATGTGTGCTTTATACCTGTATATGGTTTCGTTTGTAGAGTTTATTCTTCTCTATGCTGATGCTTGTTTGTCGCTTTTACGCAGAAAAACGGCATTGATGCTTGCTTTGTGTGAGTATCTAAGGGACAAGTATAGTCTAGCAGCCGTATGTGCCCTCCAAATTACATCTCTTTTCTTCATTTCATATCCTTGAAAAATAAGTAAACAATTTCTTGCTCGCTGTTTCTATTTCTATCGTAGGTCACGAATGATATTTTCACAAAGGAGGACGGTGAATTCTTGATAAAACACGGTGCACTTCCCGAGGAAAGGATCCGTGCTGTTGAAACAGGCGGCTGTCCCCATGCGGCTATAAGAGAAGACATCAGCATTAACCTCGGCCCTCTCGAGGAGCTCTCCAACTTGTTCAAGGCAGATATACTCCTCTGTGAATCTGGTGGAGGTATGTGACTGTGTGTTGCATATATATGTCAGCATTGAAGGTTTTCTTTCAGAGATATAGATACTAATGTTGCTGTCTTACTCGTGAATGTAGACAATTTGGCTGCAAACTTCAGCAGAGAACTTGCCGATTACATCATTTACATAATAGACGTGTCGGGCGGTGATAAAATCCCTCGCAAAGGTGGTCCCGGGATCACACAAGCTGACCTTCTTGTATGCCGTGTTCTTATTTTCTGAAGGTTTTTTGGTGGCGATTCTTGAATTTATTTGAAATTTTTTGTATCGAATTCTTAACTTGCAGGTCATAAACAAGACCGACATTGCAGCTGCTGTCGGGGCTGACCTGTCGGTCATGGAACGTGATGCCCTTCGAATGAGGGATGGTGGCCCATTTGTATTTGCTCAGGTTTTCTAACTAGTACTACTACACACACATATTTATGCATATGTATACATCGCCCCTTGATAGTTCTAAGTCGTCGTTTACCTATTCTTTTCAATAGCATAGCCCACAGATTATCCTATAACTGCGCAGGTAAAGCATGGTGTGGGTGTTAAGGAAATCGTAGATCACATCTTAAGGTCATGGGAAGCAGCAACTGCTAATAATAGACGAAGTTAAAAGAACTCAAGTTCTCCCAAGTACTATGTTCTCCACTTGGTTGTTGTATCCTTAAAATCGAGTTTTTTGTTTGTTGTCTTCCTTTTATGAACTGTTTGTGCAATAATAGGAAACTCCATGTACTTCAAAACTTCGGGAAATGCTCTGCTGTTTCCATATGTTATCTTTATACACATATAAAAAGTTTCAGATTCGAATTCAACGTTGTTTGATAGAGCCGAAAAGCTCCTCAAACGAACGTTTGGGCGCCTCCTCTCTCGCGACGATCTCCACCACCTTGTAGTGAGATTCTTTACGCATCAATGCCTCCACTGCAACTTCTGCAACCTGATCTCTAGATATCGAACCTTCGTACAGAGTGTCCTGCGTATGCAATCGAAGCAAAAAACTCAGACACAAAGGCCCATCAAGACAAAAGAAGACAAGACAGTCAAAACCTCGTACCTCGGCCTCCATGACTACGTTTCCCTTGGGCGGATCGTTCTTTAACCCGCCGGGCCTCACGATGGTGTAATTGATGCCCGACCTTCGAATGTGATTCTCGGCCTGAAGCTTCGCAACTAACGTGAGGCCGAAGACGTTCAGGAAAATGTAGGCCGGGTTGAGCAGTTGGCCCATCGCCGCCCCGTTTACTAAGATGGAGCTTATGAGTATAAAACGGTTGACGCTTTGCTTTCTGCAGGCTTCGACCAAGTTTACAGTACCGAAATTATCCACCTGGGAATCGATCGTTTTTTTTTCATGAACATTTACGAATAATCTTTCATCGGAGATAGGTAAGATAGAAAGGTATAATAACCTTCCAAGGAGCAAATAAATCCCATGAAGGTCGGAAGCCAGTGGCACAAATGACTGCATCAGAGTCATCGCTTATAGCGTCTGCTAACTTGGACGAACCTTCTGTCACATCTGCTTTCACCTTATACCATTCCATGAGCAACAAAGCAAGTGTAAGAAATTAAGCACACAATCAAAGCTCCCAAAATGGAAGATTATGTATGGCTCACAATTTCAAGATTAGGGTTTTCCCCAGGGAAGGTCGTCTTAGCCTTATCCACATCTCGAACACCAGCCTTAACAGAGAAGCCTCTGGCCAAGAGCTGCTCCACGATTCTCTTGCCAGTGTTGCCGCTCGCGCCGGCGACGAATACCTTCGTCTTCATCTTCTTCTCATCACCCACGGTCTTTTCCTCCTTAATCTCGCTGGTGCTCATCTGCATTCCGTGAAGGATGAGCTAGCTAATCAAAGCGCCGCTGGTAATTAATAAATATACGGAGCTTCTTACATTTGCTGATGTTGACGACGATGATGGTCTGAGGTGAACCTTACGAGGAGGTGTGCTTCGGAGGAAGAGACAAGTGGAGGCGACGGCCATCGCCATTGGCCGGTTTATACTTGTGGTGGTATTATAAGTATTGACGGACCAACAAGGCATCTCTAACCGCCACAAATAATCTTTTTTTTTTTGTTTTGTAATTTTTTTTGTTCGTGAATTCCGTGCCTACTATTCGATTGAGGTCATAGCCAACAAAAGTAAAGGGTCAAACCCACGTGTTATTAGGTGCTTGTAAGATTTAAATCTCCTTAATTTTATGTTATCATAATTAATGATAACTAGTATTTCCCGCACACTCGATGCGTGTGCTTAATATATAAACAAAATATAAAATTATTTTTATAATATTAATTTTAATTGAAAAATATTTTTTATAAATTAAAAAAATGATTTTTAGGATATAATTGGAATAAATTTGAAGAATAAGGGTAAAATAGTAATTAGCAATATCAAATCAATTTGAATTTGCCACACCATTAAAGTTCTTACCAATTATATAAAAGTATAGATACTAGTTGGGCCTTCGTAAGCCCAACAACTCTGCAGGTTTGAGTTAGTCAGGCCCAATGGGCCGAATTGAATTGTTTCTGAATGAATTTGGTACTCGGAGTGAAAGATTAGCTTAGCCTGCTCGAACTCGTGACAATCGAGAAACATATATGAAAGAACAGGGTATTCGCATTGAGCTCATTTACCGAGCTCAAATTCGAGCTCGATGACAAGTGCTAGTAGGAGTAGGACATATGTAAATAAGGGTAACTTAGACAGTTAGAGTTATTGTTTAGGTTCGAACTTAACGAGTTATATATTTAGAACTTGAGCTAAACTCGAATTTCATATATTTAATGTAGATTAGAAAAAATAATGAAAAACTTGTAATTCGCTCGTGAACTTTCGAACAGTTACGACAAACTTCAAATTCGAGGTTCAATTGGGCAATTAAGATTAGTACATGTATCATAAAAAATAATATATGTAGAGCTAGTTTGTTTTTTTTTTTTTTTTTTTTTGCTAAATTGCATATAACCCTCCCGTGGTTTAAAAAATAAAAATCAAAACCCCTATAATTTGTAAATAGTGTAAAACACCCCGTATTTTATTTATTCATGCGCTCCATGTCATTTTCACTCCCTAATTGGGTGTTACAATCCTATATTTTAGGCATCATCGGGGGTATAGTGCTAAGTTTTAGACGCCACATCGGAGTTTTACGCAATAAAAAAAACATAGGATAGTAATATGCATTTCGGTATATCCACATAGTATCTTTTTTTGGGTAATTCTATTGGCACCCCCTATTTTTCTATTTGCACCCCCCATAATTATCAATGTAGATCATTAAATACTTAAACCTGATCAATTCTTTATTTATTATTCCACTTCCCATAAAAAAAATTAATAATTACTCCCTCTGTTCCTTATTAGATGTCGTTTAAGGATTTTTCACATATATTAGGACATACAATGAAATCTCTTATATACCCCTATCAATTGTTTTTTTTACTTAATTATTTGACCCTTCAACTTCATCTATGACATTAGAAGGGCAAAACTGGAAATATTATAAATATTTTTCTTAAAAATTGAAAAACGACTTGTTTTTTAAAACAAAAAAAAAAAATTAAACGACATCTAATAAGAAACAGAGGGAGTACCATATATATAAATATATAATTTTGTATCTGAAATTAATTATCCTATTTATAAGGAAAAAATACATAGACGATACATTGGGGTCTAACACCAAATAAAGGGAGAAGAAAGAAAAATGATGCATTCAAAATAAGTCGCAATTGGAAAATAAGATAATTATTCTGCTTGGTTGATGAGAAAAATTGTATTAATATTTAGCTAATAATAATGAAAAAAAAAAAGCGCTCTAATTGTACTCCCGATCATGTTATATTGGAATGAGATAAAAAAAATAATACTATTAATATTTAGCTAATTGTTATTAATTCTGTATTTATATAAGTTTATATATGTTAATAAGAAAATTTTATGTTATATGAATATTCTTATTAAAATAAATTAAATATAAATATTGATAAATTTAAAAAAAATAATATATTGAATTAATATTATTTAATTATATGGAATTTAAATTAATGAAATAATTATTGTTGAATGACGTGGTTAGGTAAAATGAATTTTACAGTGTTTTTCATCAAAAGGGGGTGTATTGGAAAGTGAATTGGATTGTGAGTTATTTTTATGTATTCCTAAATTTATTTCGTTCAACTGTGAGCTGTCTACCTACACAACACTCAACAAAAACTAACTGGACTACCTTAATCCCAAACATCGATCTTAACGAACATCACATCTGAAAGAAGAAGGAAGAATCTACTCAATAGAGGACAAATGCAATCCCTTCAAGCCGCCACAACCGCCGCCTCCCTCTGCCGCTCACCGCTCGACTCCCTGCGGAAACCCACCAACCAATACTTTCCCACCAATGCCAGACGCTTCCCGCCAAACTCCAGAAACATTGTCGCCGTCGCCTCTGCGGCTGCGGCGCCGAAGCGGGAGGCCGACCCGAAGAAGCGCGTGGTGATCACGGGGATGGGGTTGGTGTCCGTGTTCGGTAACGACGTGGACAAGTACTACGAGAGGCTCCTGGAAGGAGAGAGCGGCATCACGCTCATCGATCGGTTCGACGCGTCCAAGTTCCCCACGCGCTTCGGCGGGCAGATTAGGGGATTCGAATCTGAGGGTTACATCGACGGTAAGAACGATCGGAGGTTGGACGATTGCCTGAGGTACTGCATTGTCGCCGGAAAAAAGGCACTGGAGAATGCGGATCTCGGAGGAGACAACCTTCATAAGAAGGTACGTGTAGTGTTCATTGCTTTTGTTTCAGCTAAATTGTCGGAAAATTTTGCCTGTAATAAGAACTTCAATGGTCCAAAGTTCTTACTTTTTCTTTTAACTGGATGGAAAATGGAAAGCATTGATGGATAAAGTGGATGATGGAGGTTGAATTTGAATCAATTTGGTGTAATCCTTGGCTGCATCATATTCTCATGTATACAATCAATGACATAAACATAATCTACTTATGTAATAATAACTGTAGGTTGATAAGGTTAGAGCTGGGGTCCTAGTTGGAACTGGCATGGGAGGTCTAACAGTATTCTCAGATGGTGTTCAAGCTCTGATAGAGAAAGGCCACCGTAAAATCACACCCTTTTTCATTCCTTACGCTATAACGAACATGGGATCTGCTTTACTTGCCATCGATCTTGGACTGATGGGCCCAAATTATTCGATCTCGACTGCTTGTGCTACATCGAATTACTGCTTTTATGCCGCTGCAAATCACATTCGTCGAGGCGAAGCTGATGTGATGATCGCTGGTGGGACGGAAGCAGCCATTATTCCTATTGGATTGGGAGGTTTTGTTGCGTGCAGAGCTTTGTCTCAGAGAAATGACGATCCCAAAACTGCTTCTAGGCCATGGGACAAAGATCGGGATGGCTTTGTCATGGGAGAAGGTGCTGGGATTTTGGTAATAAAACTTCTCATCCTTGTAATAAATGGCTTTGTCTACATATTTTCCAGACTGTAGCTTAATGCCATCTCTTTTTGTCGAATGAAAAAGTTCTGTGGTATTAGAGCGAGTGTGTGTAATCATCTGTGCATCTATCCCGTAATTTCTGGATTTTGGGGAGATTCGTTAGCAGGCGAAAATAGGTTCCTAAGCATCTTCTTACAACTACTTCTTCGACAGGTTATGGAGAGTCTCGAACATGCAATGAAACGTGGTGCCCCAATTATCGCAGAATACTTGGGAGGCGCTGTGAATTGCGATGCCTATCACATGACCGATCCAAGATCAGATGGACTCGGCGTATCTTCGTGCATCCAAAGTGCCCTTGAAGATGCTGGCGTTTCTCCTGAAGAGGTTCGGCTCTTCCCCTTTTGATTATATTTTTAAGTTGGGACATTATAATTCTACCTTGCAAATGAATATGGAGAAAAAAAACTAGTTGACTTAACTTTGATTCTTCCACAATCTTCTAAATTTGAATTTTCAGGTCAATTACATAAACGCACACGCAACATCGACCATAGTCGGGGACTTGGCTGAGATAAACGCAATTAAAAAAGTTTTCAAGGACACGTCCGGGATTAAGATCAACGCAACCAAGGTGAAAACCTTACAAAGAATGATATTTTTACGTTTAAAGATGCTGTTTTTATATATTTTATATAATCTTTTCTTTTTTTTTGTCTGTTTCAGTCAATGATTGGGCACTGCCTCGGTGCGGCTGGTGGCCTGGAAGCTATTGCGACTGTAAAAGCGATCACAACTGACTGGCTTCATCCTTCAATTAACCAATATGTAAGCTCAATATATATGTAATTATATATTTCAAATTGTTGATGATGCCTTTGATAAACAAGATTGTATTTTTTTTTTCTAACGACTAATTGTAATGCAGAACCCAGAGCCTTCTGTCGAGTTCGACACCGTTGCTAACACAAAGCAGCAGCACGAAGTCAACGTTGGTATGATGCTTAAAATCTCTTTCTTGAAAATAGTATTTAAGTAGAAATCTTTCTATGTTGATATTGTAGTCCAGCATTAGAATATTACCGTAACTATGCCACTCCTCGCCTCTTATCAACAATCTAATGTTGAAATGGAATCTTACATTACGCAGCCATTTCTAACTCATTTGGGTTCGGAGGGCACAACTCTGTGGTCGCTTTTTCTGCATTCAAGCCCTGATCGTGCTTTCTGTTATGATAACCGACCGACCGTTGGCTGAAACTTTTGCTTAGCAAACTTTCGCTCAAATTGTGTTAGTTGCATTTTTGGTCGTCTCAAGAAAGTCCATTGCTTGATTAGATGTAATAACCTTAGTTCAACTTTGTATTTGTCGGGGACTTTGTCCTAGGATTTTTGGACATCGTACGGCTAATTTATGTATGAGATGCATCAGTTTTGCTTGGAGATACAGTCCACGTCTACTAAGATATTGTCTCCCATGCAAAAATACAACTTGAAACCAGTCGAACTTGTGAGTCGAGCACAACCATGACGGTGGTCCACGAGGTCTGAGGGTGTAAGGACACAGACAATCGCGGCTCAATGCCCGTGACTGCAGACGAAGATATATGCGGGCTTGCAATAGAAACACACACACACACACTGCATTTATAATCATTCCCTTTCAAAAGCAGCAGACGACTCCATTCAAAGTTTGAGTTGGATATGTACAAGAAAATAAATCCAAATTGTATGACAAATAGCTGCAAATGGAGCAATAGATAGGTCATCCTTGTTTTCATAGCAAATGCCATTCACTTTTAACATAAGATCTCAAGAAGACATAACAATTCAAACATTTTATTACCACATAAAGCCAACTTTGATGATGACTCAATATTGTTTTATTCTTAACAACATAGCAATAATCCAACTTCTTACAGTTTGAGCCAGTCGGGCGGGATGGGAGAGCCCTCACGCCCGACGTTCGACAGATCCACACCCACCTTGACTTGAACACCAGCCAAACCCTCACGCCCAACATTCGACAGATCCACACCCACCCTATCTTGAACTTCAGCCGAACCCTCACGCCAAACATTAAACATATCCACACCCACATTGGCTTCAACTTCAGCCACAGCAACGTTCTTCGATTTGCCTGCATTCATCCGACGTATAATATTCTCACGAAGGTTCTCCATAGTTTGCTTCATTTCTTTCAGCTGACCAATGTCCAGTTTGCTTAGGCTCTCTTCAGAAGTCTGAAAAGGCGAATCCTCCAGAGCAGCTTCGAGCTCTTTAACTTTATTCTTCGTCTTTTCAAGCTCTTCCTTTCCTCGTTCGCACTTTTCTGTCAGCTCCTTAATCGTTTCAGCGTGGACTCTCCTTCCTTCGGCGGAATCCTGCAATGTTGGGACGTGAGATCTGTTAAGGAAACGACTGATCACCGAATCCACATTCGGGTGACCAAAGGAATAAACCCTGCCACACAGAGAGAAAATGATGAGAGCAATCTGCGCTCCACACACAACAGACAGCTCGGTGGCTTTCTTGAAAATCCCGCCCCGACGTTTCGAGAAAGTCACCGTTCGAGCCGTTTCATCCTCTATGTATTTCATAGCGATTTTCTGCCGCCCGAGGGACTTCTTTCTTGATCTGGGAGGCGCCATGAGAACGAGGATGAACAAAGAGGATAGACGAAGATATAGAGAAGGGCTAGCTGTTGTGTTAGGGTTGTGTGGCGACAGCGAGAAGCCAGGGTTCGATTTATATAGGTAATACACTTACACGGCATTAAATAGAAAGCAAAAATTGCCAAAAGAAAATCATTATTGGATTGCCATGACACGGTAAAATGGAATGGAAAATCAGGTGGCAATTAATGATTTTGTTTACCGTTATTACAATGGAAAAATCCCGGTTGTAAGATTATAACAAATGGCAAAGACACTTAAAGGACTCCTCTTTCCAGGTCCGCAGGGCCAACAAACGTTCACACTTAGCGAGAAACCTATAAGCCAGTAATCGCATATTTACACGGTCCTAACACTAACTTGCCAAGATCTCCGAGCCATATCCACATTTGGCTCGAGGATGTGGATCAATATAGGGGTTCACTCATGAAGTAGAAGGCATGCAAGGGACTTACATAAGGTGACTTTAGGTGAGTATCTAATTGGCGAGGGAAAGCCATATTCGAAAATTCTACCACACGTCTGTAATGCAACACGCAAGGATCAGTCAAAAGGACGCATGAATTCCGATGAGTCAAAACTGAAAGTATGTTGACTGGACCATTTCAATATTTGGATTAAAGAACAAGCTAAGAACATCATGCACACAACGATCTTAACTGGCTTACACATGTTTATCAACTCTGAATCCAAATTTTATGTAATCAGGCACAAATTCATACAAAAAGGTTCAAGCAGAAGTTCAGAACTGAACCTTAAAAGCTCAGATGCAGCAGAGACGCAGCACCTTTATGTGCTATAATGGAATCTTCATTGACTGAAGTTAACTCCATTAACGAGCATTGCGTAATATTTAGCAAGAAACACAGCCAATAGAACAATATTTAGCATTACGTATCAATAAACAGATACTTACCATATGCATCTACTTCATAATGACTCCAAGAAGTATGTTAAGAGGCCACCTTAAGCTCATCCCCCTATTGTCACCGCATATAACCTAACAAATAAAATTCAAAATCACATGGAATGGAATAGTAATAGCAATCAAGACGATTCTCCAGTATATATACACCGAACCTCGACTCAATTTGAGTAGAAGCCATTCGTAAGATGACCTATGATGATCGTAATTTGTCATTGAAGCATTTCATGGTGACATTTTCTCGAGCACCTTACAGACTACAAGTGGAATCCTCAAACCTTTGGATCAGCAAAACGACGACGTTCGCAGGCCTAAGTAATAGGCCGTTTTCTCAATTTGATTATGAAATATTAATCGAAAAATGCCGTATTATTTATTTATTTATTTACCAAAAAAAGGGCCTATATTATTTTTGTAGAATCATTAATTAGCAGATTTATAAATTAAATAAATCAGACCGTTGGCTAACAAATTGATGCCAGCAGATAAACACTTTTCCCAACGGAATTCTCATTAATCATACCATAAACGACATTTTCACCTCCGATTTTGATTTTTTTTTCCCTAATGAATAATTCTACTGTTAATTCTATAATCGTAATTGGATACAATATTTCAATTCAATAATGTTTGGATTTTATTTTCCAAATATAAAACAAATATCTTTACACGAATTGAAATATAAAAAAAAAAGAAGAAAAAAATGAGAACGTAGTAAAATATTGAGATAGAATATCAGGAAGTTTCAGAGAAATCTAAGAAAACGATCATCATTAAGATCAGTGTAAATCCTCCATTAATGTCCATCAAAGCACTCTGCAACTGCGTCGACCTTACTGAATCGTCGTCGATTAAGGCCATCAGCACTGCGTCATTTCACATCAAAATTGGCAGCCGCAGCAAACGAAGAAGGCGCACAAAGTAGAAACCAAGACGATCGCCTCAAAGACCCAAACGATTTTGAAAAGAACACCATCAACCAACCAAACATGGATATTAAACCGTCTCTTCCACCGCAACAGTACCGAGAAGGCCTTTCTGCGCTTCCACCTCCGCGAGCCGCCGTCTCTTTCGACTCCACCGGCAGTTGAAGCGGTGGTTCTTTTCTTCGCAGTTCTGAAGAAGGATGAGAAACTCGAGTATGACGATGACGATGATGATGATTGCTTCTTCTCCATGACCATGATGATGAGATTGCTCTGGCGTTGTTCTACTGTGCGTCAAGTGTCAGCTGTGTGAGCATTATAGCGGGACATTTATAAAGCGTTTGATCGAGGGTATTTTTGGGAATTGCCCTTTTCCATGGGTCCCGCCCAATGAACCGTTTGTAAAGCTAGCAATTTTTTAAATTTTTTTTATTTTTTAGTATTTGTGTTATTATTATTATTATTATTATTATTATTATTATTATTATTATTATTATTATTTTTTATAACAACTTCGCAATGGAAATAAATAAATTGATTTTACACAATACTGAATACACATTTAACTCAATATTATCTCACAGTTCAAAGCTCAATAAATTCTTTTTTCACTCAAGCAATAAAACTCATTTCCCAGGGACAAAGTTTGTGGCATAAGCCCAGGCATTGTTGTTCACTGGGTCCGCAAGGTGGTCGGCAAGGTTCTCCAATGGACCCTTGCCGGTCACAATGGCCTGAACGAAGAAGCCGAACATGGAAAACATGGCGAGCCTACCGTTCTTGATCTCCTTGACCTTGAGCTCGGCGAATGCCTCGGGATCATCGGCAAGACCCAACGGGTCGAAGCTACCGCCCGGGTACAACGGGTCGGTCACCTCGCCGAGTGGCCCACCTGCAATACGGTAGCCTTCGACGGCTCCCATCAGTATCACCTGGCAAGCCCATATGGCCAGAATGCTCTGAGCATGGATGAGGCTTGGGTTTCCCAAGTAGTCCAATCCACCCTCACTGAAGATCTGTGCGCCGGCCTTGAACCACACGGCCTCGCCAAACTTGACGCCGTTGCGAGCCAGCAGCTCGGGGAACACGCACCCGAGAGCTCCGAGCATGGCCCATCTGCAGTGGATCACTTCGAGCTCACGGTTCTTGGCGAAGGTCTCTGGGTCGGCGGATAAGCCAGCTGTGTCCCAGCCGTAGTCGCCGGGGAACTCGCCGGTCAAGTAGCTCGGTGGCTCGCCGGAGAATGGACCCAAGTACTTGACACGGTCAGGGCCATACCATGGGCTGGATGAGACGGGTGCCTTGGAAGCGGCCTTTCTCATAGAGACACGGCCGGTGCCAGTGACCTCGGGTGAGATTTTCACCGCCTGGCCGGCGAATGATGGTGAAGAGAGAGCCATTGTTGAGGCCGCCATTAGAAATATTACGTCTTCTTTTTTCTTTATTATAGATGTTTGATAACTAAGAATTTGCAATGGAGGTATGAAGGCAGTTGGTAAGTCTTTTATAGGCGGTAAGAAGGGTTGAGTTTGTTATCGGGTGATATCTATATCTCTTATGTCATTGGGTTTCATGATTGTGTCGATTGTCCAAATGGCAATCTCTTAGCTTAGCCATCTCACAAAGAACCACAAACTTTTATCAGCCAAGAAAATTGTAAGCGAAGATATTACAGTATCCACATGTACACTTGGCAAGCTGTGATAGGCTACATGGAAATAGATAGCAGATTCTTGCAGGATCATATCTCCTAGAATAAATACAATTATCATTCGTGGAGATGGCCGTTGCCAAATAGACATGCAACGTCAAGGTCATCGAACATCATCAGCCAATGGTAATGAAGATGATGATCTCCAAGGATAAGGACATTCATAGCCCCTAGCTTCATATAAATACCTTAAAGAAGCTTAGCCATGCAACATCAAACTCTCAAACACAACTAATCAAAAGCAGCAAAAAAACAACTCTTAATATCACACTAATGGCAGCCTCGACAATGGCTCTCTCTTCACCATCATTGGCCGGGCAGGCCGTGAAAATCTCTCCCGAGGTCATTGGAACCGGCCGTGTCTCTATGAGAAAGTCCGCTTCCAAGGCACCCGTCTCATCTAGCCCATGGTACGGACCAGACCGTGTCAAGTACTTGGGTCCATTCTCCGGTGAGCCACCGAGCTACTTGACCGGTGAGTTCCCCGGCGACTACGGCTGGGACACAGCTGGCTTATCAGCCGACCCAGAGACCTTCGCCAAGAACCGTGAGCTCGAAGTGATCCACTGCAGATGGGCCATGCTCGGAGCTCTCGGGTGCGTGTTCCCCGAGCTGTTGGCTCGCAACGGCGTCAAGTTTGGTGAGGCCGTGTGGTTCAAGGCCGGCGCACAGATCTTCAGCGAGGGTGGATTGGATTACTTGGGAAACCCAAGCCTGATCCATGCTCAGAGCATTCTTGCCATATGGGCTTGCCAGGTGATATTGATGGGAGCCGTCGAAGGCTACCGTATTGCAGGTGGGCCACTCGGCGAGGTGACCGACCCGTTGTACCCGGGCGGTAGCTTCGACCCGTTGGGTCTTGCCGATGATCCCGAGGCATTCGCCGAGCTCAAGGTCAAGGAGATCAAGAACGGTAGGCTCGCCATGTTTTCCATGTTCGGCTTCTTCGTTCAGGCCATTGTGACCGGCAAGGGTCCATTGGAGAACCTTGCCGACCACCTTGCGGACCCCGTGAACAACAACGCCTGGGCTTACGCCACAAACTTCGTCCCTGGAAAGTGAAGTACAACAAGAACATGAGGGAAACTAAGTGTGTTTTTGAGTGTTTGATGCTGTGATGTAAATGCTACTACTGCTTTATCATTGGAGAATATAAAATGTTATCTTCTTGTGCTATAAGCACTACTGATCTTTACAAGACATAAGAAGGAAACCTACTCAAGCATATCAGTTAACCTTCAACATTCCCTGCGGAAACCTCACTTAATCTATGCTTTTGACGAGACACTTAAGAACAGATGCATTAAGCCGCCATTTGGCAATGGGTCTCAGCTAAGTAACATGAGAATTAAAAAGAAACTGAAGCAACTGACATTGAAGGTGCAGAAACATAACGCAAAATTTCGTCAATTTCTTGTCGGCGGTTCATCCAGAAAGCGAAACTGGCAACTGCAGCTGAATTTTACCCAAACTTTCCATATATGAACACTAATCAGAAAGATAAACGATCCAAAAACACAAATTAGCTCCAGTCAATGCCACACAAAATAAACCAAAATGCTATGTTAGTTTGAGATCTAAAATCACAAACCTTTCGCGACGAATTAGCTGGAAATTTTGCCGGAGAAAATAACACGACTCGACTGTGTTCATTGCCGGAAATTTTGGCTGTGTTCATTTGTTTGGCTTTCGACTTTCGACTTTCGAGTAGTTGGAAATTTCCATCTAAGCCCCTATAAAAACATATATTTGCAAATCCTCCCTGAATAGATAAATGTATCGTGGGCCGATTGGATAATTATTATGGGCCATGGGTCTAAAGTGCAATATTATTTGGTCTAATTAGAACTTCACTTGTAGGCCTATCTTCAATTCAAAATCTACCATCCGACCCGATTAGCCCATCTTCGCAAATATCCGACCCGATTAACCGTTTATCTCTATCTGCATTAACAAAAATCTTTTTGCCTTATCTGCATTAAGTGGATAAGTAAATCAATTTCTATCTTATTACACGATAAACGTATTATTCATTACGATTATGAATGATTAACTGGGTGGGAAATGAAGAAAATGTAATTTGTGTAATGGAGATCTATCAATGATTAACTCGGTGGGAAATAAAAATGAATTTATATATATGATAGCCTCATCAATTATATTGATGGTCGAGGCAAAATGCCTCATGGTCAGCAAGATAATAAGAGATATATTACATACAAATACATCGACTTATATAGTAATATATATAAGATATAAAAAAATAAATCTCTTACACTTCACTTTGTTCTTAAAACATATATAATCACTCTCTCTCTCTCAATGCTGCTCTTGTTTTGGAAACATAGGATGAGGCATCATATCTTGCAATAGCCCATAGTCTGAAAACTGTTGAAACTGCTGCTGCTGAGGGTTTACATTCAGACTTTGCTGTTCTTGTTGATGATGATGATCATACGCGGCATTGCTTGTACCAACTCCTCCGTAATAATTGCCGGGAAAGTAGTGAGGCATCTGACCCATCAGCATTAATTCTTGGTGAAAGCTCGGGCTAGCTTGATCGAGTGTTAATGGCAGTTGGTGATGGCTGAGCATCGACGGAGGGAAAATCCCGGCAGCCACGTTGCCCCGCAGAGTCGCCGGAACGTGGTGGTTGTGCTGCCCTTCGTAGGTGGTGATCACTATCGAAGGGTCTTGGAACGACCTTTCCACTCGTTTCTTCACCGGGCATTTTTGAGTTGTGCATCTGTAGTAGCTTCTGCATGTACGTAATATTTTAAAGAGCCCACATTATTACTATCTGTTGAGTTTATTAAACCATATATATAAAACATTCATACCTACGGTTATAATGCATAGAATTTCGACTATAGAAGTGTTCAATATGCTATACTAACTGCTGTTTTCTTAAGTAGAGCCTTTGGTCATATTAGACTAAGTAATTGTTCACAGTTTTAGGGTTTTACACATTATCGTTCTAATTATTGCAAACACCATATGTAATAATTCACAAAAGAAGCTGTGTACGTAGCAAGGCGTTGAAGATGAGAGAGCAACTTAAATACGTTACCCTCGTTTGACTACTTGCATAATCCTATGGAGTGTTCATACACAAGAAAAGTTCACATAAACATATTTTCAGATTAAATAAAAAAAAAAGGATGAAAACCTTGGGTAAGGGCTGTTCTTGACTGCTTTTTGTCCATATTTTCTCCATCTATATCCATCTTCTAGATGATCCACCTCACTCTTAGTCATGAATGCAAAACGTGGCTGCCTTTGCTTCATCTCTCCTTTCTTCTTTCCTTTACCCCTACACGCATCAAATTACACACACAAAACATATAATCATCAACAAAGATTAATCAGTAATAAATGGGAAATATAAAGTTATCATGCATATATATCTATCTAGGTCAGTTTATCAGATCAAACATGGGCTAATATAATGACAGTGAATCCATATGGCTATGCAATAAAACTTACTCTTTCTTCAAGTGGTCTTCATTATCTTCAAGGGTTTCCTTTATTACCGAATGATCATCAGCAGCGCTACTCTCTTTCTTACCCTTGTTTGAATCTTGGGCATCGTCTCCTATTGCAGCTTCAGTAGAATCCGAGGAGATCGAAGAGTTAGGCGTAGCGGGAACTTCATGACTTCCTCGTACGCCAGCTTCTAAAATAGGTTTAATATCTTCCTTGAAAGCTTCAGATGATGGTGGTAATGGCGGAGACAAGCCAAAGACACCACTGGAAAATGAGTTCTGGCCACCCGCGTTGCCTTGCAAGAATATTTCATTAAAGCCGCTGCTTAAGTAAGAAGGTTGATACTCAAACATTTGATTAGGGCTTTGATAATCTGCTGAAAAAGCAGAAGATGAGTTGGTGTATGAATACTGTCCAAGGCTGGAATTTGTGGTGTAACTACGCTTTTGATGATCATCATGATCTTCTTCAGGAAATCCATGGTTGTTGTAGTAAAAGTCTCTGAAACCCTCAGACATTTTTTCTTTTCCTTTTTTCTCTCTCACCGAAGAGACAATTTATTTTTCTCAGTCGAGAGATGCAAGAAAAAAGGAGGTGAAGATAAGAGAAAACATATGTGGTTTGACGAGGGATTGAGTTGTTATGTTCCTCCCTTTATGTAAGCTTTGACGGAAAAGATTTTTGGCTGAGGTCATCCCTGTTGATTTTTTCTTTTCTTTTCTTTATTTAATTTCATATTATTTATTATTTATATATCAGTATTATTATTACTACTTATTCTTCAACGGCTTTTTTAATTAAATAATTGATTTTTTATTTTTTATTTATAAAATAAATGAAAAATAATACTTATTAATAAAATAAATATTTTCGTAATTAGAAAATACGAATTATAACTCGTATCTTTAAAGATACGAGTTACTCAACTTTATAAAAAAAAGGGTTGGACCCCATATAAAAATACTTTTTATTACATATTTCACCAAATCATTAAATCATCGTTAATTTATGCGATTTATGTTATAAAAACAAATAAACACATCTAATTTATTATTTGTTTCATAACGGTCAAATTGATATCCATATCTAATATTTTTCGATATTCATAAGCTTGTATTGTATCAATATCCACTCCCTTCCAAATTTAACATAGATCTTAGGTAGACATTTTCATACGGTTCCAAATTTATAAATTTTTTTTTTTAGAACCAGAAATTTTTTTTATAAATTTTATAAACCGACGGTTTGAACCGCCGGTTATAACCGGGTTTACAAACCGCTGCTTTTGGTTTTCAAAAATCAAAAACCGAAAGTGAACCGTTTTAAATAACAGTTAGGTTTCGGTTTCGATTTTAATCGGAACCGTTGACCCCGGTTAACCGAACAGTTGGCCATCGGTTCGGTTCCGGTTCGGTTTCGGTTTTTAAAAGCGTATGAACATGTCTAATCTCAGGTGTTCAAGTTTAAATTTAATCATGTATTATACAGCAATGTCCACTCCATGTTCCAAATTTCACAATTTATCAAAAAATATTATTCGAAAAATATCAGATATGGATATCAATGTAACCGTAATGAAACAATGAATAAATTAAAATGGTTCAGTTTCGGTTTCTGTTTTTTGAAAACCGAAACCAGCAGTTTGCAAATCCGGTTATAAACGGCGGTTCAAACCGTCGGTTTATAAAATTTATAAAAAAAAATGTCCGGTTTTGAAAAAAAAAATTATAAATTTGGAATCGTATGAAAATGTCTACCTAAGATCTATGTTAAATTTGGAAGGGAGTGGATATTGATACAATACAAGCTTATGATATCGAAAAATACTATTCTTATGAATATCGAAAAATATTAGATATGGATATCAATATGACCGTCATGAAATAAATAATAAATTAGATGTATTTATTTGTTTTTATAACATAAATCGCATAAAGTAACGATGATTTAATGATTTTGTGAAATATATAACAAAAAGTATTTTTATGTAGGGTCCAACCATTTTTATTTTTATGTAGGGTCCAACCATTTTTTTATAAGATACGAGTTATAATTCGTATTTTCTAATTACGAAAATATTTATTTTATTAATAAGTATTATTTTTCATTTATTTTATAAATAAAAAATAAAAAATCAATTATTTAATTAAAAAAGCCTTCTTCAAGGGTTTTGTGAATACTTTGTGACCCCACTTCTACAAAGGTCGTTTGACAAAACCTAAGTATGTTCTAAGGATTGGTGTCATTGGTCGCTGATATTCTTTAAATAGTGCAATAGATTATTCCATTTTTACTGCATATATACCAAGTCTCAGTTCACATATATTCCAAACACATGTTCTTATATAATGGGAGAATTTTAAATATATATATATACATACATATATATAATCAAATTATTTGACTGGGAATTATAATAGGACTTTAAATATAAATCACTAAACCCTAACAAAAAATGAACTCAAATATGTGAACTCAAAATGATAATCACGTCGCTGTAATAGTAAAAGAAACATGACAAGCTATGTTTTCTCTTTTCGGCAGGTCGGAATAAGTAGGTAAGATTGGGATGACAATTGAAATCTTCACGTATCTAATTAAGCAACGTGACATGATTATGATTTTTTCAGAAATATATATATATATATATATGTATTTTTTCGAATTTTATTTCGATATTAATTAGAGAGGTTTCAAAAGTCAACGGTGACGGTCCGTGGGTCTAGTCACGAGGTGTACACGTGTCCCAACTTGTCCACCGTCATTTGACCGTTTTCCGACACTTTGACTGGCACGTGGGAGTTTGTCCGATCCGTGGCGGAGGACCAGCTGAGCTCTGCTGCTCTTGCCCGTTGGGAACTTTAGGGTTTTTTTTTATATATATATTTTCTACATTTATGATAATTATCAATTTCCTATAAAAAAATTTTTTTGAGGAAAAACCTCAATTTGAACCCATTTATTTCGGTCAAAAGCTAATTTATGTATGGTGCAAGGTGATTGGCTAGACAGCAAGAATTGAATTATACTTTAATCTTGTTTACCTAACATTGACAAGTTTTGAGTTTTTTTGGTCTAAAAGATGTTTGATAAATATCTTTCTTTAATTTAGGTGTTGCATATATTTGTGGGTTTATAATTATATATATATATATATATATATATATATATTTTCCTATGATCGATTGGGCTCTTTCATGATGATAATTAGTAACTTTGTTAGATGTTGAATAACAAAAATAGTCATCAATCACAAATAAAAATTGTATCAAATCTCGCCAAATTACATGATGGAAAATGAGTCCCGTGATTATATAATCAGCACCATCAAATTGAGAAAATTCTTGCCATAAATAATCATTATCATTAGAATTTTTCTTTTTTTTTTTTTTAATATCTCTAGTTTTTTCAAGTTCCAATAACCTCCACTTTTTTCTTTAACACACACGCACGCCCACATTTTTCTAATTAATTGCACCCATTAGAAAAGTTAATTTTTATACTTTTATGTGATTTATGTTCCCCAATTTACCATTTAATTTATACAACTTTGTGTATAGGATAACTATCATTGTCAAATGAGGAAAGGAAAGTAAAAACTTAATTATAAACTCTCTCTTTTCGTAATTCCGAAGGTATAGTATAAAAGCCAATATTCAAAATAAATTATGAACTAATTAAGTTCCACTCATTATATGTGACATTTTTGTTGGAAGTTCTAATCAAGGCAGAGAGGGTAGGTTACTTCTTAGGTATGGATAATTTGGAGAAATATTAGAAAAAATTATAAATAAATAAAAGATGGACGGATTATTATATATTTTCACTAAAGGGTCTTAATAATATAACTGTGCATTTATACGACTTAAAAGCGATTTTGCTTAATTGAGACATGTAAGTCAGCTTAAGACCAATTCAAACGCATCACTTTCAATCCCAAAATACCCTAAAATAATTGGTGTAATAAATCAACTGTCTATCTCTCCCTCTCAACTCAAATGTCAATAGTAGAATATGATGGAATGCTTTTAGCTTTTATACGCTATTCTTAAGCTTGAGTTTGAATTCCAAATTATTCATAATATATATATATATATATATATATATGTTTATTATATTTTGTCTATATCTTTTTATTTTATTTTTATTCTTCATGTATCATCATTAAAGCTGACTTATAAAGTGTGAATGGTTTTCAAGGTTTGTTTCCCCGTCATGAATGACTCCCGTAATTATTGACTAATTAATCAAATGTATGATTAAGTTAGTAAAAAGGTTTTATTTAAATTTCCAAATTGTGACTACGATGTGTTACCATGTTGACTATCGTTGTCGGAAGCCATCCTTCAAATGTTTTGGTCTTTAAAGTATGTTTCTCTTTATCAATAATGCATATAGGGAAAAATATTAAAAAAAATATCATTATTATATAATAAGTAAAAAAAAACATAAATAAGTCCAATAAATATAGATAATAAAAAAATATATGGAATCTAAGCAATCGAGGACTCGGAAGAAAAAAATTATATAAATATTGAATTAGTTGACGGGGTCTTGCCGCAATTATCTCTTCAAATTATTATAATTTAAATAATCTATCTGAATTGTAGTCAATGGAATAATTTTTTTGTTTGTTCATCAGTCAAGGTCAGTGATCAATAAATAAATAAAGGGGTATTGCATTATAGTGTGAGTGGGATCAGTTGAGTGATTCATTTAAAAATGCAATGGAACTTTAAAATCTTAACCGATTATATATGTATATATTATAGTGTATATTATTCTACTTTTATGGCAATCTAACAAGTAAAAATTATTGTTTTGCGTATATAAAATTTTAAATAAATTGGCCTTTGTGGGTCAGAGCTTTGATAATCTAAATATGGGAATATTTTTATACCTATAATTTCTAATTTATATTAAGAATATAACATGGGAAAGTTCGCAGGGTTTCGTTCAATATTATTATTATTCATCGTTTGACTTTTTTTAAAATTGATGAGGTTACATTACAATGTACTACGATTAAAAGACTAGTCGGAACTTTTGCCAACTACAAGCTGACTATGTAAGATCCAAACAAAATAAATAGGTTGACATAGCAACAATTTCTCACTAACTCCCATTTAATGCCCCCTATCGTTTCATAAAATAAGAAATCTCTATATAAATTCATATACCCATAAATATATTAAATAATGATCATTCCCATAATTATTCAAAAGCCATAATCATTGATGGCGTAAGGACTTGGAATCCAATTCTCAACACGGAATAAAAATATAAATAAAATATTCATCAAAATTAAACATATGTTATTGTCCATTGATCCAATCAATACAATAAAAATAAACGCAAAAACATATAAAAACGCCAAAATCTCCTTATTTTTCACATAAATGTTAAAAAGGAAACCAATGTCTAGACGATCAAAACTTACCAGGAAAACTAAGACTTGAGAATTTCCTGCACTGCCACCAAGAACGTAGACAAAGTAGCAAAGCTTCAGTTAATGGTTCACCAAAACTCCAGCCAAAAACAAAAACAAACAAACAAATCAATCAATGGCAAACTAAGCAACTTGTGGCCGTGTTCTATGGCTATTTAGTACCATGGACTGTCTCCCATAACAGCCGAGACACAATGTCTCGGACGAATAGTTCTGTTATTTTCATCTAGAGTTTTGGACAGTAACACCATTCTTCGTAGAGAAGGCAATTTTTGGGGTTTTCTCAATTGCTAGAAAGAAGCCTGATGCAGCTTAAAGAGAGACTGCTGCTTGTGATTCAAGCTAAAGTACCACTCCCTTATGAGCTTGACCAGGATAGTTTGATCCGTACCTGATGTTCAAACTTTATCTGCGATGATATCTTCTAACGTGATAGCAGTAAGGCTGAGCAACGCATTTATAATGGAGAATTGGACAGGAAAATTCGTGCAAGTGTCCTGACATAAGAAGGCAGATAACTGTTCTCTAACTTTCTTGACAGCACTGTCCTCGTACCCATTAGGTGCAACTCCAAGCCTGCGTAATAAACATTAGATTACACTCACAGAGAGTTGCTTCGGAACCTACATGTCTTGGAAATATATATATATATATATATATATGTATATATATAAGACGAATGGCTATTGCATGGACAAGGTGAGTTATGTAACAAGGTATATTGGCATTGTCGGGTCTAATTTATGAATCAGTTTTGGAAAATACCTGCCAAGTTGACCTAACAGAATGACGATCGCAGCAGATGAATCTTTTATCATAAGTGATTTGCACATTTCAAAGATTGGATTTACCAGTTTCCTGAATGTCCATTCCCAACTCTGCATATCAAAATGAACATGCTATGATTCAATGTCCTATCAGAGAACAATCTAAGGATTGAGAAAAAACAAGGTAGAAAGTTCATGATAAACTAAATTCTGATGTCCGTACCATGAAGGAAACTTGAAGCTCAACCAACGAAAGAACATCAATGAAGCTAAAGAAATTCACATCATAGTCAACACTAGAACTCAATCCATCTTCAATTCTCGTCTTGTTCAATGACGTTCCATGCAATAACAGGTGCTTTGCACTATCAAAATGGTGAGGCCAACAATCAAAACTGACATATTTCTTCAGTTCATCTATTAGCAAAACTGAGACTGCCTCCATAGAAAGTGCACCTTTGGAGAAAGGGCAACGATTGCCACAATCCCAAGCTTCAGATGACATAGTTTGTTTTTCGAGAAACACAACCAAAGATTTTATCAATGTCATTGCTAGCATATACTGCTGATGGTTAAGGTACTGTGAGCCACATATGTGGGCAAAAGCATGAAGAATGGCGAGCACCGCTTCAGCATCAAACTTCTGCATCATGAAAATGTTGCACGACATCTCACAAATGAAACTGATATGACCAAATGTTGTGCATATAGATGCTAACAGATTTCCAGCTGCAACCAAGAGATAAATGGAAGCTTCCACTTCAGAAAGCTCAACAGCACTCCCATCCAGGACAATGTTAACCTTGGAACTGCAAGGGAATGGTAAACGGGCATCCACATCACCACATACAAAAAATTTTCTCTGCACGAGAAAATCTTCAATAAGAGAAAGTAGTTCAGACAAATCCAATGACTCCAGAAACATCCGCTGGAGAGCCACATCAGAGAGTTCTGCACAAGTAAGCGGAGTGATTTAGTCAACAAATGCATCAAAATTTCAACAGACATACCGAAAAATGAGTATTAAAATTCTAGAAATTAGAATACTGAGACGGTTTATACCTGATTGAATTTTCAGAGCAAAGGAACCGAGGGACTGGATTGAATTACTGCTCGGATTGTTTTCCTTCATTCCAACATCAGATATTCCGTTCAATATAACAGAGAAGAACACACAGACCCTCTCCCTGATAACAGTGAAAAGAACAAATCATTAAAGGTTAAAAATCTTGCAAACCAAATCTAAACATAAAAACAGGCAGACATGAATTAAACATAAAGTCAACTAGAACCCAAGAAATAATATTGAGAGTCAAAGATCACATATGAATTCCAATATCGTGAAATTCTGTTTTAGCCAATTGCCAAGGTAGGATTTTTTTTTATATACATCGCCTTACTTCATCAAGAGATCTTCAACTTTCACAAGAGAGTTCAGAAATGTTTGGAGGAATATATCGACTGAATGAAGGAGAGAAAACTGAAGCTTGCAGCTGCTAATGGCACGGACCATCCTCGAAATGCTTTGTTCATCCATGTTGCCCGGGTACGCAGCCATATACTTGAGAACACAAACCGGATTAGAAGCAATCCTGCTTTCACACAATCCATCAAGTTCTGTTTTTCCAGAACAAGGCATATTCAGACACCCAATAATTCTATCAGTAACCTGTTTCTTGCAAATAGCAGCATTATCCGCCTTTTCGAAATCCATATTCATCGACATGTCACAAGAAAAATCCTTAACCTGCAGCTGCAAAGTATCAGCGGCCCTCCACGTTAAATTACCAGGATTCCTCTCTGTGGCTGCAACTTGGTATTATTTTATCCTTTACAGTTGGTGCTCCCTCTTGGAGATTCATTTCATCGGACATCTCACTGTTTCCTGATCCATTTTTCCCGTCTCCATGAAACTCAACATCGGGCAGAGTGGGAGACAGGGGCCTGGCAATCGCTCTATTGTAAGCTTCTTCATCGTCAGCATTATCTAGCTCCAGCAACTTCATGAAGTCAAAAGGTCAATGCCATCACGATTTTCAGACAAGCAATTATTCCAAAAATCACCAATTCTGTCATCAAAATATTGGCTGGACTCCACATCAATCACACGAGTAGAATCTCCTGCAATGGTTTGACACTGATTAATATTTGAATTAAGTATGTTTTGGGGTTCGCAAGGGCCACAATGAAGGGGAATAGTTCCCTCACCAAAAGTTTTTCTCCTTTTAAACGGTCGAACATGTTCTACACAGCAATTTTCTAGCAGATCCTTGTTTGCAGTGTCATGTTTCTCATCACCAAGTATACGCTGCAGTATGGATAGCTTCTCCAATACCTGCTGATTAAAATTTTTACCCTCAAGGTATAGATTTTTTACAGACTCAACAGCATCTTTAAATTGTTTCTTGTCATGATAATCGAGTTTCTTTTCATTAGCATAACCTTCGATTGGACTTCTGTCTTTATTATCTCGCAATATAACATGCTCACGACGTATCCTTCTCACCCTATCAGACAACTGTGATGTAGCTGGTTTGAGGTCTGATATATTTTCCCCAGGTTTGGATGATGTTGCAACAGAGATGGTACCTCTTTCCTGTGATCCCACCAAGGGTCGATCAGAAAAAGATGACGAAGTGGAATTTATCGCAGTCTTGAACATTTTCTGGTTGGAACCTCTATAAGGAGGATCCCACCTAGAATCTATACCTGTTATAGACTGTCTGTAATAGCCATTGGAGCAACTTTCCTTTCTGGTAGAGATCAGATTTCCAATCTGCCATGAAGCATTATCAGGAAAATGAGCACAGATATCTTTGATCTTATGCATGCAATCAATAGAAAAGCTACGCATATGAAATAAATAAAGGGCATCGACTCCAGAGTGTAAATCAAATAGACAATGATATTATAATCCATGTAAGCAATTATTATCTTGCATCCTTTAGCAGATTAAAGGGAAAAAAGAACAAAAGCCTAAATTGACTGACAAATGAAATAAAAAGTGGATTGACCTGTACTTAAGCCAAAATGAAACGAAAGAAATGGAAACTCCTGTCGTTCAACATCTTCTATGTTGCATGAAAATCAACTGGGGTGGCAAAATATACATCATTTAAGCATTTTAAAGGGCTACCAACTACAACATCTTCCCATCCATGTAAGTGTAAGTAAATTATAAGAAAGAAGAAACCAACCTTTTCTAACAGATGTGTACCTTCTCCAGCAAGAGAGGAACTTCCATTCAGAATATTCAGACGATGTTGCAACCCAAGAATACAATCCTCCTCCAAGCAAAATAGTTTTTTATCCAGCAAATCGCTACGAAAAGCTTCAACCATAGCTGATTTTCTGGCATGTTTTACAAGCATCTTTTCTAGCTTCAACTGTTCTTTAAGCAGTTTGATCATATCAGTTTCAGAGACGAATTTATCATGTCTTTGGGGAGGCCAGTCATGTGGAATCACCTGCACCTCCTTCTTTAGTTCTTCCAACTTAAGTTTATAACTTTCCACTTCGTTAGATAGCCGATCAGCACGACGTTTCTCTTCCGTGGAAATCATTTTGTATTTTTTTGCAGCTTTCCTCTGCTCCTTGGCTTTCTTTTTCTCCAAGTCTGCTCGTTTGTTGACCACAATAACGTTATCCTCATTATCCAATATCATCTTTCCCACACATCGAGACATTGGGACGGCTCCTTTCCCCACACCCAGACGTTCATTGCTTTCTGAATCAACGGTTCTGAACATAATGGATTGACCTGTACAAACCTCAGATGATTGTCTCAATTTATGGAGTTTACTTAATTCTGCCTCCATTTTTTTAGCCCTACTCCTCTCCACTTCTAGCTTCTTATTCAAAACATTCACGTTATCTTTCTCAATCAAGGATTTCTTCATATTGATTTCAAGAACTCCCCGTATCTTTTCAACTTCAGAGATAGCCAAGTCTGCTCTTTTTCTTTCCTTATCAGCATTCTGTCTCTCTGCTTCCAATTTCTTGTTTGCAGCTTCAGATTTAGATATCTCAGATGCCAGAATTGACTTCACTGAATCAAGTTCAGTTTTCAGTTTCTCCCACAGAACCCGACTTTCCTCTGCCCTTTTTCTTTCAGTGTTTGCCACCTTTTGTGCCTCACTGACCTTGTTTTTTTCCTTCTCTATCTTCTTCAAAGCGTCAGAAACTTTCTTCTGCTCATTTTCAGCATTCTTTTTCTCCTTAGCAGTTTCTCCAATCTCTTTCTCTAAAAGTTCTCTAAGCCGACTAATCTCTTTTTCTGCAGCACCAAGACGGTCTTGTAACAGCTTAGATGGTTCTTGAGAAACAGAAATGCCATCATGCTTTAACAATTCAATCTCCTCTTTTAATTTAGATACCTCATCCTCCAAAACAACTCTGGCTCTAAATTCCTTTTCCTTCTCGTTTTTCCACTCATCAGCCTGTGCTTTAGATTCTTCCAAAGCTGCAAAAAAGAATGACATAAATGTCAGCAGAAGAAATGTGAAATAAAAAACCAATGATAATATACCACGCCACAAGCCTAGTAGCCATTCCACAATGCACATTTACCTTGTGTGCCATTATTTCAATGATTCAAAATACTAACATCCCACCAAAAGCTTCATAAACATAACTCGAACATAGAACCAAACTTGCAGCAGAAAACATACCCTCAACAATAAATTTAAAAATAAAAAAAAACTAGAATGTAACAAAACAAAGAGAGATGAGTTATCCACCTTGCATGAGACTCTGGTTTTCTTTCCCTGCCAATTCCGCGCAGTTTTTAAATATGTTCTTACAATCTCGAAGTAGTGCGTAATTCTCCTTGAGCTTTAAGTGCTTCAGTTCCAGCTGCCAAATTCCAAAAAATCAACACAATAGCATCAATTAGTTCAATCACCCAATAGTGCCCACTATCAAAATCCAAAACGACTAAAAAAAAAAAAAAGCTGGCAACATGACAATTACCGCGGAACAACATTGGTTCGAGGCTTTATCTTGCTTCGCCTCCACACCCTCCACCATTTCACAAAAAAAATAAAAAAATAGTAATAACGATGCGAAGTAGCAGAGAGCAGAATCAATGTAAGAAGGGCAAATGAGATCGAATTTCGTTCAGAAAGAACTCCAATTCACGTAGTTTTCCTAAGCTAATAGAACCCTATTTTGCTTCAAGAACTGTCAAAAGATTGCTGACACGACGATATCAAACCCCTAAAAAAAAATAAGCAAACAGAAAAAATAATGATGATGAACAGATGCCGGGTCGGGTCAGGAAGTCAATGTGGGCTTTATTGGGCCTATAATGGGCTTTTCGTTAACTAATGCTGAGATTGCAGGGAACAGCCCAGAAAATAGAATAAATATTATAAAACTAAATAATTTGCATAATTACAAATATAGTTCTTGAACTTTTATTTAATTAAACTCTGCAATTTACGCTTTTGGGTGTCTTGGTTTGTTTGGCTGAGCACTAATTAAGGAAAGTACACACAAATTTTTAGGTTGCCGATAATATATTTTTTTACTTGAACTTGTTCTAAGAACAATGGAGGTATTTGTAATAATAATAAAAAAAAAATATTACATTTGACTAATTGTCATAGTGTATATATATAGCATGCTGCTCAAATCCTTATCGAATCAGCCAAGAAAAAAAATCATTTTATGTTGCCCAGAAATAAATGAAACTTTCCCATATAAAAACTATCAACAATAGGAATAATAAGTAATAACCCTTTTTCTAATGAACCATAGTCAAGTTCACCATTATGTACCTCAATGAATGAGTATATATTCCGCGCCATCGGAAAAACTTATCGCCAGCCGTCGGTGGCAGATTATGCCGGGAGATTACTCTGATCACCTAACAATATTCAGGAATGAACGTAATCATCACCTCATGGCATGAAACAATGTTTCATGCCAACTCTTAAACATGAAGATATATATATATATAGGCAGAGCAGCAATGACAGTGTTGAAACTATATAGATCCCATCAAATCTTGATTGAAATACATAGATAACAAATATTAACCAGAATTTCATGGCTAGAATTGTACCTGTCTGGACAGCCTTCTTATTTCTTGGTTGAGTATTACGCCCGATAGACTTAAAATCTTCGTTGTTTCTCCTTATGCGAGGAGAATTTCATAAATACTATGAGAGAGTCAATAGGCCAAATGCAAACTGCAGGGAGTAACTGTTGACAAACTTAAACTCAACTTCATCTGCAGCACCGAAAATGGATTTCCATAATAACCTTTTCAGTGGCAAAAACAGTGAAATTTTAGATGATACCAAGAATTTTCATGGAAAAGGTTGCACAGCTGTCTCTACGCTATGACATTATGATTATGAAACAGCGTGTTTATGCGACCTTGTCTGGATTATATTCATACCTGTCATCCCATAGTGCCAGGCGGCTAGCTAAATTGGCTATTGACGTCATGTATCGTTCTTGGGGTATTGTGTCCACCGCCAAGAAGCAGCTCCAAAAAATCATATGAATTAACCATGGCACGCAATAGATAAACTACTCTAAGCATGGGATTCTAACTAGGATAGGAACAAACCTAAGTGAAGTTCAGAATTTCCAAGATTAATTGAAAAACTACTACCTTCTCACGAAAATTCTCCAACTAGTTCATCCATACAACACAAACAACACATTGTTTTCCCCAATATTCGTAATGAACAAACCATACCATCAGATATTAAATTTCGGCTGAATGGGTATGAAAATGACAAGCAGCCTACAAAACCACAAACAAACTTACCTGGACTTCCATAATTTCCAATACGTTGATCCTCGAACCCGATCCTTTAACGTGAATGACAGTTGCAAGGAAATTCTGTGCTTGCACGAACGAAGGAAGATGGGAATATCATCTTCTACAACAAAAAAGGATCTCTAGCTGCCTGCCCCAGAAGCTCAAACAGTAAAAGATGTATACTTAATGTAATAAAAGATATTCAATGTCACTCCTACCTCATTAAAGAGATGTATCATCCGCTCACTAATCAATCTGCTTTCATCGCTCTTAGAGCAGTACCGGTCGCAGGATGCAGCCACTGAGCATTGTTGAGCCATGCCTCCACATTAGGATGACCAGAAGCAAAAATGGCCCCACCATGTCGGTCCAGCTGGGCATGCCCAGTATGGAGCGGCTAGGTCCACAACGGTAAATGAACATACCATTTCGGTACAAATTTTCTCGAACATGTTTACCTTTCACACATGGCCGCTTGAAATCATAGAATTCCAACAATATTAATGTCCGCTAAAACATGCATGTTTTTCCATCCAAAGAGATTATTTTTGTCACCAATATCTTTTCAACTCCTCATCGACCCCAATATTTATATTTTTTGAATCTGCTAATACCTTCCTAAATCACAGAGTCCAACCCTCAGACCAGAGAAGATGCATCAAGAGATCAAACTTTTATAAAACGTCTCCAATTGTGAGGGGTCAAGAGGACACAAAATTCCTAGTTATGCAGATATTATAGAAGAGCAAAATTCAGCAGTAAAGCACTCATAAGTAATAACCGACTCCACAGAAAACAACTTCAGAATGTGAAGGGGGCGTGGTCTCCAATTGGATGTAACACTACTGAGTTGTATACTGATGTTGGGTGAAATGTTAGGCTAACACTCACTTTCACACTCAGAGCGCACAACGGAATAAATAATTAATTAGAAACGAAATGAAACGAACACGAGAAGTAAATTATGCAGCAAGTATAAAAACTTGCTGCGTGCCTCAAGGCGCAAAATCCACTATAAAGATGGATTACAAACTATCAAAAAGGATAGTTAAATCAAGCCTAGCAAAACTACGAATCAAATGATTCTGCAAACTACAAAGTCTATCGACCTTTGGAAAGCTAGGCTAAAAAAGAAACTCTCGTGAAAAGTAGTAATCGCTCAAACTTGTTCTTCCAAACTCGTTTTTCTTCTCTCTCAATTCGTCTAATCAAATGGTGAAGTCCTTTCGCTATTTATATGTCCTCGACCCCTCAAGGACTTCTCCAACAATTTTGTACATGTCCACCATCTTCCTCAACGTCCACTAAGTGAATGTGAACGTTGGAAGTTAGTTAGATTAGCTCAACATAACTTGGTCTTCATCTTTTGCTCCAAGCTTCCTATATTTAGTAAGCTCTTTTCCAATTTTCACTCCAGCTGCTCCACACTCTTTCCACACGGTTTGATCCATTCCAACTCTTATCCATATCCTGCATATCACTAGAAAAATGACACGTCATCAATAAAACACGTTTTGGGCATGAAAGATAAAACTGAGATAGGGAACATTCTCAGACAACAAATGTTGACTAGAATGTTACCCTAACATTGCCAATGTTGAAGGCTCAACATTAACAATCTCCCCCTTTTTATCTTTCTTCCCAAAACAAAGCAGAAGTTAGTCGTGGTGAAACTTCCCCTGAAGGCCAGATCTACTCAACCACAAAACATTTAAAACAAATGGTTAGAGCAGACGAAAAACAGAATAGCACTAAAACTATTCAAAGTACTACTAATTAGTACAAGCCATAAGAGGTCCTGAGACATATCTGCAAAAGAAAATGACATGGTTCATCAAGTTAAAGCACACAGAAAAAAAAGATGCAAACCCAAGCACAAAGCGCATGCAAAAAATTCGAAGTCTAAATGTTTAGACTTTCGATCGAATCCTCTGCTTCTTTGTCTTGATCTTGAACTGCCCCATCTCCCCCTTGCTGCTCGGTTTGTTCAGCCTGTCCGCCTCTGCCATTTCCACTCGTTCCAGCTTGATCTTCTTGCTCCGCAACTTCTGCCTCTTCTCCCCCTTTTTGGGAAGAACGTAGATCCTTCAGGATAGATAGCTGGGAGGCCAGAAATGCAATAGTTTCTTCTAGGCACTGAATCTGGCGATCGAGGCTGGATGGCTGGGCAGATGTTGAGGCAACATTTGGCTCAGCATCCTGTGTTGGAGGTTGCCACGGAAGATTCACTACTTTGTTCGACCCGGCCAGGTGCATGTGAGACACAGCATATGGGATCTTGATAGTGACCACTTGGTCCTTGCGTGCTGGCCTGAATCCTCCACGAACCAACATTCCATAAATCAAAGAGGGGAATGGGAGAATTCCAGGTGCCTTTTTCTCGGCCTCCTTGGCAAGCTGTTCCAACACTAATTCACCCAAGTTTAAGGGCAAGTTCTGCCCCAGAGCATATAGAATATGAGCCATATTCTCAGCAACGCGGGTCTCATTTGCCGTTGGCCACCAGTTACATATCCCCACTTTGAACAACACTGAGTACAGTGAAGTCAAGAAACTAACCGAGAAATTTCCATCCCATTCTCTTATTCTACCCCGGTCAAGAAACTCACAACCTCATCATTGTCGTAAGTCTGCCCCATTTCCACATTCGGGGTCCCCAAATACTCGTTAATGTCCCTAGCCGAAAAATTATATAACCTCCCCCTACAAAACACCTTTCCATACTTCCTAGAACTAGGATCATTAATACAAGGCAAGAGATTAGAAAATACCTCACGAACCACTGTATCACAGTAAGTCCCAAACATGGTGACTGTTTTGTCAAAGCGGCGAGATTCCAAGAATTGCATCACCCCAAACCTTCTAAAACTCACCACATCCACCGTTCTCTCAATACGCAGCACCCTCTGGCTAAAGTATGGCCACAACTCCTCATTCAGAGATGCATAAAATCTCCCCTTCGGCAAAGGAGTTTCCCAGTCGGAGTCAGATGTTGGGTCAACATCCGACTCAACATCTTCACTGCTTGAGGAGGCTGGCAAGTCGACTTGGCTGCTAGCTGCCGGCTGTGGGGACTCTGCTGATCGTGGGCGCTTCGAAGGTCTGTCCTCTGAACTCATTGGCCTCTTTCCAGCTTTCTTCTTCAATTTGTTCTTCCAAGTGGCCAGGGTTTCAGTTGGACCAAACTCATCATCGCCTTCGTCCTCAGGGGCAGAGGAAGTGGACTTCGTAGATGGTGTGGCTGCCACTGGAGTCTCTATCTCTTCATCCAGCTGATCATAGGTGGTGTTATCGATAAGCTCCTCTGTGGAAGCCTTCAACGGAGATGACGGCTGAACTGGAGCCGGTTCTTGGTTGGGACATGGCTCTTGTGCTGTGGCAGCACTCGTCTCCCACTGAACAGAGACTTCGGCGGTGAATGGAGCAGGATCATCCTCTGAGGTGGTTGCCGTGGTGTCAGATGAAGAACTTGAGAGGATGATGGGTTTGTCTGCAGTTGATTTTGACCCCTTTGAGACCTGGGACTGACGGATTCTGTTGCTGCGTCGTTTCGTTGAGACTGGACCTTTAACCTCAGTCGGTGGTCGGGATCGAGGCTTCTTGGCGGTGCTCTGCTGTTTCGCCGGCACGTCTGGTGGTAACATTGGTGAGTCGGTGGCCGGAAAGAGAATGCTGAGAGGGATGTCATCAACATCCTCGACTGGCGCCGGGATTGTCTGAAGTGGGATAGCATCATACACGATTTCGCCCGATGTTGGGTCAACATTCTGCGATTCTTCACGATTTGGTGAGTTCGACATTGTAAAATCAAGAAGGAGAATCACTGAATTATGAACTGAAGAACAAGGATAGCAGAGAAGAATTGCAAAGAGAGAGAGAAAGGGAGACACGATTTAAACACTTAGGGTTTGTGAATGATGTCCATAGATTAACCAAGTCAGACCTAATAAAACGGGTTTTAGCAGTTAAAACCTTGCCTAAACATGGAGCTAATAATAGTAAATGAGAGAATTGATCATGAGCGAATTTAGGAGCACATCAGATCGTGTTTCAATGGTTAAACCCATGCCTGAACATGGAGCTAATTATAGTAAATGAGAGAATTGATCATGGTCTCCAACTGGATGTAACACTACTGAGTTGTATACTGATGTTGGGTGAAATGTTAGGCTAACACTCACTTTCACACTCAGAGCGCACAGCGGAATAAATAATTAATTAGAAACGAAATGAAACGAACACGAGAAGTAAATTATGCAGCAAGTATAAAAACTTGCTGCGTGCCTCAAGGCGCAAAATCCACTATAAAGATGGATTACAAACTATCAAAAAGGATAGTTAAATCAAGCCTAGCAAAACTACGAATCAAATGATTCTGCAAACTACAAAGTCTATCGACCTTTGGAAAGCTAGGCTAAAAAAGAAACTCTCGTGAAAAGTAGTAATCGCTCAAACTTGTTCTTCCAAACTCGTTTTTCTTCTCTCTCAATTCGTCTAATCAAATGGTGAAGTCCTTTCGCTATTTATATGTCCTCGACCCCTCAAGGACTTCTCCAACAATTTTGTACATGTCCACCATCTTCCTCAACGTCCACTAAGTGAATGTGAACGTTGGAAGTTAGTTAGATTAGCTCAACATAACTTGGTCTTCATCTTTTGCTCCAAGCTTCCTATATTTAGTAAGCTCTTTTCCAATTTTCACTCCAGCTGCTCCACACTCTTTCCACACGGTTTGATACATTCCAACTCTTATCCATATCCTGCATATCACTAGAAAAATGACACGTCATCAATAAAACACGTTTTGGGCATGAAAGATAAAACTGAGATAGGGAACATTCTCAGACAACAAATGTTGACTAGAATGTTACCCTAACATTGCCAATGTTGAAGGCTCAACATTAACAGAATGATAGCAAAAAGTGTCCATACCCGTGTTGTTCCTTCTTTACAGATCACTAAAGTTCTCGCTATGCATCTCAGTTGACAAATTACTAAAACTTCAACGTCATCTCTAATAACGCGCTCGCTCAAACTCAAGGTCACTTTCCTAAACTTTTTAGCAAACATCCTTCGCATTAAAACTTTAATCGACAATACGATCGCCAGAGCATAAACTATGGTCCTCCAAACGAGAACCAGAGAGTAAAACGGTACGGCCAAAGGAAACGTTAATGAAATCGAATCAATAACAAGATCAATGGACATGAAAGCACGACATCACTCGTCATTACCTTTATTTCGTTAGTCATGTTGATGATTCTTCGATTTCAGCTTAGCTTCGGATGAATTCAGAGCATGAACGAGAAAAACAATAGACAATTACGAGTGAGATTGCATCGAATATAATACTGCGTGCTCAGGAGCAGATTGAAATTAACTATTTGGTCATAATATTTTAGGATAAAAGAAAAAGGTAGTTCAGGGGAAAAAATTGGCATGCTAAAAAATAAACGCTTTCAAAAAACAACTAAGGGTTAGGGACGAGGACGATCAACCTAACCATCAGCAAAAGCTAAACAAAAACATGCTTTTGCCTAACACATTCTTAACAAGAAAACTAAAGCCCGCCCACAGCTCATCTATATGCGCATGCACCACAGATAAGAAACCTATAATGAAACGTAAATGTTCTGCCAGATTTGTGATTGCTTAGACTGTCTTTGTGCGGCGTCTCTTGCATTGCTCTGCTGCTAATGGTCAAGAGTCATACCGGGCTGAGAATGCTATAGGCTTGCATCTGCTAAAGATGGCAGCTGTTGAGCTTGTCTGAATCCATTC
This sequence comes from Lindernia subracemosa, assembly GCA_028392965.1. NCBI lineage: Eukaryota > Viridiplantae > Streptophyta > Magnoliopsida > Lamiales > Linderniaceae > Vandellia > Vandellia subracemosa. Next base: position 4,032,970 of record JAQPCC010000006.1, read on the forward strand.
GGGTTTTCGTTCTGGAGAAAAATCAACCAGGATTATTCTCAAGCTATAAAATGTTAGGAAAATATTATTTTCCTTTTCGTTTATCAGTAGAGCTGGGTAATCCATTCCATCAGAATACCGCCTTCGGTCACATTTGAAAAAAAAAATTATAAAGACAGATAATTCTGCTTCGGGTGAGATGGGGATCACGATCATGATGTAGACAGTGCAATATTCAAACTTGATTAGCACAAACACCCATAAACACCACGCATTTTTATGTGGGGTTTGCAGAATATGGAAGCAAGATTTACAGGAACACAAGACCAAAAAGTCAAATATACCTGTAGAAGAGAGGCTAAATGACCGTTACGATATTTGTATTGCGAGCTCAAAACCTCGTCATAACTTAAATTCGTCCCAAATTGAGCAGAAGGTGGATTCATCTGGAAACTTCCGAAAATCGTCGAGTCATTTCCAAAGGCGCCATATTCAGAAGCAACAGTAACAGATCGAGGAACACTACTGGCAGAGACACCACTCTTGTACTGTGGGAGTGCAGCAGCAGCTGCCAAAGACTGATCGTATGTGTTGTTGCCGGCGAAGATTTGTTGAAAAGCGGAAGGTAAGTACGTGTAGCTCTGAGGCAATAATTGATAGCCCATTAAGTTTGTGAAAGTCCCCAAAGGAAGAGTGGGCTGTGAATACGTATGCATGGCAAGGTGTTGTGGTAGAGGTGGGCCATTGGCGACAGTTTTTCTGGTGATGGTCTCTGCAGAAGGTTGTGCCGATGATGATAAAGATGCAGTCTTCAATGCCTTAAAAGATTTCAACAGCCCAAGTGAGCAGCCTGAATATATCTTAATTAACTTGCACATTCAATTCAACACCTATTTGCAAAAGCACCACGCACAAATGAATGTAATCCTGATGACAATATATGAGAATAATATGCCGCAAAGTAGGCCAATTTGTTGAATACAGACAGGTGGATGATAGTTTCCAGAAGAGCAAGAAAAAAAGAAGAAATCAAGCTTGTTAGGTAATAAAAGACGATGCACAGCACGATGTCGCTTTGAGGAAGATTAAAAAAAAAAAGAAAGAAAAGAAAAACAGAAAGAAAGAGTTCAAGAGGAGAGACGCCGGTACTAGCGGCGAATTTGTTAAAATTTATTTGAAAGCATATATTAAGTTAATGTCTCTGTTGGTGCGATATTAACGTGAATTATGCATTGATTTATCATTTAATCGAGTCGTAAACTATTTTGGGCTGATAAATCAGGGTTTAGGCGAGCATTTTATCAAAACAGGCCCAACAATTACATCGGAACACGACAGACTAATCCAATATATCTATATAAATACACCTCGATAATTAATTGACTTCAGGAAAAACTAATCTACATCTTCAAGACTGAAAAGGAGGTATATTAGGGACTTACGGCTGACTTTTAATTCAGGGATTAGGGCCGAGTTCCCAAGGTGCTGAAGCTCGAGCTTCACAATTTAAGGCGAAGCACAGGCCTCAGTGACTTTGGAGTTCTCGAAAGCAATAGCACGAATAGTGTAAGCTTCTTTAGTTTACTATCATTTGGTTTATTATTATTTTAAGTGAATTTGTTCAAGCCCATATAGACACAACACACTTTGATTAACATTGTCTTTTAAGTAAAGGTTATTCAATATTCTTGCCATTCGTGAACAAACTGAGAACTGATATGAGGTCCGGGTAGGGGCACTGTTTGCATGAGAACTGAGGTTGGTGCAGAAAAAACGATTCTCACAGTCCAAAATTTTGTCTGCAAGATTAGGTACTAAATCTGACAGAAGATTTAAAGATTCCCAAAACGAAGTAAGCGGCATTAGCCCAGAAAAAAAACAACGCACTAAAGTAACTAACACATAGATAGATCAAGTTTCACGACTTTCTATATGGGGTACCTCAGACATGGTAGCTGTTGAACCATCAGCGGTAGAAAGTGAGTTTGGATCTTTAGCAGGCATGGATTGCGTCCCAGGAAAAGGACTGTAGAGAAGATCAGCCTCTTTCTTCTTGGGATGGATACCAGCAGCAGACAAAGTGCTCGGCGCATCATTGTATGAGTCCTGTAAAAAGAATTTACCATGACTCGGCAATGAAAGAGTGTCATTCATCATGTCTTAGCTCAAACTGTTACGAAAACCAACTCTTTTCTCTTACACATGTAAAGAGATCTATAAGGATAATTCCTCAAAGAAGCTATAGCGAAAAAAAAAAACCGTTAAGAAGCCTCTATCTTTCTCTATGTATATTTAAGAGCATCGACTTAAAAGAGAACACACTATAAACAGATAATCCAGAGAAAGAGTGGACTCGTATTACAGGGAAAAGTAATGTACCATGACATCTGCTAAAGGAGCAAGATTCTGCAAATGCGAACTTGTCTGGCTGAAGGACAAGGTGGAGTTCAAATGTTGGGCATCATCAAAGGCATATTCTTGGTTACCACCAACGAGAGGATATTGATTCCCATGAGACAGTTCGACGTTTTCAGGCTTCAGCTCTTCTTGTTGCAAATCAGAAGATTGGTTGTAGTTCCCAGCATCTCTCCCACTTGTGTAGAACAAGCTACCATCAGACGCATTTCTAGGAGAATCTTTGACATAGTACTCGCAACTTCTGCATTTTGTCCAAATATAAGGAGTCTTGAAAAATGTATGGAAGATGGCCAAAGAATTTGAAAAATAAAACCAACTTGAAATGTGTATCAACATCAAAATTCAAGATAAATAACAAAGCAGTATATCAACAGAAGCATGGAACAGCGATTTCATACACTTGCTTTACCTAGTTTCTGGATGCTCAATGTTGGCAATATCATGTGCATCACCCAAGTGTGACTTCACACGTATTGATATAGCGCCAGAAGAATATGGGACATTCATGCCTGATCCAAAACTACCAAAGCATATATGTGCACACTCTGCACCGTGCACTAGTAGATGATCGGGGATTATCACTGAAGGAGCAATTTCTTCTGATGAGAAATTTCGCGCCTCCTTATCCACACTTAGATGTTGCATGTTTTTGGTGACTGATGACAATGAAGCATCAGCTCCTTCAACTGCACCATCATAAAAAGACACTGACGTTCATATTGACATCACTAATGCATAAATCTTCCACAACCAGAAGCTCAGGAATTTCTGGTTGCAGAAATTTTTTATAAGGTATAAAATACAAAAGCAGCCACCTTCATCATGCTCAACGTTATGATTCTGACGCCGACACGAACCCATGCCTTCATGCAGATTATTCTCCAACTTGGATGCACCTCTTGGCCCCTCCCCTGTCATCTTCCCACAGATGATGGAATCAGATCCCACATCAACTTCTCCAGAATTTTTAGCATTTTCACCAACTGTTTCTTGAATCTCTTCTTCATCAGAAAATTGACCAACAGATGCCTCTGGATGCTGCTCAGAATCTGCACTATATCCTGATGACGAAGCCACTTTCACTGTAACTGGCTTCTCTATGGTAGGCCATTCGTCATCAGTGGATCGAGGAGGAACCAAAGAATTCTCAAGCCTGTGTTCCTTTGACGCTTGCTCGTCATGAGATCTTAAATTATTGTGAGATGCAGCAAACAAATGAACTTGAACATTGTGATGAGGCACATTAGATGGTATGCCATGTGGTCGGCCCAACTTCACAATGTCAGCCATGGACAGCTGACTATGTCCACCTCCCCGGGTAAATTGACAATCTAATGATGCCTCTTTATTTTGAACAAATGCAACATCACTGTAACATCACCAGAGAAAAAGTGTGGGCCAAATTGTTAAAGAAAGAATATAATCAATAAGATAAATAAAAGGATATATACCCAAGGCCTGGAGGTCCTTTGTTCCTGTTGACCCCTAAGGTAAAGGGTCTAGATGATAGAGAACTTGTATGGGGACTCATTCCATTTTCTTTCATATATGATGCTGACTTACCATGGAAATTAATGGACTCTGCTAAAGGAAAGTCATTTCAATTAATATTCTACAAATGACTTTGAGCAGATTCCACATGACCAATACTAACTAACAACAGCTAAATATACCAGAAGAATTATATGCTGATGAACTACGGCTGGAAAGATAATGGTCAGAACCAGTCCGACCACCTCGGACTGAAGCATTTCTAGCGCCACGAGATTGATATTCATTGGCTCCCTTGGCCTGAGATAACAAGAAAATATAACTATGTTACATAAACATTAATTGTCCCAGAAAGGGAAACAAAAAAAGTGATTAGTTAAATAAGTCAGTCCTTAAGGTTTTGACTTATGATTAAAGACAAGCCAATGTATGAAGTATCAACTTGTTCCACCAAAGGGCTGTCTCAAATACAACTCCTCAGAATGCATGATGGAGATAACACACCTGTTTTTTCTTGTCTCTTTTCTTCTTCACCTCATGGAAAGGATCTAAACAATAGAAGAACATGCATCAGAGATATTGACTGAGATAACAAATTTCAGCTTTACAGTCCACAGCAGCAAAGAATCTCATCTCATGTATTCAGCCATTGGCAGAATATAGCATAAAACCAATAGCAGCAGTATTTAAGTAATCAATCGAATTAATATGTGTCCATTATAGTTCGATCCTTATAATGCAGTGCCGCATGTAACTGAAGAACACCTCCACCCTACTCACACACACGCACACATATTCCATTGACAACAATTCCAGAAAGGAAGGTAATCTCAATGCATAGTCAACATTATGCTCAACATCCACGATCCTTAAATTTACAGCCACATATATAGTAAAAAAAGGTGTAAAAAAGTTTCTTGAGGCATTTTTCCCATCCCATAAGAAACTCCCATAAACCATGTAGCGTATAAAGACCACCTTTCACTAAATTCCTCCACTCCCAAACACAGATACATGCATACAAACATAATCTAAATTTCTAAGCTTTAGGGCTTTCCATTAGAAAAAAAAAGTACAAAGAACAAAGAGAAAAGGAGACCTTGATTCAACAAACGAACGACGGCCTCGTTAGGGTCCATATCACACTCCTTAAGAGCAGCATAGATCTCGACGTCGGAAAAAGCCACAATCTCCTTCAAGCTCTGCACAATCTTCCTCGACCCAGCTGGTATCGCTTGCATCCCACCGCCGACGTTTTGTCCGCTTGCACTCATCCTTTCTCAAAGTTGATACACCCAAATCACAAAGCCCCACAAACGATTTTCCTTCTTCCTTCCTTCCTTTTTTCGGAAGTTTTCTTGTTTAGGTATAAATTAAAGAATTATCACGAAACAGAGACAAATCAACATGGATCAGCTGGTACAGAGTTGGAATGGAAGTGTGGCGCGACAGTGCTGAACTGAAGTGTCTTTGTTTCTTTTGGAGGTGGGGCTTTACTTAATTTTTTCTTTATATTTTTGTTGTTTTTTTTAGGGAATGATTTATATTTTACTTATGTTGATGTTTGATAAGGAAATGTAAGCTAATATTTTTTAATTTTAATATTTATTTTTTCCTTTTTTTTAGCAATAAATATAGATTGAAAATGTAGGTTGTATATTTATAGATTTTTACCATTAGGAAAAAAAAAAGAAAAAATAGATTCGTAATACAATTAAATGAGAATTAAATGCATTAATCCCATTATTTAATTAACGATTACAATTAATAACAGACATTTATTGCTAATTAAGTGGAAAATTAACTTGGGATTAGGATGGAGTCTGATCCCATAAGCATGCACTTTCTTTTATAGGAGACATGAAACCTATGAATAATCTCTACATCTTTGTTTCATTGTCTTAGCTTTTACCTTTGTCGACTTAGTACTATACTATGATGAACTAAGTGTTTAGTTAAAAGACTTCAAACTAACATTTCCACGAATAGACTCAATCCATGATACTATACTGCAACATCTCAGACAGAGAGAGAGATTCCTTAACCCTTTTTTTTTCTTTAACATTTTCTTGCAACCTTTTGTCCCTGTTTGAGCATCAAATCATGGCGATTCTTGTCTCCAACGTACCATTTCCTCTTTCCTCAAGTTTTCTCATATTCCTTTTCTCCCCAGCACATAGAAGATCTCTCACCATTGCAAGAAAGCTACGATTCTTACAAAGCTTCATATTTATATTTCACCTCCACCACATCCATGAAGATAGATAGATAGATACATAGCTTCTTCATTCAGTTTCAGCCAACCATAGATATTCATCCATGGGCTCCCACCACATTGCTTGGCTTGCCGTCGCCTTCTTCGTTCTATCAGGTGAGTGTGCCCCCCTCTCTTGCTGGTTATATATCTCGTTATTGCATCCTTCGAATTTCAGACCAGGCAAAAACGTTGACGGCAAAGGTTTTTTTACCGCAGATATGAACCTAACAGGTGCGGAGCCATCCTCCAGTCATGTAATGACCACGCAGAGGCAAACCGTGCCCATCGTGAACCCGACGACGCCGGGCACGACCCCCATCGTGAACCCGACCAGCCCGCCGGCTCCTACGTTCGTCACGGGACCGAACCCTGCGGGTCCTACTGCGTCGGGCAACGGTTGGTGCGTCGCGAACCCCGGCGCTTCTCAGACGGCTTTGCAGGTAGCCCTGGACTATGCGTGTGGCTACGGTGGAGCCGATTGTTCGGGTATACAGCCGAACGGTGCGTGCTACGAGCCCAACACGGTGCGAGACCACGCCTCGTATGCCTTCAATAGTTATTACCAGAAGAACCCGACTCCCACGAGCTGTGTCTTCGGTGGGACCGCTCAGATCACCAGCCAGGACCCGAGTAAGAAACAGATTTTGAGTATATCTTCCTTTTCTTACGCAAACTCCCAAGATAAAGCTTTTGTGTCAATATTTCATATGGGTCTCAATTCAGGCCATGGGAACTGTCGATATGCATCTCCGACCAATACTCCGGCGATAAACCCTCCGCCCACGCCCACCTTGACGCCTACTATTCCAATGACACCGCCAAGGTAACCCTTCTTATATTACAACCTCGAACAAGCTCTTATTATGGTTTCCTTACAGAAACTTGACGGTTCGAAATCTTTGATAATCGCAGCACAACTACACCTGTCGTCAATCCGAACCCTCCAGGAGGAAACGGGTATGGGTCCGAACCGGGCGGCTACGATTATGGCTCGGAGCCAACGGGCCCTCCCAATACAGGGCGAAGGTTACCTCTGGATGCAGCCGTGCTCATTGCCACGCATTGCCTACTACTGGGACTCGTCGTAACCAACCATTTCTGAACAGAACAACGATGCTTGCTGCCCTTGCATTGTTCAAGAAATTTTGAGGCAGAGAGAGATTGCCACGTTGTAATAGATCTTGACGCCTTAAGAAGGTTGGTTCGTTCGCTTGGCTGCAGACGTTAGAGGATAAACAAATAGCGATAGAGAGTAGTAGAACCCCATCAGACATGTCCCGGATGGTCATAGATGTATTTCTTTAGTTCGAATAAGCATTTATAGGTCAGGATAATGTAGCAAAGATACATGTAATACATACAGTACTAGGTTATTGCAAGGAAGGCATTTTCATAAAACAACGCATCTATTGTCGACAGTTTATACAGCATTTTACAAAGGACGACATAAAAGATGCTTACGTCCTTAAGTTGTAAAAATCAGATCAAAACCAAACAAGGGATGAGAACGATACATATAGTGGCGATGGTGGCAACTACGGAGCCTTGATCGAATGCTTTTCTCAAGCTGCCAGCTCTTGTGAAATGCTGGAAAGCAAGATAAGCTGATATCACCAAAGAAAGAATCGTACCTTCCTGCGTTCCTCTGCCATGACAGATAATTCGAGACATCGACTTAGTTTTCGAAACGTAATGTAATGGATGGTGAGTTTTCATGGGCAACGCATTTGTAATGCTCGACAAACCTCAGCCTCATGACTTGATAAGGGGACACTATCACCAGCAGCAATGCTAGAAATGGCAACTCTAGCTCCCCTATGAATCATGATTGACAGAAAGCCTCATCAAGCTCGGATTTATTAACTCGATTGATAGATACGTAAGAAAATGTAGGAATAAAGAACGTTTAGAACATCATGGAACAAACAAAATTACCAGGTATGAAGAAGAAAAGCTTGACCAGAAGGGCTAAAAACGCCATCCATATGCCATATTCACCCCTGAAGAACAAGTTAATTTGCTTCATATTAAGCAGAAATGTACGTCCAACAAGGGAACTACAAATTTCCACTAAACATGAAAGGAAAAGGAAGACTATTATAATGAACTTAACATACTTCATCCATGCAACAATGGAGGCAGGTGCTTGTAGAGCGAATAAAGGAACGAGAAATGACTTCTGGATAGTTGTACCCTTAGCCAGCATCAGCACACTGACCAAACATACACAAACAGAGATTAAAACATCCATGTAAAGTCAATGCTTCAACTACTACAGTCATCTTAAATCACAAGCTCAACAATGTATGTAAGGAAACAACTCAACCAAGTAATACTTGGTAGCTTTCAGTGAGGATGTCTAGAATACAAATTACATATTACTATAACATACACAGTAGACACGGTAGAAATCCACTGAAGATTCCTTGGCGTGAGCGGCGCAGAGTAGCAAACAGCACCAAATCCATGTCTTTTCCTGTTCGTCACCATCACTCTGCACCCCATTCACAGCTCTCATGATTGAACACACGGCAATAATGATTTCAAGATCATCAAAATATCCAAGAAGCTCAAAAGACGAAAAGGAACTTAAAAATTGAACCTTGGTGGGTTATAACAGAGTGGGCTAAGCAATTGGCGATTCCTCAATAGTAGGGGTCGAGCAGAAACACAACAAAAGGTCCCAGATTGATGAGACCTGGGAGGTTCGACACAGAAGATTCTGTTGTTATTGAGCAGAGAAGAGGTGCAAGAAAGCGTCAGCATCTTTCTAGAACAAACGATAAAAAAAAAATAAAAAAAATACAACTCTGTCTTGTAAGGATATTACAGTAGTTGATATCTATTTTGCTTGTTTTTGTCCGGCGAATAGCAGAATGACACACGTGGAGATGATTTTTGATCGTTACGAGCTAGAAACAACAGGCGGGTGAAACTAGTAAGATCTCAGACCTTGAAGTTGGACTTGGGATGTAATGACTTGAAATTGAGAGGTTTTATTCATAATTAACCAATAATACAAGGTGCTAAGTGCAATTAATACAGTTTTATTAGCCCAATGGGTTAAAATCTCAGCTCTATCGGCCCACATAAGGTGATATTTCCCAGTCCACATCAATTGACTGAACAATTTACAAATTTTTTAATTCAGAAAAAAAAAAGAAAATAATAAACAAATGAAATATCCACACTTCGAAGCTGATTGAGGTGAAGAAACACGAAATACAACAATGCAGGCCACTTCAATCCTCTGCTGTTCGTCGAATTTTCGAGCTCCTCTACTCACTTTCTCGCATAGATGTATCAATCGCGCGGACATTTTTTCGTTTTCGATCGAATCGCCATCGACCTCTTTGCACATGCGCAGACCTTATCTATCTACTTGTTACTCTACTGGTAATATTTCAATATCCAATTTGTTTCCTTTTTTTTTTTGCTTTTTTTTTTGTATCTGTCTGTGCTAGTGTATTCTTGTTTGTGGTTCAATTCATTTTAGATAGTTTGGGTTGACGATGAGCAGAAGGTCAAGTGTTTGTGTAAGCTTGTAGTAATTAGCGTATGCTGCTGTGAAGTTTCGAACCAACTTCTATGTTGCTTATTTTGGTTAAGTTATAGTCTGCTTGCGAAGAAATGGCAGTTCTGATGGCGTAATCATGTTTTCTGTTTTTGTTGATTTTACATATTGAACGCTTAGTTCTAATTCTTATTTGCCATCTCAATTTATCATTGCAATTACAGCTACTCAAGAAGTTGAAGAGACTACATCAGCGACAGCTGGATTTGTTGAGACCGGTTATGTATGCGGTGTTCATGGTTTCGAGGGAGATGTTCGAATAAAGCCTACCACAGATTTTCCTGAGTTGCGCTTTTCTAAGGTGAAAAGGGTTCTGCTAAAAAAAATTAATCAAATGACTCTAAAGCCTCATACCATCTGACACTGGATAGAGTGGCTGATGATTATAAAATATTGAATCAAAAGTTTGAGAAATTTCCAATGTTGTGTTAGATCTTAATCCATTATCTTATTGGTGGCTGTTCTTGGCTCTAGCCAGGGATGAGATGGTTGAAGCAGCAAGCTTTAGGAAATGAAATGCTTCAAGAAATTGAGCTGGTGGAGGGTAGAGACGCTGGAAAATTCTGGATCGTGCGGTTCAGAAGTATCAATACATTCGAACAGGTACTCATTACTTTGTTATTTGAATTTGATTGAATATTGAAAAGTAAACTTACGATCTTTTGCTGTCATTGTTCAGGCACAGAAACTCGTTGGATCCACTGTAATGGTAACAGATGAAGAGAGACCTACATTGGAAGAAGGCGAGTTCTACACTCGTGATCTTATCGGAATGAGAGTCATTCTTAAGGTTTGTAGTCTCTCCTGTCATGTTACCTGAATATTAGAAGAGATTTTGCTATAGGTTTCTGGTATTATAAATTGCTTATGAGCTCACTCAATGCAATGCTTCTGTTTTTTGGTCGGATTTAAGTCGGGGTACCTCTTACCCTAAATATATTTTTTTCACTTGCTTCATTGTTTATTGTCAAATAATCTTGAATTTTGGCTACCACCTTTTCATTTATATCAATTTTGGTTCTTTGTTCCATTCCGTTTCTCATGATTAAGATTTTCAGGAAACGGGCGAACCAGTTGGAACTGTTTCAAGTGTTCTCAACACTGGAGCAAGTGATCTGCTACGTGTCAAGCTGGACTATGTCAAGAACGTCCCAGGACAAGTTGGAAAACAACAACTCGGGTCTGGCCCATTAGTGTGGGTCCCATTCGTTGAACCTATTGTTCCGTATGTCGATCTGGAGAAAAGAGAGATGTGGATAACCCCTCCAAAAGGGCTGCTTGATTTAAACGTACGATCGGATGAAAGATCGAAGAAAGAAAGGAGGGAAACTGTGAGATGCTTTCTGATCATCTTTCCCCTTTCTTCATTTTTGGTTCCCATTTTATGCATTTCTGCAAAGTGGCTATGTGCCTAAATCGTTAAACATTAATCCAGTCACAACTGCTTTACATAAACATATACATTCTAATTATGTCTGCAACTACATCATTGATATATTTATTCTCCAAGCGCTTAGTTATTTATGTCTGTGTTCCTTCACAATTCTGTCTCAGGTTTATTTTTCTTTTCACTTGACTAATTCTATTCTGATACTATCTGTTGTTTGTCTCAGGAATGGAAAGAAAGAAAAAAGTTTCAACGACATTTACTAGCCGCTAAAAAGAAACTATGCGAAATGGAACAGAAACATGTATTTGATGGATTAAGATATGGAGAGAAAGACCAAAGGAGCTTGCTAGCCAATCAAATCGTGGCTATAAATTCAAAATTGCTTCAGCATGCTCTGCCAAGTATTGGGACCCCATCTAAAAGGTATAACAATTCTGGTTATCATATGCTGAGACCACGTTGCTTCATGGTTTAATCAATTTTCTTTTGTTTTTATATCAATAAAAAGATGAGAAATTTATACTCTCAAAATTTATTGCTTTGAATCAGACTGGATTTGCTCCATATTTTAAGCTCAGTGCCAAGGTCATGTACTTTAAAATTTAACGGTCGTTCTGATTCTGCTCCCGGTGGAAAGCTAGCCAATTCATATGACAAAATGGAGATGGATGGTCAAGCTTTGACTTCAAAAGGCAAAGTTGCCATGATTCTAGTGCTGGATGAGACAGAAAACAGCTCTGATCTCATGTTAACAGAATTATTGCATGACCACCAAAAATTTGTTAGGGTAAGAAGAAACATGCTGTTCTAATGCTTTACCATATCAGAATGCGTCTTTTTTCCCAAGTACTTTTCTATGACACATATAAATTGTTGCTCCATTGCATTACCTTTTCTGTACACCGTCGTCTCTGCATTTGTGTTGGAAATAAATATAAAATGATACCCCTCTTTACTATTTGATGCAGTTTTTCTAAATTAATTAGTTTGCGCTGCTCGATGAGTACTACTACTATGCTGATTAATAGGAATCCCCAAAAGCACGTAGCAAGTTGTTTCCTTCTTTGTCACATCTATTTCAATAACATTTTCAAGTCTTGGGTTTATTTTTTTTCGATATTACAGGTTGAAGATCGCCCATCTGTGCCTCTTGTGTTGGTCTGCTCTGCCCCTTCAGTCAGTTCTTTACCCGAATTATTCTCAAATCATGATTACTTTGGATTTGATCCTGAAAAGGTTTGCTTTTATGCTTTTTTTTTCATTTTCCTCACAATAATCTACTAAAATCTTCAAAAATCATTTCAGTTGCAGACTGATTCTTGTTAATTCCTCCCCATAGACAATACTTATATCCCCATGCAATCAAATCTATGTGCTGCAGCGAGCAATTTTGGTTACTGTCTTTCCTAATTTAAGATATAATAGGTATGGTTTTTAGAAGAAGAAAAGCTCCCTGCTGTCACTAGCTCACTCCATGAAGGCAAGCACAAGATATTGATGAAGTCACCCTGGGAATTTCTCCAAAGACCCCTCGGCTCTGGCGGAGTAATCACCCTACTCTCATCCCAGGATTCATTGCTAGATGAGCTAAGCGAAACGGGCGTAGAGTACATCGAGGCAAAGCCAAACTCTTGAAATCACTGCCTCGAAATCTTTCCTAGCTTGTGCTTTAGTCACATCCTTCGGTTTTCTACAGGTTCGCAGTGTCACTAAACAATGCCAAAGCAGCCATGCACTCGTCGGGCTTGTCGACTCCCGGAAAGGAAACATGGGAATTCAGCTGTCCGATGATGCCATGTCCGAAGACGAATTTGATGTCATATTCTCCATGAGTTTCCTGAGAACGACCGTGAAGAAGCATAACAACACCCTTCGGTTTTGTGCTGTTCTCGCGTCGAATTCATACGTTGAGATGGTTGATAAGAGTTGGGTCGAAGTTCATCCCTCGGAACCCAATTCATACGAGTTTCGTGCTTCGATATATAGTTGTTTGGACTCTACTCCCGTGAGTAAAGTGTGCGTGTTGGATTCTAGAGAGTAATTTGTAGTTCTGTGTAATTTTTTTCTTCTTTTTTTCGGTCTTATTTTTCTGTTTTTAGTTTATTTTGTTTGTTTCTCTCCTAATGAGAGTTGTATTTATTCTAAATGCTTGAATTGTTATCATAAGGATCTCACGAATTCTTTAGTTAAGTAGTAATGAAACGTTCGTTGGAAAAAAATAAAATTAGCTTCGTGTAGATTTATTAGTTGTGTTTTATTTTATTTTCTAATTTTTAACGTAAATTTGATTTGATGTGTTCTTGTAGGGGTGAAAGATGAACAGAGCCGGCTCGTGCGGTCGATGAGTCGGTTCAACTAAAGCTCGACTCATGCTCGTGAAAATCGAGCTCGAGCTCACTATTGTCGAATTCGAGCTTGAGCTCGCTCGTGGGTGATCGAAAGCTCACGAACCGGTTCGCAAACATTTTTTTATCTTTTTTATATGTAATCGAGCCTCTAGCTCGATAGGCTTAATGAGTTCACGCTTGAGCTTAATTAATTATAATCGCGCTTAAATCCAAAAAATAGGTCGAGTTGGGCTCAAGCTTCGCTCGCTTACATACAGTCCTATTACCATATTAAAAAAAAAGATTTAATTGTGTCCAAGGTAGACATGCCCAAGCCTAACCGTAACCGGCAACCGTGGGTTGCCGGTTACGGCGCGGTTGGTCCGGACCGCTGACCGCCGGTTAAAAACCGCCGGCAGAAATAAAAAAAATTTGAAATTTTTTTTTTATTATAGCCGTTGGAAGTATAAAAAATAAAAAATAAAAAAATAATAAAAAAAATAAAAGAAAGAGCCTTTGTAACCACCGGTTACAACCGTGTAACCGGCGGTTACAACCGCTATTTTTTTAAAAACTTCTATAAATACCCACCCCAAATCCAAAAAAACACAACTCTCAACTCAATCTCTCTCAATGTCTCTCGCTCTCTCGTAGTCTCGCACTCGCTCTCACGACCCGACGCGAAATTTTTTCGACCGCCCGTCCTGAAAATTAAATACAACTCTAATTAAAACACAACACCGGTCCCGACCGCCACCGCTGCCGCCCACCACCCCACCGCCCGCCACCGCTGCCGCCCACCGCCCGCCGCCCACCGCCTCCGCCTGCCCGGCTCTGCCACCCCACTGCCGCCCGAACCTGCCACCCCACTGCCGCCCGAACCTGCCACCGCCCGCCTCCGCCGCCCGCCCCGCCACCCCGCTGCCGCCCGCCGCCCACCGCCTCCGCCTGCCCGGCTCTGCCACCCCGCTGCCGCCCACCGCCGCCCGCCGCCCGCCCCGCCACCCCGCTGCCGCCCTGCCACCCCGCCCGCCGCCCACCGCACCTCCGCCTGCCCGCCCCGCCACCCCGCTGCCGCCCACCGCCGCCCTCGGTATCGTTTTTTGCCGTTTTTCATTTTTTTTATCTAACGTTATTTTTTCGTGTCCGTGTAGTATATTTGTAGACTAGATGGATCGTGGTGGTCGACGTGGTTCTCGCGGAACGAGGGGCAGCAAAGGGAAGCAAGTTGTTGGTAGTTCATCGCAAGATGACTACCAAGAATATTCGGCGAACGAGATGTTGGACCTTGGTGCCGTGCTCGGCGAGGACTTCAACATGCCGGAGTTCGCTCCATCGCCGGGATATAGCTCGCAAGCCGCGCAGACAGAGACGGAAGCGGAAGCGCAGACGCAGACCGGGACCGGCACCGGCCGCCCGCGGCGGCTACAGTCCGACCTCTTCGCGGTACACTTCAAGAAGGTACCGACCAGTACAATTAACCAATTTAGAGCAGTTTGTAACTACTGCGCTAAGGAATATCCTTTTATGAAGGGTGGCGGATATGGGTCAATGAATGCCCATCTCCGTTCGAAACACGCGACTATGTTAGGATTAGGACAAAACCAAAGTCAAATGTTCGGAGGTACGGATTCGTCCGCTTCGGGCCCCGCCGGCGGAAGCGGAAACGCAACGTCTTTGTTTCATTACAACGAAGACGTTGCGCGCCGCGAACTTGCGAAGTTTGTAGCCGCGAAGCATCTTCCCTTTCGGTTTGCCGATGATCCGATCTATGAACATTGGATCAAAACGGCATATAACCCACAGGCGAAGAAAGTTTCGCGGAGCACACTTATGCGGGACACTAGGAAGACCGTACTCGCGCTTAAACGCGACTTGGTAGGTCTATTAGGTAATTTAGAAACTAAGGTGTCGATTTGCTCCGATATATGGAGCGATCATTGGCAACGTAACTCGTACATGGGCGTTACATGCCACTGGATCGATGATTCGTGGACGATACAAAAGCGCTTGATCGCATATAGGGAGTTCGATGAAGCACACAGTGCGCAAAACATTGCGATCAAGCTTAGGGGTATCTTATCAGAGTATAGGATACTCAATAAAGTCTTTTCAGTATCGTTCGACAATGCGAGCGCAAACAACGCGAGCATAGAACGTTTGATCGAGTATTGTCAACCGTCATTCGGCGGACGGTTTTTCCACGTGCGTTGTTTTTGTCACATACTTAACCTGTGTGTGCAAGACGCGCTCGGTAGTTTAACGGAACAAGTGCAGCCTATACGCTACGCAATCAGTTACCTGATGCGGCACCCTTCTTTATTTAAGAAGTGGAAGCGGTACTGCGCTAGGGAGAATGTTACGGTCAAGAAGTTTAATTTAGACGTACCCAACAGGTGGAATTCCACCTACAAGCTATTGTTTGGCTCGATGGAATATCGACAGCATCTCGCCGATTTCTTTGCCGAAATCGAGTGTTCGGTCCAGGTCTTTCCACAGATGTGGGATACGTGCAACAGCTTATGTGAGATACTTCAAGTATTTCACGACGCCACCGAGGCGATGTCGGGTTCATATTACCCGACATCAATATTAGCGTTAGATCATTGCGTTAAAGTCGCAATCATCCTCGACGGGTGTCGGAATGATCCGTAGTCGGTGAGGCCGTTGAGAGCATGACTACCAAGTGGCTCAAATATTTTTTTGAGTTACCTGATATCTTCCTTATAGCGAAGATATTGGATCCGAGATGACGTTTAGAGGGTACGGGTAGATTACTACAATGTTACTATTTGAAGATATCGTCGGATCGTACCGTCGATAGCATTTTTTGGAAGAGCGTACTTGATCGAGCATATGACTCTTTAAAGGATCTCTTTAAAGAGTATAAGCCCGATTTCGGTCATGACCCACCTCGATCGGGTCAGGGTCAATCTACTTCTAGTAGTAGTCGATCTTCACGATTAGCCGACTACTACGACATCCTCAACGCAAACAAGCGTCCAAGGTCCTTCCAAAACCCCTACGTAGAACTCCATAACTTTATGACGACGACTTTCGAGTTCGAGGACGACGATAGCTTCAACGTCCTTAGATGGTGGTCGAGGGTGTCGCCAACGTATCCAACGTTGGCGAGGATCGCTCGGGAGATCCTTGTCGTCCCGGTTTCGACCGTCGCGGTGGAGCATGCTTTTAGCATGGACGGTTTGACTTTGAGCGAAAAGCGTTCGAACTTGGGTGTCGACAACCTCGAGTATCAATGTCTTCTCGATGATTGGACTCGAGCCGAGTATCGCACCCAAGATGACCCGAACAGCGACTCGCCCGACGACGTTTTCGATGACACCACCGGCACGGAGACAAGCGGCGGCAACGACGACGGCGAGGATTAGAGATATTCAGGATCGGCGAGGCGTGAACTCCACATCAACAAACACGCCCGAAAAAAGATAAGTATACTGTATACATCTCTTATATTGTTTTTTATACAAATAATTGTTATGTTTATCGCTAACTAATGAATTGTTATTTTCAGGTACTTCAAGATTTGCACAAGCCAATTACGACGACGAAGCCCGAAAAAGATAAGTATCAATCTCAATCTCAATCTATCGCCATATTAACTTTTTAATTTTAAATAATTGTAACGTTTATAACTAACAAATAAATTATTATTTTTAGGTACTTCAAGATTTGCACAACCCGGTTACGACGACGAAGCCCGAAAAAGATAAGTAATTAGCTCTTTAATTAATTTTTATTCTTTTTTTAATTAAACATCTAATCTAACTTAAGTTTACGCATTTTTTTTCTAGGGGAAGAAGATTTCGAAGAAGAGGGGCTTCGCCACTTCGGTAAGTGCAGGCGAGTTAGCACCGTGTGATCTATGGATGCTTTGACGGATCATACTTGATTCGTCACGGCTCCATAGATCATTCGCTGCTTTCTTGCCTGGACTTGCTGAAGTCCGATACTAAGGTAATTCAAGATTTGCGGAGAACGGATTCGGACCGGACGGAGACTGAGTTCTCACCACACCATATTTTGTTTTAATTTAATGTATTGTATTGTAATTGGTTCAATTAAAATTTTGTAATACATTTTTTTCGACTTTCGACCAAATAATACACCGAATATTTATTCAAACCTGAATTTTCAACCCCCAAAAAAAAAAGAATAACCGGCGGTTCCGCCGGTCAACCGTAACCGGCGGTTAGTCAACCGGCGGTTAGGCTAACCGTCAACCGGGGGCGGCTAACCGTCAACCGCCCTCGGCCGGTTAGACGGCTGTTAGTCACCGCCAACCGCCGGTTACGGTTAACCGGCGATTGGGCAAGTCTAGTCCAAGGTATGGATCGTATCGTAATAAGAAATTAAAAAAATTACGGTATTATTAAATGAATTGGAAAACAAATATGTATAATTTGCCCGCGGGCCTCAGCCCACAAATACAGTAGCCAGCCGCCAAAGCCAAAACCCTAATTGACAGCAAGTACTCTATATATATAACACACCAGCAGTTCCTTCTTGATAGTGCCGCAGCACAACCTTAGTCTTGTTTCTGAGCTGTAATCTCACAAATTGGTTTGATGTTTTCGTTATTCCTTCGTTGAAGATGTGAGAAAGGTGGAGTCTTGGAAAGTGATGATCGAGTTATGTCGCCCCAGTCTTAATTTGCATCCACAGAAAGATGGATGCAGTGTGGTGATTGACATTCTTGTCTGATTCCTCTCTTTATCCAGCTTTTCCCTCTTTCTTTTGTTGGCTTTTGTTTTCAAGATCTATGCTGTCTATGTCTGAGATCTGCAAGAAGAGGCGTGATGATATTAACCCAATCACCTATTCTGTATTTGAATGATGATTATTTAATCATGCACTACCATCTGATCTCTCTTGTTCATCTCTAGCTGATTAATTACTGTCTTGTCTTATCACGCAATCTATGATGAAAGATGTCCTAAAAATTGCTGATTTCCAAGTGATTATTGCAGACAAAATCACCATCTTTCGGCTGAGATTGCTCTTACAAATCTATTCGAATGCAATTGTTTCCTTGCCCCTGGTATCTGATGAGCAGAATTATTTCGAATATCTTATCATTTCGTTTTTGGGGCAAATAGCAAACTTAAAGATCAGGTCTTGCGACACAGACTGCTTCACTTCATATAAGCTCTCTGTTACGTTAATCCTGCTTACAGTCAATTGTTTATTCTTGTAATAATCTTCCCTTTTGTGGGCTTTGTTTTGGTACATTGAAAAGATGATTGATCAGTTTATGAGGCTGTGATGATGCTTGATAAGGCTTGTTTCTCACGAACATTCGCAGTGGCCGCCCAAGAGCTTTCGCCTTCGCCAGGCTTGAGAGCTTATGCTGTTTCTATCCTTCCTTGGATGTCTGAGCCTCATTTTAATGTCAATCAATCTTTTCTTTTAATTTTTGTTGTTGTTCAATCTCTTGTTGGGTGTGAAGAAACAAATAAGATGGATTACAATTTATGAGAGAAATCTATGAGTTCTATCAAAAATATCAGCTACTTCTGACCCAATTCTTTCTTGAATTTATCATTGGAAAATTTATGAATTTTGTTTTGTTTGTTGGCTATGATGATGATTTTCTAAGGCTTGTTTCTCATGAACATTCGCAGTGGCCGCCTAAGTGCTTTCGCCTTCGCCGGGCTTGAGAGCTTATGCTGTTCATATCCTTCCTTGGATGTCTGAGCCATTTTTCCATTACCTTTAAATTCATTACTCTAATCATTGTAATGACTCTTGCAGACTTTATCTTAACTCAATGAACAATTCCTTTTTTAAAAGAATTCTTGAATGATGTAGGTGGTGCATAATTCATATGTATTACATATTTATTCATTACAAGAACCACTTATTACATCCTCATCTGCATGCAGGTGGTGCATAATTCATATGTATTACAATGCATCATTTTAAGATTATTCTACTCTGAAATCCTCATGACATCGACGTATGATTTCCCTTTAAGCTCCTTAGAAAAGTATCCCTTGAAATAATCTGCCACGCCAATCCTCCTAAACTTGGCCGGAGTTTGAGGAGTGACCAAGCTCGGCGCCGGCCCTAAGTCTCCTTCCATCTTCGGGCTGAGAAATGTTGCTATCGATATTCTGTGCCCCTCGGAGTTCACCGTTGCCCTATGCTCGATGCTTTCGTAAATTCCATTCGTGACAATCTGCTCAAGTAAAACATTATATCAGCCTAATGCAAGTCAAAGTTCTTGTGAGAGCAAAGTTAAATAGTTGGAATTGATAAGTGAAGGAACTAATGAAATTGCTTGTAGCAACATCAACTTCATAAGTAGAAGGAAACTAGCCGTTCTAAACTTGGTAAGAGATATTTATTCAGCGCTTCAGTTGAATAAAGAATGTGTGAAAACTTCTATGCAAGCAAGGGAGAGAGAGTGAAAAGAAATTGGTTCCTTATCCTCTTCATTGAGTGAGTTGATTAGAGAAAAGAGTGTGTAATCATATGATATGATTATAAACATTATGTAATCTCTAGATTAATAAAAGTTTTCTTTCCGTGGATGTACGGTTCATAGAATTGGAACCATGTTAAATTTCTTTTTTTTTCGATTTGTCTTTACATTTTATATGGTTGGTTGTAATAATCTTGGATCATAGAATTGGAACCATGTTAAATTTCTTTTTTTTTTCGATTTGTCTTTACATTTTATATGGTTGGTTGTAATAATCTTGGATCGGTCTGAATCGAGTTGATGATTTAATTTCCAACTGTTCTTATATTATATATATATATATACCTCCATGATGTCACCAATGTTGACTATAAATGCATTAGGCAGTGGAGAAACTGGGATCCATGCTCCATCTTTCTTGACTTGCAAGCCCTCCATTTCGGTAACTTGGAGCAGTATCGTAAGCCCGACTGCATCGGAATGAGCGCAGAGCCCAGTGACTAGTTCGGGCTTTGGACATGGAGGATAATAGTTCATTCTCATGCCTTGCCATCCTTCTTCGAATAGGGTTTCGATGTCGTCGATGCTCATGCCCATGGCTTTCGCCATTAGGGTTAAGATCTTCATCGCTAGGAGCTTTAGCTCCGCTGCGTATCCTTCTATTGCATCTCTATAAGAAAACCATAACGAATCAATGTTATTACACACTAGTTTGAGTTGTCCTAGAATTATTTGAGATTATTCTAAGCTATTATGTCTATGTTGTATACAACCTGAATGTGTCGTGGAGTTTTGGGATCAAGTGAGGCTTTCTGAGATGCTTCGGCAAAGTGACGATGTAAAACAAGTCGGACCAATCGAGCTTTTGCTCTTCGGACACAACGAAGGCTTGTCCGTATCCTTCGACATCGCCGGGCTCTTGGCTGAACTTCATCTTCTCTTCTACCGGCAGATTGAAGAAGCCCTTGATTTCCGACTTCACCTTCTCAATCACTGCATGGTTCACTCCATGATTGATCACCTGCAAGGTATATAGATATATATATATATATATATATAACAACAATTGCAGCTTGTCTTTATATACTTGGTAATGAAGAGATAAACCTGAAAGAAGCCCCATTCTCTGCATGCATTGTGAAGCTTGTCAAGCTCCGAAAAATCTATTGAATTCGCCTCCAATGACAGTCTTTTCATATCCACGACGGGGATTTTAGGCAACTCGTCGGAAGGATTTATAAGGATGGGACCGTTTTCGTCGTCGAGGCGAACATATCGTGGTGGAACTGTGCCTACTTTCTCCTTCACAAGTTCTTGGACGATGGGCACCTTTAGAGAGCCACCTAACTTGGTTATGTCTTGCTCCATAGCTTCTGTAATAAGTATTTCTCGTTTGGAAGTTGTCTCTTCTTCTTCTTCCCTTCACTGCTTGCTTTATATTCTTAATATATTTATTGTCTGTTATAAAATATTATAAATATTAAGTATTATAGCAACGACGATTATATAAATATTAAGAGATAAACAACTTCTTTTGTTCGGTACTTTTTATATATTTTTACATATTTCAAATCATCTATTTATACACAAATCTCTCAAATTATATACACAAAATAAATATTACATCAACCACACAAAAATCACATCTACCATTCTAATCAATAAAATAATCAAATCTAACTTTTTCAACCTCCGTTCTTAACTTAACAACCAATTTTTTTTTACTTAACACTATTCTAAATAATATACATCCACACATTATTTTAATATTTCATAATAATAATTTTGAATACATTGCATGGAGCCGTAGCGTGTGACTGTAGTTCATCCGAAACGAAACTATGGATCACAAACCTAATTAAAAACGTATTGTAAAATCTCCACGCTATTCGTATTATTACAAATGATGGTCCACATAGACATGTGATTCATATATAATATAAGTTAGTTTAAATAATTGAGACTTTTCATTGGGCAAAGCAAAACGATTAACGATCATATTTTTGTTATTATTATTATTATATTTTTTGTATCAGAGAAAGCAAAGATGATAACTATAATAAAACGCGTCGCAAGTTGATTGCTTTGCTTCCCACATGATTCACGGATTTATAAGATTGATGATGATATGTCTCAATACATATTGCAAATCGAAGGAAACCTCGTATCTATCTACACACTACACTTGGTGCGATGAATGTTAGTTAAGTTAGTTTTATGTAATAAATTTCAAACGATCTACAAAAATTTAAGATCTCACATGAGCGAGCGAAAGAAGATAAAAAGATTTGTGACAAAGACAGATAAAATAAAAAACTATCTCACGTGTTTTGCGAATTTTTTGGTATTTTCCACAGTATGAAATCTAAAAGTTTTGCCACATAAGATATACTAGTATTTTATTGCATACTCGATGCTGTGTGCTTAAAATAATATAAATTTATAATATTAGTTTATATTTGAGCTATTTATAATATATAATAGATGAAAGAATATTTAAATTTTTTTGTAAGGATATAATTATAATAAATAAAAAATTGAGAGTACAATAGTAATTACCAATGTTAAATAAATTATAAAAAGAATGATTAAATTACAAAAAATTTTATACACCAATTGACAATATAAAAAATTATTTATGAGGATGTAATTATAATAAATAAAAAAGTTGAAGGGTAAAACATTTAATAAATTAAAAGAAAAAAAGAAGATAAAATTGTACTTATAGATGACAACCAAATTGACATTTTTTAACTCACTTTCTCCCTTAATAAATAGTATAGATAATAGAAGATATAGGATAGATATTTCGCCTTCTTTACTCCGACTATTTCATTGACATTAATACACCGACTATTGCTCAGTGTATATGGCGATGGTTTTGCCTCTTAAATAATGTTTATAGAATCTCTCTTTGTCAATCCTTAAGATTTGTAAACTTCTTTCTATGTTTTTGTGCTGATATCTTCTTGTCGGCCTTTCTAATTTCTTTTGGTTTCAATCCAATATATGAGTCGAATCGAACTTATTATTAAAGAGCAAAAAAAGAACTCTTTGATATATGACAAGCGATGAAGCTCCAAAGGATCAATGCCCTAAATGTTATCCTTTGAAAAATGACACTCAAAAGAATCAAATGCCCTTCAAGAAGACAAAAAGGTTTCAAGAACCGATTTTTGCCATGCACACCACTCACACACATCACCTATTTAGTTAAATAATTTATATATATAAAGATTTTCTCGAAAATCCATCGTTTTATCGAACATCGATCGAGTTCATGCATAAGACTCGAGCAAAGGCCTTCTTTCCGTCTTCCCCGAACTTCTGCTGTAAAAGCAGTACAGCAACAGCTGGATTATCCCGAGAAACGCTCCGATCCCATTTGGAACCTGACGATTTCGTGTATAAAAAGATACGATTTTGTTCATAGCTCTCATCAGAAAATTTGTTGCAAAAAGAAAAAAAGAAGAAGGGACTCAAAGATTGCTAGTGTTTTTACTACAAGATGATTTTATGGGCTGATACATTCAAATGTTATGCATCTTAAACACTTACAGTAATAAATGGATCCTCTTTGAGCATTCCGTACACGGAGAAGGCAACGCTCATCAAGAAGGTCGAGAGCGAGAGGTAAAACGGCATGTATTCAACGCTTTTCGTTTTGATCACTAGATTCTGTACATATATTCGTTATTACAATACAAGAAATTAGTTTTTAGTACACAGAAGAAATAAGTAGATATTGCAAGAGATGGAAGACTAATCTCACTTACAATAACGAATAGTGGAGAAGCAAACATGGATATAAGAGAGAAGACCGTTAAATATCCTACGAAAAGCTGCCGACTTGGCCGATCGAAGAAATGTAAGCTTACGAAGACGATGATTGCAAACACAGCAAAAACAGCCAATAACAATCCAACCATATTCAGCTGCCCAGCAAAAATGAAGAAAAAAGAATACAATGTGAGGTCAATTTATAGATTGCATTCTTGATTGAATACCATTCGAATATCAGATTACTGTTACCTTTTTCCTTTTTTCTGCAAACATGATGAATATGATGATGTAAGCTAACTGGAAAACGGCTCCGATTGAGTTGACTGTGGCTATATGGATAATGTTAGGAGATACAATGGGAAGACCATACCAAAGGCATATTAAGCAGTTCAAAAGCGCATATATATAAGGCTGTCCCGAGAATTGTTCAGTCGATTTGCTCCGTATGATTCTTCGAAACGTTGGGCTGTAACAAAGTGAATCAAAGTTTAACCAGCAATATTCATCGCCCGAAATGTAGAATTTTGAATTGCTTGACATATTGAAGATATTGAAAGAAAGAAACTTACATGGGTGATACAAAGAGTACAAAAGCCAGGAGATTCCCTGCAAAATTCCAACTTGATAAAATACCAAAGTTTGAACTCAGATTATTACTAGATTTAAGTTAATCTTCCAACGGCCCTATTGGGTTTTAGGACAGAAACATAAAACTTGCGTTCTTCTTTTACGAATCAAAGAACATAGGCGCTTTGCCAAATGACATGTAAATATCAAGAATCATCGTAATTTCTCCTGTAATAAAACTCAAAAGTTCGATTTACTTGAATCCCACATACAGATTGAACAAATTAATATTACACAGTCAGTAAAGGGGCAAAAAGAAACCATTTTTCCCCTTCTTTAATGGAGGGAAAAAGGCTGATTATTTCAGAAATGTTATTCACATTCGATCTATATTCAAAAACAGAGTGTTCTTTGCACAAATCAGAGTCAGCCCATCAAACAAGAACCAAGAAGAAAATTTAAAAAGCAAGATCCCATCTCCACCTTCAAAGCTAAAATGCTGGAAAAAAAAACCCTTTTATGCTCATCTGAGCAGCAGAACCTTAAAGAAAAAAAGGCTTACCAGCAACTCCAGCTGCATCGCTGAAAGATGAATAAGTTGAAGACAATCCACCTTCAGACATGGTATATGTAAATATCTACAGATTCTGGACTACCCAAAACTACTTGGCATTAACTAAGCTTCGAACTTTTTTCTGCTTCTTTATTTTGTTTTACTGAAGAAGCTTGATGTTGCTTTTTATAACAAGGTGTTTGTTTATCCGATGATGATGATGATGTGTAAGGTGAACGATGATGGGTCCAAGAGTCTTTAGCTGTCTATGGCAAAAGATATGTAGTACAACATATACAGATTCGTGGCTCAGATAAAATAGAACTTTCATTTCATTGATCTTTCCTTCCCCTTGTGTTGTTTAGGAGGAAATGATTGAGGATTTTGCACGCCGTGATTAACATGGTTGATACTTAAATTTGAATTATAAATGAATAAATTAAATGTGACTTTTCAATGAGCAAAGCAATGGCCACTTGTTAATTTATAAATGGAAGGCAAGATAAACCGTTTATTTAGGTACACGCTGGCTAGGCAAGTCGATAAATTCACGTTCAAAGATAATTAAATATAATAAATAATATACATCATAATTTTGTCATCATTGGACATATTCTATATATTATGCGGATCTTCTTACTCTAATATTATTAATTATGGAAATTATATACTTAAATACATGGATATATTTTATTTAGAATGTTGAGAATATAAAATATTGGTAGTTAAAGTTAAGAAAAGTGTATTGATTAAGAATGATAGATTTAATTATTAATTTTGTGGTTGTTATTAATTCCAAAAATTTATTTATAACTAAATGATTTGTATTTTGTAAAATTATATTGAAAACTACTCAAACGAAAAAAAAGAGTCATTCTCTCTCCAATATATATAAAATCGTCTCTCTAATATATATAATCAGTATTAGTATACTTCATAATTATAACAATTTATAACTTAAGTATACTAACAACAAAGTGAATTTGTTGGAAATTTTAGCCACTCCAAAAATGATAAACACATAGCACAATTGATTCATTCATTCGTTCGTAGATGTACAACGACCATTTTATAGGAAAGTACAAAATTTAACCCCTAATGCAAACTTCGATCCAAGAAATAGAGCCCGGAAATAATCTTCAGATGTTTCCCGAGAATCTGGACGAACGAGTTCGGCTGCCCGAACTGGAAAAATCTTTCTTCCAGTCGGAACTCTTAAAGCAACTCAATGGTATAACCTGTTCATGCATAAAAGTTAGAAGTATAAAACCCGCAGTTTCGCCTCTAAGTTTAAGTTTCAGCAAACCTCCCGCCCGACTAAACTCAACTCAACTATCGTTTATGATCTTCAGGAAATAATGGGAAAGGAAGAAAAAAAGAGACATGAAAGATAAGAGGGATGAACCTTCCAACGTCGTCTTTTGTAGCTGCCCAGGCTGTTGTAGATGTTCTCCAGGCGGGGTATGATTTGCTTAAATGTTGGCCTCTTGGTTGGGTCTTCATCCCAGCACTCCTCGATCAGCCTATTAAAAAGTCGTCAGGCGTCGGTAGATTTGATTGAAAGGTATGATGGAGGCGGGCAAGATCGTAGAGAAGCCGGAAAATACATGTGAACTTGAATGAATGAGGAATGAGAAAAGGGTGAGTACGCTTACTTCTTTAGGCCATGGGCATAACACTTTGCTGAAGCTCTAAATGGAGGGCGTTCCTTATCAACGTAGGATTTGGGAACTTCGTGCTCTTTCATTAAATCGAATGGGGGGCATCCTTCAATCATCTACAGTTGTGAATCAGAAAGAACGTCTATCGAAAGGATTGAAACTTCTGATGGAGACTTGTTTACCATAACAAAGAGACAAAAAAAACTATCTTTTTCAACAACGGCATCCATTAGCATTTGATTCATTCATTTACCTCTTGCAAAATCAATGCAAATGAGAAAACATCCACTTTTGTGTCATACTCTTCATTTCTGAAAACCTCGGGAGCCACATAACGACCTGTAGAATGTAAGTTAATGTCTAGTGAGAGTATATTATATGGCAATTTACTAAGTCAAGATTTCCGAAGTGGAAACGATAGGAAACGTTTTGTCATAACATAAAATGGAAAATGCACAAGGAAGAAGAAAAAACACATAGATTTATTACAGTTTTCAAAAAGCAAATAACTTGAGATTTGAGAGAGAAATCGGTACTAGCTCTCTAAGAATGCCAAACTCACAAGATGTATCTTGACAAGTCACAGGTCTGTCTTCTTTAACTCTGTTGGCAACCATAAGAAGTTTGCTAACTCCAAAATCAGCAACTTTCAGTATTCCAGAATCATCTCGCAAAATATTTCTATTTTTAAACGATAACCAGGGAAAAAAGATATAAACTCAGCGCATTTTATAGCATAAAAATCAAATGGAGCAGAAAAATTTGTCCCAGTTAGATGATGCGATACAGAGCAAGATGGAGTAACTTACGAAGGTTCAAGATCGCGGTGAATAATAGCTTCTGGTTTGTGCTCATGTAGATAATTCATTCCCCTGCAAATTATGATACAATGAGAGTGAAATCAAGGGCTGTGTTTTCCGTGATAAAATAAAATCTATCAAAGAGAAGTAATGGTGATCCTATAATATAACGAACCTGGCTATATCCAAGGCAAATCTGAGGGCTGTTTCAGTTTTCAGTGCCCCTTTTCTTTTCAAATATAGATGAAGGTCGCCCTGTGAGTACATAGAATGGATCAGTTTCTTCAACTTATCATATTCGCGGGAAGTTCAACTAGTGAAGTGATACATAGCAAATTACTAAATTCTCCATGGATTATAAAAACAGAATGCATATGCATAGTTACCAAAGCAAAGTCGAAAAAGCACACGAGAATAACTATAGACTACAGTAGAAAACGGGTAAAAATCATCGTTTAACGAGCTCCCAGTAAACACCTTTTGTAGGTATTCAGTCACAATCATCATGGGGCTACTTTGTGTTACAGCACCAAGAAACTGGACTACATTTGGATGACGTATCTTCTGAAGCAATGTGAGTTCATCCCTAAATGCCTTCCTGTAATAACACAGAAAATCAGAGAATGATATCCATACAAACTACTCAACTCTCAAAAGAAACTCACACTTTATCATCATCGGCAATTCCCTCCCAAAATACTTTGACAGCTACTTCTGTTCCACGCCACAAAGCTATTCTATAAGTTCCCTGTAAATGCAGTGATTTGCTCACATCAGTATAATAATACTATATGTTACACTACCAAGTAATAAGAAGTGTTTTTTTTTTGGCCGAATTTAGAATTAAAGAACCTTTGTAATTTCTATACTGTTTGTGAAGTCAAGTTCTCTGGAACCAATCTCATATTCGGGAACCTGACGAGCGTTTTTTACATGCATCGGAGCGATCTGAGAAGATAAATATAAGAGATTAACCCCTCGGCTGTGGGAAATAAAAAACAGTGAACAATCCACTGAAATTCAGCTGTGAATTACAAGAGAATACAGAAAGGACTTACCAAGTGCTTTGCACCATGTCTCTCCAATAGTTTAATAACTTCATGGTTTTTATAATGCATGGCATCTGCAAGAGGCTGTATAACAATTTCAGTCCTTGAAGCAATTATATCAAAAGCAGAAACATAAAGGAGATACACACCCACTATGAACACATCGAAAAAAGTTACCGAAGAACTACACAGCCAAAAATCGCAAAACATCAATAAGGGAGCATCGTATTCTATCCAGTCAAAATTCATAATCAGTATCTGAAATAACCCAATTTTCAGACGTAACTAAACCTCAATTATTACTTGGAATATCGAGATTATACCGTGCTTCCATATCGATCTTCCGCGTCAACATCTGCACCGTGCTCAAGCAGCAGCTTGGCAACATCAACGCACCCTTGACACGCCGCGACATGAAGTGCCGTTCGTCGGTCGATGTCCCGGAAATTCACATCAGTCCCATGAGCTAAAAGCTTCTTGATTCCGTCCACGTCACCTTCGCTGGCCATATACATTAATCTGAACCTAGGATCAATAACATCGATATCACCATCATCATCGTGATTGGCCTCCTTAATATCAACGGACTTCTCGTCCACCCTTTCAGGGGCCCCTGAGGATTGCCTCAACAGAACTGATTTCATCTTGGCCGCCGATAACAGAGGAATTTGATCAGCGATGAATTTGATAACAATTAAAAATGTGATCTTGAAAGAAATTTCGAGGGTCAAATCTTAATCATGGACCTGCGGCGACATAATTGAGGACAACAGTGACGAAGAAATTTCAAGAACTCTAGAATTCGAAACTGAGTCAGAAAATGGAGACTAATACAATTGAAAAAAAAATCAAAAACCCTACGAAAGAATTGAACAGAGGTTTAACAAAACTCAGAAATTACTTTCAATAAATAAACCATTTTTTCTTCGAAAATCAACGTGTTTAGAACACTTAATAGAACTTAGTGGCGAAGGGATTCATTTTTAACAAGTCGGCGAATGTCCATGCGGTGTGGTGTATGTAAAATATATGTGTATGAAATAAGCAATAGCGTTTACTTATTAAAATATAGAAGAAAGAAAAATATTTAAAAATATATATGCACAAAATTATTCATTTGAAAGTTTGGAATATACGCGTCGTGTGGGCTGTCTGTCAATTCTTGAAGGCATGCTGCATTTAAAACTATTATTATCCATTAAATCGATACATTAATTACACATAATTGTAAGTTGACTAATCATATTGTCTGAAAACGTAAGAAATTACGCATCTGAAGAGTCAGAAAGAGGTATAGAGAAGTATATATAGCATATGCATTTATGGATCAACATAACGTCGTTTTCAAAGATATGAAGATAAGTTTATTAGACTCTCAACATCCATCCTCGTACATGTAAATCTTATTATTTTTAATGATGTAAAAGGCCAAAGGTTGAAACCCTGACATACAGACAAGTCATGTAATGAACTTATGGGGCAACTAACTAGTTGGGTTCTAACTCACATTCAGCCACTTTCTCCCAGGATTTGCAGCTCTTGTCTTCAACCTCTGTTTTGTACAAGCCCAAACGAGAGATTGGGAAATTTAAGCCGTCGATGCTGCTATCGAATGCATAAGCTTTTTCTTGGGCTCTTTTCTTATCTTCGCCTGATAAATCACCGTAAAGGAGGCTCAAGTGTGGCATGTATGCTGCAAAACATGAACAGAAAGACTTATATGGTGTCAAAAAACAAGAATAAGACAGACTTATAACATAGACAAGGTGGTTTAATTCATGCTTAATGTCCAATATTACATGAATGTAAGCATGAACACCGATATCACGACATTGAGATCACCGATTGAGCTAACGGTTAGAATCTTTTAAAAACAAGCAAGATGAATTCTATTGTTGCTAGTTTTAACAAAGTTCAGTGAGTTTCTTCTCATGAATGCCAGCCAAAGAACAAGCTTCAAATACATGCACAGATGGAAGGGATATACGTGCTTGAGATTTTGTCTATCTCAACAATGAACTAAAAGACTTACGAGCATTTCTTGGATAGCCAAAATGAGCACAGCAATGTGCACTAGCCTCCAAAACCTGCTTCAAACAAGAGTAATATCACCATGATTACCAACGAAAGCTTCACAGATTCGAGCACAAAATGAGCTTTTGGTAGTTTCATTAAATCTGCCTACTTTTTGAGACTGTGTTTGAACTAACTACTCAAATCGATTTGCCATCAAACATAAAGTCAACTTTTTTCCTTCGCATCTGTTGATTAATTCTTTCAACATCAAAATCCCCAATTTCGCATCACATAAATCCCAATCACCTCCACAAAAAGGGCACAGAAACAAGGAATTACCTGAGGCGTAGGACGAAGCAGGAGGTAAACGCATTGATAGAAGAAAGTTCCAGTATCCACTTTCTCCACCGTAGCGTCGTACGCTTTAAGCCCCTGTCGAGCCTTCTCAAACCTCTCACTTGCCTCCGACTCGGTCAGCTCGATAGCCCCAACGACTGTCACGTGCGGCTCGAACTGAGGCCCGCCGAACTCCGATCTGAGGCCGTCCATCAGCTTCTTGAGCCTAGGTTTGATTTCCTCAGGCGGAAGTGCCCACACCGAATAAGTATCCTTCTTCGATGCGTCTGCCATGCGACTTTGTAGAATAGCTGAGGAGAAGTAAGAGTGATGTTTGATGACCGCATCGAAACCTCATAACCTCGCCTTGTGGAGGAATTATAATTAATTCATAATTGCTAATCATTGATAAAAATTATTATTTTTATTTTTTTTACGAGTATATCCAACATATATGGAATGGAATAATTTTTTTTTTCGATCATAGGCATCCTCACACTCTGACTAGGTATGGTCTGAATCGAATCCGAACCTGATCTTCGACTATCGGACGATCACGACTTCCAGCGGGACTAATATTTCCTGGTTCATGAGACCCACTTCAAGATCCCACAAACAACAATAGTCAAGGTCCTCAGAGGATTTGAACCTCCGACCTCCCCAATTGAAAGATCAGAAACCGAACCGCTAAATCAAAGCCCTTCAAGATCCCACAAACGCTGGATTCTTAAATCATTCATGTTACCTCTAAAAATTCTATTTTAAATAAGCAGCCTTTAATTATTATAGTCTCGTATTTTAATTATTGTTAGGGTTTAGGATTTAGGATATACACAATGTCACCATAATCCATCCCAATAACTAAGTTGAGTTTAAGGCGAATCTGAACATTGCCACCATAATTCGCACACTCTAACTAAGTTCAGTTTGGAGTGAATTCGAACTTCAACATCATTGTAGGTCGATTTTTTTTTCCTATCATGAGCTATCCTGACACACACGATATTGTCTCTACACTCTAAGTGCAACATGAAGCGAATCATTGTCGATTCTGGAGAGGATTCGACTTCCAAACTCTGATTAATGTCTATCGTTCCAAGTCTATACAGACTACGATAGTCAAGGAGTTCAAATAGATTGACACATGTGAACTACTTCTAAAGATATCAATGCTCGGTCCCTTGACCTATTTCTTGACGGAAATAACTGATTGAAATAAAATATATAAATTTAAAAAGTCTCTTAATGCTTAAGCTTTTAGATGAAGTAGAATTTATGAATTCGAATCCTCAGTATTATCCAATTCATTTAAGAAAGTTACATGTAAAGCTCGATAAGAAGGAAATCAACCTATGAGGAACGTAATGAAATAAAGTATATAACATCAAAATATAATATACTTTTTTAGATTTAAGCTTTTTAGGTGGGGTGTTCATCCAATAATTCAAATTTAGAACACAAATGTTGATTTTATAAATATAAATAAGTTACATTTAGCCATTTAAACATTTTCGACACCAAAAATCACATAGTACATCACCACAAGCAACTTGGTGCTAACTGCTAAGCCTTCTCCTCACCTACTCGGCTAGCTTCACCACCACCACGAAGGACATTCTTCTCCTGCCTATACTTATACCTCCTCGAAACAAACAAATACAGAAAGAAATTGAACAAGCTTATCACAGAAAGCAACCAATAGAAAAGATTCAGATGGCCCAAGTTGATGTTATTCCCATTCAGCCACCCACCGCTCCTCGTCACCCCCTTGGTCACCCTATTCACCACGTCCACCGTGATGGTGCTGAGGTAGTACCCCACCGCCATGGAAGTCCATAGGAAGCAGCTCGACACCGACTTCAAATCCTTGGGCACCTGCGAGTAGAAGAACTCAAGCAGCCCCACGTAGGTGAACATGTCGGCTATTCCGAACACAAAGTACTGTATCGACAGCCAGAAGACGCTGATCGGCAGCGGCGGGTCCCTCAGGGGAACCGCCAGGAGCATGTGATGTTCCCTCGCCACGTTCTTCCTCTTCACCTCGACCACCGCCGCTATGGCCATGGAGATGGAGGAGAGGACCAGCCCCACCCCGACCCGCTGGAGGTAGGTTATCCCCGTGTGCACGCCGGTGAGCCTGCGGGCGAAGGGGACGAAGAGCTTGTCGTAGGCAGGGATTAGGAGGATCAGGAAGGCCACGGGGATGATGGGGAGGGAGGCCGGCGGGAGCCGCACGTGCCTGGTGAGGCTCGTGTCCATGGTCACGCCCTGCTGGATGGAGAAGGTTTGGAGCTGGGCCAGGCATAGGGTCATTATGAAGGTGCAGCAGAAGACGGGGACCATGTTCAGGAGGACCTTCGTGTTTTCGACCTGCGTCACTCGGCAGAGCTTCCACGGGCTTGGCGGGGCGGCGGCTGCTTGCGATGGCTTGATGGCTGCCTTGTCCAAGAACCTGGCGGTTCATTACAAAAGAATCCTCGATCGAATGTCATAACGTTGCATGAAATAAATATGGTAAGTATTTCGACGGTTCTAATTCTTGCGAATTCGCCGAACCTGAACGAATCCGTATGCTCGAGGAACTCCGCCTTACTTGCCGCCTCGCTGTCCTCGTCGATCTCGTACAGCTCGTGGGGGTCCTCCGGAAGGTCGAGGCGTCTATTACGTATCGCCGCGACGAATACCTTGTTAGAAAAAAAAAAAAGCGTGCGAAATTGCTATTAGATCACAAGACGGTCTTAGTTCATGCGCTGTATTGTACGGCGGTAGGCCGACGGTACAAACCTGGATGATCTCGGCGAGCGCGCTACTTCCTTTGGTGGCGTGGATCCTATACTTCGGCAGCCCTAGGCCGAAGATCAAAACCCCGAAGAACATAGCGATGGTACTGGCCGTGAAACCCCAGCCCCATCCCTTATAATCTTGAATCCAAACGAACAGAATTAAACTAACCGCCCCTCCCAAGCACAGCGATAGCAGCAGCCAATTGAAGTAGCTCGACTGCCTTTTCGCCTCGCTAGGGTCCTTGCCGTCGAACTGATCGGCGCCGTGAGATGGTAGCGCTGCCTTTACTCCGCCGGCGCCGAAGGCCACCAAGTAGAGAGCCACGAACAGCAGCGCAGCGTCAGAACCTTGCACTTTAGTACAATGTGAGTGCGGGTCGAATATGTTGCACGGCGGCGGTTTGAGGCTGCTGTAATGGGCTTGAAGTGCTAGCAACCCTAGTCCCTATGTATCAAGAATCAAGACAATAAATTTTAGGGGTTTGTAAAGATTGCTTTTTTTTTTTTCCATGTAATAAGAGACGACGACAGACCAAGAACTCGATCGCTGCAGAAACTAGAACTGCCCGGAACCTTCCGACGTAAGTGTCGGCTAGGAAGGCGACGATGAGGGTTAGAAGGTAAGTGGTCCCCATGTAGGTGGTGAGGATGTTCGCCGCGTCTGCTAAGTCGAAGTGCATTATCATGGTGAAGTATGTCACGAAGTTCACTTGAAGGGCTATCGTCGCCAATTCCTCGAAACCAAATGAAGCTTCGAAAGGTGCAGACAAGAGAAGAGGTAATAAGCATTTGATCGTGGAGCACTCGAGAAGTTATGTATACGTATATTTCGTAAGGAAAAGAATACGTACTTAAGATTAACGTGGAAGCCAACGTTCCGCCATGTTTGTCTCTTCGTGCAGTTCTTCCTCTCCAATCAACCTTCCCTTCTATGAACTTGGTGATATCCTGCAAATCATCGCGGGCACGGTTATTACACGTAATATGTAGTGCGAAGAAACGAAACTGATTTGCATGCGCAAAAAAACGTCTTTACATACCATCGATAGATGACTTGAATGAGTTCAAACTCGAAAGTGTAAGAAAGAACAAGAGCCAAGAATCAAGCTATATATAAGCAAAAGGGGTAACTATGAGAACTGCCAAGACTGATTCTTTCATTAAATAATATTAGGGAACAGTTTCGCCGAATCTGTCCGAACACATCTGTACAAGGGTGACAGTATTTTGCCGTCTTCGAGAGATATATTCCATTCGAACATACGACAGTTTCAATGGCGAGAACAGCGTTCTCTTCATCGTTTTTTTAAGTTGCGCATTTTGAGTTTGACATCTTTGTCATTCTCCAGGTGGACGTTAGCTTCAACATCTGCATCACTCTTGCTGATTGAAGAGCTCATCAGTATTAAAGAATGCGATATCACAGACGAATCGAAAGTTTTCTTTAAGTTCAACAATTTCACTTTCTGAGTTCATATTTTTTTTATTCTAATACAGCAATTTCTGGGACGGTTTCCATGTCTTTAGGGCAGGTGGAGCAGAAACAAGACAACCAATAAAACTGAAACCCTTTTGTCTCTGCATGAGCAACTCACAACTGCAACTCACTGTCTTGATGATGACATTGAATTGTTTATGAGGACGAAAACGAACGGTTTCAGACCGAAGAGAATGCTCAAGCAAAATGCCCTAAACGTTTATCAACAAATGTACAGTAAGAATGAAAAAGTATAGCAATAATAAACCTGTCAGGTCCAAGTAACAAAGCTCTAAAAGTAATCCACATCAGTAGTTCAACAGAGAATACTTCACCCGCAAAACGATCTTCCCTTTATCAACTCCGAGCTTCGCGCCCGTGACAAGCCAGTGACCGGGCAAGTCCTGAGGCCCTTTAGACATTTCGGTCATATCAACGATCTTCGCCAGTTTCCCAGATTGTCCTGAAGAATCACCTTTCTCACCAGCCAGCGATGAACTCGACGAACCGTCTTGTTTAAGCCCAGAAGATAGATTCAGGGGACTATGGTCCCAAACGGATCGCCTGATAGTACAGCCTGGTACTTTCGAAAAGAGAAGCTTGAGGTGAAGCACGCTCTTGGCCCCGAAATCCCAGACGCCTAGCTGAGCGCCCGTGACTATGTGAACGCCGGAGAGATCTCCTATGCACGTGTCTGTGTATTCGATCGGTGCGGTGCTCACGTGCGAGAAGTTCTTCCACTTGATGGGCTCGAACCAGCGGCTGTCCTGCTCCTCGGGTCCTTGCCATTTGGGTGCACCGATGGCTACGTGAGCGTCCCAGTGCGGCTGGAGAATCTTGGGGAGGGAAACTAAGTGCTGCAAGTTGATGGTGAGACGGTTTTGTTTGGCGCCTTCTAAGGTGAGTTTGAGCCCGGTCACTGGTTTACGCCCGACTGTTACCTGGAATTTATGGCGGATATACGAAATGTTAGAACATAGAATTATCGAGGACGGTTAACAGTTGGAAAATCGAAAAATGTAATACATTATTACCTGATCTGGGCTAACATAAAGCTTCGGACCCATGAGACTGAAGTGTAGATATGGACATACGGGCTCTTTCCTTTGAAGGTTTTTCTGCTCGGGAGCCCAAACCCGAGATATCTGGAAATCTAGGAAATGCTGCAGATCCTCAATAGGTGGCTTGTCTGTAGAAAAATCGAAAGGAGATGTAATTAGTCGTTCATCAAAGAAGGTTTTCCCAGCATATTATGACAGAATATGCAATATTAAGAGCTAAAATAATTACAACAAATGAACACACACATTTCTGGTAAGGGCAAAGATTTTGCACCGTCAGAGAAGTTTTCCAAAAGAAAATGTGCAAAGCATAGAAAGATTCTTACACTCCAAATAGAGCTCAATAGCACGAGCCAAGTGTTTTATTCCAGGAACATCTTCAAGCAAAGACACGATGGGTGTAAATGTCATGTTAATCACATCTGGCGCTCCATGTACGGTTTTGGCCCACTTATCATAGCTCTGCTCGAGGTCATCCCCTCCCCTTCTTCTGAATATAACCGTAACGTCCTGAAAAAATCATATTTATATCAACTAACTTAAAAACTTTCATCAATTTGAAACTAGAGTTCCATCTCTTTGATGAGAAAGAACTATCTTAGAAAGAATCAAATGTGAGAAAAAATGATAACTTCATCAGACCAACCTTGTCCTTGAATTTTAAGGCTCCGGGATTTGAAATGTTCTTCGAATCTGAAAACCTCTGCTCTCCAATGTCTTTCACATAGTTTTCAACATCGATAACTGACAAAGGAGACGATTGGTGCTGCCTTACGTATACTACATCCCTTCCTCCAATCGTTGCTGAAGTCACTATATGCGTACCGTAGTTCTCAATAAAACTGGGAGATAAAACTTGTCGTCATTGAATAAGAAATTATACATAAACCAAAAAAAACCATCGGAGCATTAACTGCAAACAGAGAACTAGAACTAAAAGTTCCTTTTAAGTTCCCAAAACATATGAACTCTACATTATTTCTCCATTATGGTTGTCCAAGACAGTCAAACAAAATATAAAT
The DNA here is from genome assembly GCA_028392965.1 of Lindernia subracemosa. Taxonomy (NCBI): domain Eukaryota; kingdom Viridiplantae; phylum Streptophyta; class Magnoliopsida; order Lamiales; family Linderniaceae; genus Vandellia; species Vandellia subracemosa. Next base: position 4,069,962 of record JAQPCC010000006.1, read on the forward strand.
AAGGAAAGAACGCTCACCTAGCCAAAGAAGCAGGATCCCAAGAATAAGGAACGGCAGATTTAATCTCATCGCGCAAGACGAAATCGGAAGTTGCAAATTCGACTGTAAACAATGAAATGTTACATCCAACCATTGCAAGAGATTTAGTGGTGGCTGCATCTAGTTGCGAAGAGCCACTGCAGTTAAACATCGCATTAAAGTTTCCAAGGGGCGTTTCCCCTGGTAAGTCGGATTTTTCGTTGAAGTATCTTGCCATCTGTAAAAGCCAAGTGTCAATTGAGCAACCTCAAATTTCACAAAAAGTCAGAGGTTAAACCAAGCTTCCATGAATCAAGATGGAAGATAACGTGATCATGCTTCTCTAACAGCCCGATTATCCATCATAGAAATGGAATCTGATACTAAATCCTTAAACACCTCTCAGAGACACAAGCAAATACATCATATCTTCCAATTATCTAAACCAATCCATGTAAAATCCTTGGACATATTTATAGATGAGATTATGCAATAAGAAAAGGAGAAACTGAATATGCAACAAATGACTGACCTCGCCGAAGCTCCATACAGGCGTCTTCTCATGAGAAATCTGCCCTCTTGAGCATAAGATATCAACCGAAACATTTGGAATCTTACAAGATTCGGAAACTTCGAGGTCCCTCGTTTGCTGCTCATCAATATGCACCAAGCGCGAGCCAGGAGCTCCTTTACAGTACAACAATCTGATGTCAGATGTTACATCAAATCCACGGCCCAGAGCTTGAATCGAATTGCTGATGGTGGTGATCAGTGCATTTTCTGGGACTGCTGAGCCAGCGTTGCTCGCGGCGTTGTCGCCCATTGGAGGTGAAGCCATGGAAATCACTTCAAAGAGACTCAACTCAAAAACGCCTCATGGCCTCCAAATAATGCTGGGTTTTTCCTGAAAAAAAATAATTTACTAATCGATTGGATCTCTACAAAAACAAGATTTGATCTTTGTAGCTGTCTCCACGAAAAAGATTGAATTTTGGGGAGGGGGGTTTCTTTTTCTTGACGATTTCTTTCCTCCGACAAAAGGTAATGAAGTTGCGATGGCGGTGTTGGTGAGTCAAAGGTTAGACTTTGAACTTAACAATGTTGTTTTGTTTGGGTGGGCGACTTCTTCAATGTAAGTATATGATAATAATAATAATAATGTAATGTTACGTTTGGTTTATTGTTTAGATTCATTAAAATCAAAGAGGAAGTGTTGACTGCTGATAGATATGGAACAAACAAACAAACGCGTCGTCCTTTATTTTGGATAATAATCTTCAGTTTTGTTGACTACTACGCTTTTTTTCTTCCTTCCCTTCCTTCTTCATTACACTAATTTTCTTTTCTTCTGTTTAGATTAGGCTTAGGGCTCGAGCCAAGTAATCTAATATGATCAGAGGAAACAAAAATGGCCCTCTATTTACCATATCAAACGATTACGTTTATCAAAAATGGAATAAACTTATAACCTAATTCATCATCGAGTTTTCTCCGCCGGAGTAAGATGTCCCATCTGATCGGTGAGGTTATTTACGCTCCTCATTTTCCGCCAACGACTCCTATGATCGCTAGATTTGGTTTTGCTTTTCTTACCACTAGCTTCTTGTGTTCCATGTTGAACTTCAGACTCTCAACTGCTCCAATAAATCCTTGTTCGAACTTAGAAGAGAACTAGCATTTCAGAAGTAGTAGCCATTTGATTGTCTTCAAGATTCGTTTCGTCGACTGAGAAACTATTGCCGGGAAACTTTCTTTTAAGATCGTGAGCTTTTCACTTGTGGCATGGCTTCTTTAATGCTCGGGAAATAGCTGACAGCACGGTATTTATATAGAGGTGATGTGGCGATTACATGGCCGGCCGGCAAAGTGTCCTACATGTCAAGCACTGCGTGTGGAGGCGGCAGCGGCGAAAAAACTGGGGAGTCTCGACCCTTCTTTTATTACACACAGATTAGGAATGTGAATGCTCTTACTGTCTGGGAATCTTGACTAAAGTTGTCTTAGACTATTCTACTATGTCTGAATTTGTACGGATGCTCGGACGAAAAATGGATGTGATCTAATGTACCTGCTGCAATAACTTCCGACAAATGCAATGAAAGATTTCCATCAAGTGAAGATCAACAACCAAAGCCAAGAACAGAGTCGTCAGTTGCAGAGATCTCAACTAGCTCGTCTTCACCGAGCTCTGATGAGATCAGTACAGATATATTATGTAGTGTTGTTGATGATGAGGATGATGGAGCTTTTGTCTTTGATGGGATTCAAAAGTGTAACATTGAGCCATGATTTAATGAAAAAATTTTGTATATAAATTGACATCCACCAAAGAACAAAACCTTTTTTTTCCCCCAGAAAACACTATAATACAGGCACAGAAATGGACAAAGGTATAGCAACGTATCCCATACCATAATGTAATGAAGCACCGTTACCATTACTCTCGCACCGCTGAAAAACCCTAGCGAGCGAAGCAGCTTTTCGTCTGGCTCGTTTGGTCCCCGTGAACAGCAAGCTCTGCAGCAGACCAGCCAGAGCAGGAGCCTTCACCACCTTAGCCGTAGCGGCTGGACCGCCGGTCCGGCAAAGCTCGAGCAGAGCCGCGACCGAATTCTCTTTTCCCTTCGGCGTCCCACACCTCATCATAGCAATGAGCCCTTCGATGGCCATCTCTTCTTTGGCAACAGCTTCGGCTCCCAAAGGCTGCCTCACGATCAGAGCCAAAGCTCCTGCAGATTCTTCGCACACCCCCTCGAGGCTCAGGCCTTCGACGAGAGCCATTACAGCCCCCGATTCGATCATTCTGGCACAGTTCTCGGCGTGCGTGGACAAGTTGAATAAGGCTGTTACGGCGTCTCTTTGGCCTCTAGGTGTGCCTTCTCTTAACAACCGGGATATAGCTTCTGCAGCTCCTTCCTCTGACGCGATCTGCTTCTTGAATTCGTGGACGGCAGATAGGCTAAACAACGTAGCAGCGGCGTTTTCTCTTGCCTCGGTGGTTTTCCCTTGTCTTAAGACCTCGACGATCGAGCTCAGACAACCTTGTACTTCCATGATCTTGCCCTTGTTCTTGTCGTAAATGGAGAGGTTCAGCATAGCGGTCACTGCGTTTTCTTGCGTGAGAGCATCCGAGGAAGAGAGGAGACGGTTCAGAAGAGGGATGGCTCCCGCCTCGGCAATGCAAGAACGGTTTTCCCTACCGTTTTTAGCCAGCAGCCTAATCTCTCTAGCGGCTACAGTCATGGCCCTCGGTGTTCCATTGTCAAGCTGTTCGACAAGTAGAGCTGTTGTAGCTTTAGTAGCTACCATGAAGGCTTTGCTCGGGGAGTACCGCGGGATTACGGAGTAATATTCCGGGCTTTCGGGCGGGTCGTGTGTAATCCCGCTGGCCACACACCACTGTTTGATCAGTTTCCTCAAAGCTCGATTCGGGACCAGCTTCGTCGTGTAAGAGAGCGTTTGGCCCGATTTAGGACAGGTTTTGTGTCCTTCTTCGATCCATCTCCTTATCGAGGCGCGATCGTATGTTTGACCCGTCGATACCACGACTGGGTCTTTCATCAAATCCAACGATATGGGACAGCAGAAATCTTTCGGCACATTGACGAAGGTGTTCCTAATTTGTCGAGCAATCAAACCCTTCTCACCTCTTTTATGTTTCCACTCGTCTGATTCGCCTCCTTCGTCTTCGAACCTAAACAGCAAGAATCTACAGTATCTCATCACAGCCACGAAACCGTTGATCACCGAAGCTGTGGGCTCGGCATCTCCATCATCGTCCACGATGTGTTCTTGTAAGAATCCAATCTCAGCTCTAAAGCCTTCCACATCACGGAGCTTCAGCTCTTCTACGAAGAAAGAATACAAATCGCCCTTCGCAGGAACATTTCCCGCCTCGAACTCGTTCAAGAAACCGTACAACCTTAACCTCAACGAAGTTTCCCGCTCGCCGACGGCGGACAACCTCGACTGAGTTCTCAACAGCTCGATCTGTTCCCTAACATCATCGGAAAGACTAGGGACTTCTCCCAAAGGGACAACGTCCAAAAGGGTCGATAGTTGTCGGCCTACATCGTGGAAATGTCCAGATATCGCGTGGATTTGGATCAACAGCCACAATTTGCTCGAACGCCCAACGTAGTCGATCAAGATTTTCGACCTGTAAAGCACGAGGTACAACTCTTTGAAGCATAGAAACGCAGTCTGACCTAATCTCGAAGAACCCACGTCGGAGAACTCATCAACCAGCGTTGAAACCACCTCGACTCTACGGATTAACGATCGGCAGCTCTCGCCCAAGAAAAAAGGCGCCTTTTTTCCCTCGCCGGAGAAAGAACACATCAACTCCCTGCAGAGGGAACGAAGAGCCTCCAAAACGCCGTCGTTCGGTAGATCCACGGGGGCGACGAACGATTCCAGAGGAGGCGATCGACGCCTCCTCAGCGATGAAAACATCACAGCTGACGCCATATAATTCAAACACTATCCAACGAAAAAAAAAAGTACGAGCGAAAATTTCAACCAGGAGTAAAGAAGCTAGCAATAAGGTCTTTGTGAGTATTATTGCGTTTGTCGGGCGTTAAATAGAGTAGAAACATGAAACATAATAAATACTACGGTCTGAGAATCCGCGTGCTAAAGCGAAGTAGATAGAATAGAATAGAGAAGAATGGCGAAGATGGCTGGCTTTTCCTTGGATTGGAAATTGTAATTGACTTAGTTGCTTTATTATAAATAAATAAATAAAAAATGATATATGTTTTGTGTTTTCTTTCTTGGGGAAATTCCGTTTCAGACCCCATCGAATTTTAAAATTCCACTTAAATACCACTTTACTTATTTTTTCCTCTTAAATACCGATCTGACGAAAGATTCCTGTTTAGTACCCCAAACATTGAAAAGACGAAACTAACCTTACATAAATGACTCAAAGAAGCTCTATGATTATTATATCAACTGTCGCGAGTATTATACCAAGAAAGCACGCTAATATACCGGAACATGAAGGCGCAATTCTACTAACAAACAAAGAAAGAATACCAGCTCTCGCCAATATTATACCAGAAAAATACCAAAGCATCACGATACCGTCAAAATCACTATTATACCTACAAGTACAAAAATTATACCAACTGAAAACTGAAACAACTATTCCAGCTAATCTAATTATTATACCAAAAAAGCAGAAAAATATACCAAGAAAAGTATCAATCATACCAATATATATGGATCAATTTTACCGATAATTGTACTAACAAGTCTGTTAATTATACCAACAAATACCAAAATCATACCAACAAAGTACCGAAATAAATATGAAAATTATAAGAATAGTATTTATTAGACCAATAATTATACCAACAGAACTAGTTATTATACCACTAAATATGAAAATTATACCAACAGAGTAAAGCAAATTAACTATTCCTGAAAGTCAAATAATTATAACATAGTACCAGCAGACGTATCGATTATACCAATAAATACTGATCAATTCCACACAAAATTATACCAACAGACTAAATCGGCATACCAAAAAAGGCAAAACATGTACTAACAAGTATGTTAATTATACCAACAAATACCAAAATCATACCAACAGAGTACCGAAATAAATATGAAAATTATAAGAATAGTATTTATTAGACCAATAATTATACCAAGAAAACTAGTTATTATACCACGAAATATAAAAATTATACCAACAAAGTAAAGCAAATTAACTATTCCTGAAAGTCAAATAATTATAACATAGTACCAGCAGACGTATCGATTATACCAATAAATACTGATCAATTCCACACAAAATTATACCAACAGACTAAATCGGCATACCAAAAAAGGCAAAACATGTACTAACTGAGTGCGTAAATAACAATTCCAGCAAACGTACTTATCATACTATCAAATTCCGATCTTTTACCAGTAATTACACCAACAGATTTCGTTATTATACCAATAACTTACGAACGATTGGTTAACAGTGTTATACTGACACAGAAATTTTGAAGTTTTTATCCCAACAAATGAACGATGTTACTGTTCAGTATTATACCAACTCCCATCACAATTATACCAGTTTAAACTAATTATGCCGACAGTTATCTGCTAATTAAACTTAGTAAATGTTGCAATTATAACATCAGTGTTGATGACTAGATCACCAAATAACTATTATACCAATAGTACTGCATATCATACCAATAAATATCATTAATAATTTTATGTTTTATATACCAACAAAGCTAGGGATTATACCATCAGTCATGATTATAATATCAACCGACGTTTATACCAATATTTCCGCTTATTGTACATGTTATGCCCGTTATTGTACCTTTAAGTTCAATTATTTTACCAAAATATTTATTACTTATTATTTACTGTATAATTTAAATTATATAATCGAAAGGTGTTATTACACCACAACATCTTATTTTTGTACCATGACTTATTATTATTATACTAACACAGAAATTTTGAACTTTTTGTAGTATAATTTTAACCAAATAAACGAGCTATTCATTACACGAGATATTCAATTAGACCGACAAACCCTTCAATCGAGTACGAAAAGTGAAGATTGACTAAACCCATCCCGGAAATCTTCCCTGGCCGACCTCGTCGACGGAGTTACCCACCTGAGGTTTGAGATGTTTACGTTTTTATTTGCTAATGTTGCTTTCGAATTCGTTGATTTGGGGGTTTCGTTTGGGGATTTGGTTAAATTTGTTGTGGTCCTGGTTTTCGAATGTTGACTCGTTTTTCCCTCGGAAACAGTTTAAAAATGGCAAAGAAGAGGAAAACTGAGCAGACGACTAACGAAGAGTCGACGGTAGCTGAGGCTTCTACGGCATCAAGCAGACGAACCCGGTGCCATGTGGGGTGTTTTCGGGATCAGATGGACAAGTTGTGGACTACGGTCAGCGAGGAGCATAAGCGGGCTGTAAGTAGGTGTCCGTTTGCTCATTTTTTAAAGATACACCCTGTGGAAATACCACAGGGTCGTCTAGAAGGAATTTTAGGTCGTTTTAACGCAGATGTATGTAGCTTTAGGTTCGGACTGGAGACTTTAATTCCATTTAAAAAAGTAAAATTTAATTTGTTGGGACATTAAACTGAGGAACTGGTATGAGTGAGCTTTTAAGTTGGTATGATTACTACTTTTGATGCTATTACAAATCCTTCGAACACAAAGAAAATACTTATATTGGTATAATTAGCTTCTTTATCGGCTTAACAATCGCATAACAACATTTCTGAATAAGTTGGTATAAGAACAACAAGAACTTGGTATAATAGTCTGTTCGTAAAGGGAAACTTTCAATTTTTTGGGTATATTATCCAACAGCAAAAGGTTTCTAAATTTCGTATTTTGGTATGATTACATACGGGTGTTAGTATAATAATCGGGAAATAGTTCATTAACGATTGGTACAATCGAAAAAGGTATTGGTATATTAAAAACTATAAAAATCTGTGAAAACATTCAGAACTAATATGATAAACACTTGTATTGGTATAATTCACTCAATATATTGGTATAATATGAGTTTTGTTGGTATAATTAGCTTCTTTATCGGCTTAACAATCGCATAACAACATTTCTGAATAAGTTGGTATAAGAACAACAAGAACTTGGTATAATAGTCTGTTCGTAAAGGGAAACTTTCAATTTTTTGGGTATATTATCCAACAGCAAAAGGTTTCTAAATTTCGTATTTTGGTATGATTACATACGGGTGTTAGTATAATAATCGGGAAATAGTTCATTAACGATTGGTACAATCGAAAAAGGTATTGGTATATTAAAAACTATAAAAATCTGTGAAAACATTCAGAACTAGTATGATAAACACTTGTATTGGTATAATTCACTCAATATATTGGTATAATATGAGTTTTGTTGGTATAATTAATCGTAAGCTAATCGTTCAGTATTTATTGGTATATAATGAGCTCTGTTGGTATAATTAAAAATGAATTTTATTTTTGCCGGTATAATAATCAGGTCCATTGGGATTATGTTATGCAGTATACTTCCCGAGTATAATATCTAATGTAATTGGTAAAATGTCTGTCTTTTGTTGGTAAAATGGTCAAAAATTGGATGAATAATTTACAAAATTATAAATGAATTTTTGGTACAATTTAGATATTTGTTGGTACAGGTAATGTATCTGTTGGATGAGTATCTATTGGTACAATAGGCTCTTGCGTTGGTATAATACTCTACGTTGTTGGTGTAATTATCCGATTTACTGGATTGATTATTTGATTATTTTGTTGGTACAATCTTTTCGTTTGCTAGTATAATAGTGATGTTTGACCGTAGCAGATGCGAAAACTATATTTACCGGACTAGTTATTTCTGTATTCTATTAGCATAATTTTTAAATTATTTGGTATAATAATAGTGTCTATCGGTACAATTTTCGGTAAATTCTCAGTGTTTATTGGTATAATCTGTACTGCTGATGGTATTATGTTATGTGCTTTACTATAATAATTTGATTTCCTGGAGTAGTTATTTTCAGTAATCTGTTAGTATAATTATCATGTTTATTGGTATAATTATTATTTTTCTTGGTAATATTATTGGTATAATTGATCAGTATCTAATAGTACAATTTATTCTTTTCTTGGTATAATTATTCTGTAAGTTGGTATAATATTTCGATTTACTGGAAAAGTTATTTGAGCATTCTGTTGGTTTAATAATTGTATTTGTTAGTATAATAGTGACGTTTGACTGTATTACATGCGAAATCACTTCATATATTATTGGTAAAATAATGATGACAGTTGGTATGATGCTTTAACAATATATTGGTATAATATTGGTGTGATATGTTATTCTTTCTTTGTTTGTTAGTAGAATTGCGCCTTCAGGTTCCGGTATAATAACGTGCTTTCTTGGTATAATACTCGCGAAAGTTGATATAATAATCATAGAGCTTCTCTGAGTGATTTAAGAGAGGCTAGTTTCGTCTTTTCGTATCTTTTCGGTACTAAACAGGAATATTTTTGCAGATCGGTGTTTAAGAGGAAAAAATAAGTAAAGTGGTATTTAAGTGGAATTTTAAAATTCGATGGGGTCTGAAACGGAATTTTCCCTTCTTTCTTCGAGTTGATTAAAAAATTAAGGTAAGTTACGGTTGATAACCTGTGTTTAAGATTTTTTCTGTTGGTGTCCAAAATTATTTTCAATTTCGATTAGTACCCTGTGTTTAAGCCTTTTCCAGTTGGTACCTGAAGTATTTTTCAATTCCGATTGGTATCCCTGTGTTTAAAGCTTTTCCAGTTGGTACCTAAAGTATTTTTCAATTTCGATAGGTAACCTTAAATTGTGACAAAATATAACTCCGCAATTTTAAAAGACTAAAAAATAAGATCTTTAGGTGTAGGCACGCTAGTTGCTAACGGAATTCTAGAAAAGATAAAAAAATGGTTCATACACCTAAATATCCCATTTTCTATCTTTTAAAATCGCGGGATAATGTTTGTCATACCTTAGGATTATCTACTGGAATTGAAAAATACTTTGGACACCAACTGAAAAAGCCTTTAAACACATGGATAACAACCGGAATTGAAAAATACTTTGTGCACCAAATGAAAAAAGCTTACACAGGGGTATCAATCAAAATTGAAAATAACTTTGGACGGAAAAGTCTTAAACATAGTATTACCAACCGGAATTTCCCAAAAATAAAAAATAAGTTTTGCTTCTTTAGAATAATTAATTAACTTCCACCCTAAACACCACATAAAACGACGACTCTGTGTGCCGTTAGGATCCAGCCACGTGCTTCAAATCCACGGTCAACGATATAACCGAACGACACTTCTAACACTTGTAAGTTGTAACTAGTAAATCTTTGTAATAAATTAATAATATGTTGTTTTTGTTACGTTTAAGATAGCCCTTGTCGACATGATATTACCAAGAAACTATATAACCAACACGCTTTCACCATCTGATCTAACCAAGGAATTGAAATTATATCAACAATAAATTCTAATATTTAATATTGTTGAATTATTAATATCGTGTCAACAATATAACAGTTGGCCGATATCGTCCACCACATGCAAGAAATTTTTTTTTCTAGAACTCTAATAACCATGAACTTTCTAGAGAAGCATCATACATTAATTAGCAGGTCATAAGTCAAAAAAAAAATAATAATAGTAATATAGTCTTGTTCTGTTTTTGGAAGTTAGATTTTGTTTCAATTGCTTTTGGAATATATATAAATTTATATAAGTAATTAAATGGAATAATAAAATTATGGAGAGAAATAGAAAGAGCAGCTCCTTCATAACATTGTCTTGATGGTAGCTTTTCCATGTTTTGTATGAAAGAAACTTTTAACACATCAGATATGATTGCAATCAACTAGAGAATAGAAGCGATTTACAGCAATATTCACACACGACTCTTCACAAAAGAAATGTTTTTTTTTTCAGCTGTCACGGATCAAATTTGTGGGCTCGCTCAAAACATATTTGGGCAACTCATACTTGGCACCTGCAATTTACGACCATGAACTCATATACAGGAGGTGTAATATGGTTTTGAAGAAAAATTACATATATATATATATATATATTATACGCCGAACCTCTTTCATCGTAGGAAACCGTTAAGTCGGCGTTTTGAACGATGACGCCAGCACTATCCACAATAGCCTGAGCAAGGGTCAAATCAGCTTCGGCTGCAGCTCTAAGTGCTTCCCAAATCTCTGATATGATGAGGAAGGATTAAAATTTAAATATAGAGCAGCTGAAACATTTGCCTAGATACTCAACTTCAACCTTCTTAAGAATAATACAATGAAGAAACGTGGAAGGGTCCAAGATTCAATGACCACCATCTTCGAGGGTGGGTTTTTGCAGCATAGACCAGTGCGGTGAATTCGTGTGGAAAAATGTAGGCGTATCAAACAACAGTTACATGAGGCTTCGACTGTTTTTGTTTACACTTTTTGTTTTCTTTTTCTTACCAGAATTATAATCCCTAACACAGCCTAAAGAGCACCTGAATGACGAGAAATTGTATTATGATATGTAACATACCTTTCCTACCACCATAGTGTGGAGCAGTGTCCCAGAACTCCTCACGCATCCTTGCCAGCTGAGCCTTAGTTATAGGTTCTGTATGCTTCCATGGTTTTGGTTTCCTTATCTTCTTCGAAGCATCTGAAGTAGAACAAACTAAAAAATCAGCAACCAAGGATCGTTCGTCAGCCAAGCAGCATCAGGAAACATATGTAATCGAATTTTCTCGCTCATGGAAAAGCCTTGGCAGAACACATCAACCACATTCAACCCACAGAATGTCCATACATCATCAACAAGAAAGGTCCATTGTATAAAGTGACAGTAGCCTTAGTCTACAAAAAATGGATTAGAAATTCGTATGGAGGCAACAAAAGAAATGAAGATACAATAAAAAAAAAACAATATCCCACGGTGTGCCTACAACAAGTGGGGACTTTAAGTTTTACAAGACATGATTCTGCGACTTTGATTTAGTGGTAAGGAGCCACTTTCACACCTCTTAGCTTCTCTTTTCCTAAAATTAAACTCATCATTCATCCCTCCAACTCCAACTATTGTACAGAAGACAAGCAAAATAAAAGCAATACTAACCCAAAAAATCACAACACTAGCTAGACATCTAAACCAAAAGCTCAAATAAGGGGCCAATCGCCCAATACATAACCGACAAAGTCAACACCCAAATCAGTGAACAAAGAAGGTCAAAATAAAAAAGAAAGATGTTACTGAAATCGAGCCGATAGCAAAACCTAAATTACCATCAGCCTTCTCACGCGATCCAGCGCAACCCATCTTGGGATTTCGATACGGTTGAAGCTTTTCTCCGCGCCCCGCCCACAAATCCAAGACAGAAAGCCAAATCGCGGGCAGAAGTTCTTCACAATATTACACTTTGAAACGATGCGTGTAGACGAATCTAAGCGTCCTATGTTGTTCTTGTCCAGTAAATCTGTAGCTATTTCCCCTAAACTAACCTACTGTGAAGAAAAAACGAAAAAAAAAATCAAATTACAATATAATGGTGTTTCAACGTGGAAGCAATTAATAAATTGGGCCGAACCGTGATGCCTAAATGGGCCTCAGCAGGGACTATATTGGCCCAACGTTGTCTTCGGTTGTGGGCCCATGTGCCAACTCCTTTCGTGCCAACAAAATTTGATATAAATGCATATATATAAATATATATATATATATATATATATATATATACGGGAAAAACCCAAAATGATCCCAATGTTTACCTAGAGTTACGATTTTTTGAGCACGTATGAGATTTCCTATAAAATTGACGTTTATCGTGACAAAGGATCAAATTGGTCCAAAATCGACAACATTGGACACTAATTTGATTCACGCGAAACATCGAAGACTAAATTGGTTCATAGGGTAAACATTGAGACCATTTGGATTTTATCCGTACTAACACATAGATTTTAAAAGGTATGAAGAGATGCCAATGAGGCCTAGTGGTCAAGTAAGAGGCCTTAAGAATTTGTGGGTTAGGTCGTGGGATCAAATTCCCCTTCCCACAATTCCTTGAGTAGTCCCTATGGGATTTATTTATCATGATTATCGTTGTCAAGTGGGTTTGAGACGTATTCATCTGACCCCGGGGATTAGTCCCACCATTGGAATGTGTGGCGCAATTAAGCATCCGCCATGTCTGTGTGGTGCAATGCTCACGCCGGTATTTAGGGGTTTGAGACGTATTCATTTGATCCGAGGATTAGTCGCACCACTGGAGTGTGTGGCGCAATTAAGCCTCCGCTGGTGCAAAGCTCACGCCGATATTTAGGGGCTAGCTCATAGTCAGATCGAGTGGGGATACTCGGAACCAAAAAAAAGGAAAAAAAAAAGATACGAAGAGATGCCATAATAAAAGAGATAGTGGAGTGGAGCCTTGGCGTTTGCTTGAAGAAGACAATACATTCCTTGGTTGCCTAAACCAATATATCATGAAGGTCGTCATTGATTGAGTAATAATTGAATGCAATCTTCATTCAGTACCTATTTTATTGCTGACATTGATAGGCTAGGCTGCTCCGAATTTAGAAAATTTGATTCATTCATTAATGAGAAATTATGAATTCACGGATGCCATTAATAATAAACTGCATTAAATTGATGATAGTGAAACTGATACACACATTTTTTCACGAGCCTCACAGAGTCAATGTACTATAAATATATTATAAATATTATCTTTTTGACAATTAATTATTCGAAATAAATAGTATATTTATATTTAGCTATGCGTGGACGATTAATAGCTAAACTCCATTTTTTTTTCCTTAAAAGAACAAATTGTCACAAGCACATATTTGTAACTATACCTACTCTTTTATAGTAAAGCTATATTGGGAAAACTTCACTTGGGATCAATTATATGCATGGTGTGTCTATATATGTAGTATATTTATTTACTACAATTATTTGCAGTTGAGCAACAAACTTTGCACCAATTTGCAATTACAACATGAACTTTAAAACCTGTCAATTAACGTTGTCAACTTTCCTGATTTTACAATTGGCTACACGAATTTCGTTTTTCGAAAAAGTAAGCTGACGGGGTAAATGAGATTCATGTAGTCAATTGCAATTTTTGCAAAGTTGACGAAGTTAATTGACAATTCTTTAATCCATGTTATGATTGCAAATCGGTGCAAAGATAATGTATTTAAATGCAAATATCTATACTTATTTATTATGGTTCAACACCTTTATAGTAACTAACTTTCAATCATTTGGTATGCCATGGATAATTACAATTTTACCATTTAATTGTTTTTTATTCCAATTTTATCATTTAATTAATATTTTATTTATTAAATATGGTAAATTAATAAAAAAATATTAATCTATAAAATAATATTATATATTTATATTTTATTGCACACGCATTTGAGTGTGCCTAAAATACTAATACTATTTATTAACATTGCTATCTTTATTTTAGAAAAAATAAAAATAAAATGAAGGTTAACTAACTTTGCTACCACAAGGCCACCATCAACATTAGGCCATCGGTCGATGTTTGTTGGTGTGGCCAACCAATTCAAGTGACAAGACACACACGTAATTTAAATCCATAATAATTAATAAAAAAGAAAGCATCCATATACTATTTAATCAAATTTAATAAAAGGCTTTGATTTAAAAACAACATGCAATGCAAACGGTATTCCTACATTGGAAATAAATATAAAATAATAACCTAAACCTCAATCAAAATAGTCGTCCAATGTCAAATAATATATATAATATAATATGATATTAGCTACAGTATGACAATCACATAACTGTACACTTCCATGTGCACAAATCTACGCTACACTATCCAAAATGAAAGATAAACTCACCAATAAGCAATCGAATCGAATGAGCCAAAATAACAAAAAAAAAAAAAAAGTGAATACTTAACTTAACCAAAGTTAATGGCCAACCCCAGGACTAGGGACAGACCTTAAGCGACGATCAATGAGCTTTTCATGGTGCCCTTTCTTGCTTGCCGTCGTCGAAGCTGCCACTTCGCCTTTAGGAAGGGACGACGACGACGTTAAGTACAAATCCCTCACATAGTTGTCGGAATATGAAGGTCTTGAAACCTTCTTATCTTCTAGAATCGTCGGTGATTGTATAAGCTTTCTTGCACCACTTGTTGATGGCACGATGATGAAGAAGAAGGCTACTGTTATTAATATTATCAGTAATACGTCTTTATTGGCCATGGCCATTTCATATGAATGTTGAGAGAGAGAGAGAGAGAGAGAGAGAGATATGATAATGTTAATGGGAACACAACGTAACTTTCGAACAGCTATAATTTATATATTACTAAAGTGTTACTTTATTAGAAAAAATAGCCCATCTGATAATTACTAGACATGCATGAATGGTATTAGAAAATGGTGTAACAACTGTTGTATGGATAGCTAATTTTATTACATTATTATGCAATGGGGAAATACATTATTGACTAAAATCGTGCACCATGAGAGTACCTCGCATTATTGACTAAAACACTGAAAAATAACCATTTATATATATTTTATTTCTAATTAAGCTTGTGATTGATTATTAAAGTTTGTTGACAATGGCTTATATTGTCAAAGTGGAAGAGGCCTACGCCTAGAGAGAAACGTCATTGCCGGATAATGTACGGACAGGAGAGGTCCATGGACCATAATCTATGTCCTCAGATTAGGTGTTCGACCTTAGACAACATTTATCTTCTTAAGTTAGAATAATTTGATCGAGATGACTTAATGTAATAATGTAATATTTATATTATGATGTCTTAATATGTGGGGATAATGTTTTTAACGTTATATTTTAGAATCTTTGTAATTGTAAGTCCTTTGGGTGTATATTACGAGCAAGATCTAAATGTTTTAATAAAAAAATTTAATGCTGTATCATATAACAATAATTTTAAGGAACATATTATATAATTATTGTAAATTGAGCCTTAAACACATCTAACTGGGCTTCAAAAATCTATAGTTGGGCCTTGATACAGCGCTTTTGGAATATACTGGAGAGTATCGCATATTAAGGCACCGCAGAGAAGTTCCAAGATTATTGCCTACGTTGTTCCTTTCGTCACTGTTACAGTATGTATGTGTGGTGTGCATTTACTCTCCAGCAGTTTCTATGAACCATTCATCATCTGTATTTGATCGTCCAATATCAAAATCTTGAGCTATTTTCTTTTCCTTATTGTAGCTAATGTTACTATTTGTTGCTGCTGATAATGGCATGTCAGAATCCTAGTACCATAACGAGTTACAATCCTCAATTTTCTTGTCCAAGAATTCCCAAGGTAAGGGCTGTCTTTATCTGCATTTTCGTTCATTTTTCTAGTGTTTCATTGCTAGATTATAGTCCTTTCACTATTTCCCCCCCCTAAAGATTCGATTTTGATTACTAAATTAGAGTCCTAACATTGGTTTCATCTTCACTTACACCTTTTTTTCTGGGCAACTGCAGGTTGTGTCGTGTTCATGTTCACCACTTCAAAACCCATTTTTGCAGCGTAGGCCTCAGGCATTAGTTTACAAGAATAGGCTATCGTATTCATTGAGAGCCCAGAGAGGTTTAATTCGTTCAGAAGCTGAAAAACAAGGGTGGGATTTGGGAAGGTTCTTGAAAACGTTGTATTTCTTTAACGGGCCGCCCTCTCCTGCGAAGGTGTAGCTTTCTCAATCACTTCTTCTGATTGATGTTTCATGGATTTTTTTTTTAATCTAACAAATATACTCGTTGAAATTTTTTTAAGTTCTTTGAATTTCTGATCGAGAAACTGTCTGGTCCATCACCTAGCGAAGGAGCTAAAGCTATGGAATCTCCAGGGATCATACTTGTCGCCGGAGCTACTGGCGGTGTTGGCCGTAGAGTGGTGGATCTCTTACGAAAAAAGGGGCTAAGAGTTCGAGCTTTGGTACGATACTCTAAGTACATTAATTTTTAGTGGAGATGATTTTAGTCGCAATGATTTTAGACAATCATCACTTTCAGGTTAGAAATGAAGAGAAAGCAAGAAAAATGCTGGGTCCTGATGTAGATTTGGTTAGTTTTCTAAACGTTATGTGGCTCTGAGTAACCACTTATTCTCTTACATGTTGAAAGAGAGCACTTTATGTTTTCCCCTTCACCATAATTCTCTCTTACAATAAACTGCAGGTCATTTGTGATATTACAAAGGCAAGCACTTTATTGCCAGAGAACTTCAAAGGAGTCAGAAAGGTTATAAACGCTGTTTCGGTCATTGTTGGCCCGAAGGAAGGTGATACGCCAGATCGGGCCAAATATAGTCAGGTATATAAGTATAATTCATGCGAATTACGAATAAGAACTAATCAGTTGACTGAGGCAATGGCCATGACGGTACTAACTCCAACAATGCTGTGTTTTGGCAGGGAATCAAGTTTTTCGAACCAGAGGTAAATTTGCTTCTTCTATCACTCATACACGACCATGTTGACTCAAATCGAATTTGCGATCGAAATTACTTTTTTCTATCTTATCTTAGCCATTGCGTCAGCTGTAAGGTAACTGTGGTGTGCTTACATAATTGATGAAAGCAGATTAAAGGCGATTCTCCTGAAATGGTGGAGTTCATCGGAATGAAGAATCTGATCAATGCTGTAAAGGAAAATGTTGGCCTTCGCTGCGGGAAACTGGTTTTTGGATTCGAAGGTACGGTTTTCAGTCAAGTAACTGATGGAACATAGTTACACTTCCACTCCTTTTTATTTTTTCAATCTTTCCTTTGCCTTGGAGTATAATTCCTCATCAGTTGTGCAGATAACTCATCTAGAGAACTTCCATGGGGTGCGTTGGACGATGTTGTCATGGGCGGAGTGAGTGAAAGTAGCTTTCGGATTGATCCTAATGGTGGCGAAAATGGTAGACCGACGGGAATTTTCAGAGGTTTGTTTGGGATTTACCTTAAACTGAGACACCATCTGTTATTGTTGCATGCTTGTTTGCTGTAACAGTCAATACACTTTTCCCTCATAAGGTGTCCTTTCCACTGCAAACAATGGTGGTTTTACTAGTATTCGGACAAAGGTATGTTATGACTCTCTCTCTCTCTCTCAAGTCAAGACTTGCATATTTGATGGATAGAAGAACATATGTTTTCTTTATGGCCTCAGAACTTCTCAGTACCAGAAGATCTGTCCCCATACGATGGCCTCGAGCTACGGCTTAAAGGCGACGGACGAAGATATAAACTCATCGTTCGAACTAGCAGTGATTGGGATACGATCGGTTACACAGCTGGCTTTGACACTGTCAAAGATCAATGGCAATCAGTTCGTAACTCTTTTCTTTTCTTTTTGTCTATAAATTTAAACATAGTAATTGTTCAAGGGACAAGAATTGTCCTGTCTTAAATCTTTTTTTAGGTGCGTCTTCCTTTCTCTTCTCTGAGGCCCGTGTTTCGGGCAAGGACTGTGCCCGACGCACCGCCATTTAATCCCAGCGATATAATATCTCTCCAGGTATTGCTTTTTATTAGCATTCCTCTCTCCTTTCCATTCACTTCGAATGGAATGCTGATATAGATGTTATTACCACAGCTTATGTTCAGCAAGTTTGAGTACGACGGGAAGTTGAACCCGACTTTCGCAGAAGGCCCGTTTCAGCTTCCATTATCGTCCATTCGGGCTTACCTAAAAGAACCAATTACTCCCAGGTTCGTTTTATAGACTCCGTCCTAATATGATTCAGGCTTACTCATCGTTAACCTCGTACTAATCCAATAATTCCAAATAGGTTCGTGCACGTAGGCTCTGCGGGCGTCACGAGGCCCGAAAGGCCCGGGCTCGACTTGAGCAAGCAGCCTCCAGCCGTGCGCTTGAACAAGGAGTTAGGATCTATACTCACATACAAGCTAAAGGTCTCTCCTTTTCTTTCTTTCTTTTTTGTCATTTCTCATTTCTTACTTTGCAACATTACATCATAGGGGGAGGATTTGATTCGAGAGAGCGGCGTTCCTTACACTATCGTAAGGCCCTGTGCCTTAACTGAAGAACCCGCCGGTGCTGATCTCATATTCGATCAGGGAGATAACATTACGGTGAGCATTCGCCAAGACTCGATTTTTTTTTCTCTCTTTCATGGCGTGATTTAAAGTTGCATTTTTTTTTTTTATTATTTCTGACCGCATTTACAGGGCAAGATTTCTCGGGATGAGGTGGCAAGAATATGCATAGCTGCCCTGGAGAGCCCGTCTGCCTGCGACAAGACATTCGAGGTTCGTTCATTCGAAGATTCGAACGTTAAATAATCCTAACATACTGAGATTTTTTGGCTGTTAATCGACGTAGGTGAAGAGCGTAATACCGTTCAGCGCACCGTATACGGTGGATCCAAAAAATCCTCCGCCTGAGAAAGATTACGATGTCTACTTTAAGACACTTAAAGATGGCATTACAGGCAAGGAAAGCCTTGAACAGAGTACTACGCCTGTCCCTGCCTAAGGCCGATGACCTTAGTAGTGTAACATAATATTATATGTGTAATTATTTGGCGTTACTTATATGTAATAAATATTCGATTTTCAGATATTAAATTTCTGAAGCAAGGTTTATAAGATAGTACCCTTAGCTAGTCCATTGTGTGCTAACTTAAAAGTAATAATTTCTCATGCTTTTTTTTTTTTTTTTTAATTTGTCCAATGCTACAATGGATAAGATAAAATAATATTCCTATGTATTTATATGCTGAATAATTATCAAATATATTAATTAGTTGGTCTTAAAACTAGTGAGGATATCAAAGGAATCGCATCTTAGGCGATGATTAAATGCAAAGTGTAGCACGTGGTAACGCATCTCGAAGAAAAGTGTAATTAATTTCATTCGTAATTAATGTTAATTTGTAATTAATGTATTATTGAAGTAATATTATAAATTCAAGTGGAGGTTTTATTTAATTATGATTGTAAAGGCTGTACGGTCCCTCCTAAAGGCATCTATCACCTATGAGAAGAAATTGATATAATCGCTCATGTAGAAAAAAAAAAAAAAAAAAAAAAGCTTTTTAATTGCAAATATATAATTCCAAATAAATGATTTATAATTATTGTATCAAAAAGTCAAAATAGTTAACTTTAGGTGCTATGTATTATTGCTATTACGCTACGCTTGTTTTTCAATCTCATTTTGGATGTAAAATTTTCAAATCTGTATAATACAATACAATTGGTGTTTTTAAAATAGGTAGAAACATGTGGCATGACATATAATATATATATATTTAAATGAAAGGTATGCTGCACGACGTTAAATTAAATTTGATTGGGTCATAGTCAACTCTATGTAAGAAAGTAATACTATATGAAATGTTGGATGCACGAAGATGGTAAGGTTTTTTTTTTTTTTAATATATTTAAAAAAATATTTTTTTTGGGTATTCTTAAATCATAGTCAACTATGAAGCGGTTGTGAGATTGAGAAATATAAGGGCAGTTATGACTTACGCAATCATTTAAAATTTAATATTTGTGACATAACATAATAATACATTATTATTAATATTTATTTTTTATTCTTAAACTGGAAATGTTATTGGTAAGATTCGTTCTCATCAAAGTTAATCTTTAATCATTACAATAAAAGAAAGTAAAAAAGAAGAAGAGGAAATTACGATACATAATATGAATCAAATGATTGTTTTAACTTATGCTAATTACAAGATAAGAATGACATCAATTAGCCAATCAAACATTTCTTTTATTTAATATTTCCCCTAACTACCACATTGAAAAGCAGCCAATAATAAAAAAAAAATTATTTCCCCGAAACCTTTTCCTAAATCCAAAAACAAACTAAATATTGGTACCCATCATGATCTCATTATCCAGTGGTGGTTGCCAAGCTATGCCGCCGCTGCTCCGCCACCTCACTCCGAAAAACAGTCGAACACTCCGGCAACTCGCCGAGATCGGCGAATAGCGACTCGTCCTCCTCCCTCATCGCCATTTCATTGTCCGTACTGTCATTACTCTTATCCTCCATCATAATCGGACACTGATCTAATAACATGGTACAAGACAACGTGGGCCCAAAATCAAACCACTCGAACTCACTAGCTGCTCCTTGATCAGCGCCGCCGAGGCTCATGGATTTAGGTTCAGGCGCTTGTCGTTCTTGATCTTCCTCGTTGGTGGTAACAAAGGGTTTCTTTTCATCGTCCTCTCCTTCCTCGTACTCTTCGTCTTCATCTTCTTCCTCGGACATGGATGTAACTGAAGTTAGGTTTGCCCTAGAGCTGCTAATAACATTCCTATGGCGATGATGATTTCTTGAATTGGAAAGGGCCGGCGAGGAGTGATTGTGTTCACAAGAATACGTCACAACCAACAGATTAGGGTCTAATCTACTCCTCTCTACTTGTTTTCTTGCTGGGCATCCCTTTGAACTGCTGCATCTGTAGTAACCTCTGCAAAAAAAGAAAAAAAAAGAACATAGTTTCATTAAGACAAAACTGAACCAATAAATCCTAAATTATTGATGATTGAATGAGTTTGTTTATCATTATTACCTTGGGTAAGGTGAACCTTTGATGGGCTTCTGTCCGTATTTTCTCCATGCCCAGGAATCAGAAGGTGGAGCACTCATAAGATCACCTTTAACCCTAAACCCTTCGAGGTCTTTGATAGGCACTGATATCACTCGCTTCTCAGTGCCTCTTCTGCTATCAATTTAAATTCAAGATTTTTTTTTAATTCATTTTATTGAAATAACATGATATTTTTTTTATGAGACTCAACTCATCTTACACTACTTTTTCATCAAAAATCAAAGCTAACTAGCTAGCTAGCTAGGTAGCCCTTATATTATCAAGAAGCAGATGAAAATGATTATGAGGGCCTTACCTTCTTCTTGAAGAAGAAATAGAGGCGATCTTGGCATCATTCGACACAGTGTAAGGAGGTGAATCGCCGCAGTTTTCCATTGAATTCTCAGTCTCTTGTTGAATGATCTTACAGCAGTAGTCTTGTAGCAATAATTAGTTACATATATATGTATGTATATATATGAGATATACTAAGTTAAACAAAGAATTTGAGAGAAAAGAGAGAGAGAACAAAGAGGAGAGAGGGAGAGAGATTAATGGAGATTGATATAAACAAGAAATGGAGAAAGAAGAGTGAAGATTTTTTTAATATGGTCCGAATGCAGACAAGATGATGTGTAGATAGGATTATAATAGAGGGAGGACGTGCAAACAAATGCTCCTAATCAAAAGTTGATAAATTATTTTAATGCAATGTGAATGGGACCTTAATATTGATTAATGTGCTGTTCTATGGCCCCAATAATCCCATTAATTAGTCAATATATAAATATACGTTTCAATTATTTTAAGGCAAATCCTCATAATTAGTCTTGTCTTTGTGTAGATATCCAAGGGTATTAATTAATTAAGTTTGTCTTACAAGTTTCAATAATATGCAAAAAGAAAATTCACGGAATCAAAGATTACAAAACATACTTTGAATTTAAAACCAAAGTTTTTATCTATTACACAAATTATAATTATTGCCGTTGGAGTTATTATTTGGGTCTTTTAAAAGCTTTCCTTTTAGCCCTAAATACATTTTTTTTTTCTTCAGTAATTACGAAGTTTTCTCATTTTCTCTTCCGTGTTTGTTGTTCTTTCCTATTGAATATGCATGTAGATCAATATTTTATCAATTTTCACCCCAATGGATAACATACTATATTTATTATTATTATTATTATTATTTTTCTAACACGAACGACTTCGTCAAACATTGGGAACAATATATTTATTAGAGTTAGAATTGAACATTTAGTTCTTAAAAATTAAACCAAGTGTTATGGGCCATACAATACAACTCGTCTGGCCTTCAGTAATGCATAACTGCTATAACAAATCCAAACAATATCTTAATAAAGGGCCGTTGCAATGTCTATTTTCTTGTCTCCAACGATCGAATTTATACTGATTGAAGCAAGCTTTGCAAGAAATCTTTGAGTTCGTCCCTTCGACTATACAGTTATCATATATATATATATATATATATCTGTGTGTGAGTGTAATAATAGCACGTTGCTTGGCACCTTCACTTCACTTTGGATATGCTGCAGTATATTACATGGACTATTCTATTTATTTAGGGCTTTTGAGCCATTGTAATGAAGTGCTCAATCTGATGCAAAGCAACAGTTTTATTTTATTCCACTGACTTAGCACGTACGAGGATATGCCTCACATATCCTCAGAGCTAAAAGCATAGAAGCATGTTGAAACTATCCCAACCTATATTTTCTCCTTGCTATAAATACATGCAAAAACTGAACACTGTTCATCAGATCACTAGAAGATATATATGTATATATATAGTGTTTATTTATATTAATAATCGTTTTTAATTATTATTAGATTATGTGGAAAGAATTATGTACTGGGCAATTACTCCATTGGCAGTTGGCCACTGACCCAATTCCAATATGACTTGCAACTTCAACGTCGTCATTGGAGCTCACTGCCAAAGGAGATTTGCCCCGCAATTCCCATCATATTCATTACCTATTTCTATCCATAATAAAAAAAATAAATATGAGTTATATATAATAGAGGGAATGTGCTCGAAATATTACAAATATTGTTATATAGTTTATCTAGTATAACTATTAATATTTTAAGTACTATATTGCGTTTGTTGTTCACGTGGGACTTCGTAAGTGTGAATTCGATATCACTTTTTATTTATATATCTTTATAATAATTAATTTATGATGATTTCCAACTAGCAATCAACAAAATATCCTCACGAAGAGTCTAATACATTGTTCAAAAGATGCGTGTCCTTGATGAGAATATCCTCAAGGAAAGTCAACCTTGTCAAAGTCAAAATATCAATTATATCATGCATGTCGCGTTTAATGAGGCTTGTAATAAATAATCATGTGATTATTGAATTGGGTTTTCACATTATAATAATAAAGGTTGTAACATTTTCCGACCGGTCAGAATTTAAACATTAGAAACGTAACGTAACTAACGAAAATGAAAAAGAAAGGCACGGAACAAATCATCAATAATGCATTGAAAAGAAAACTATTACTTTTTTTTATTTTTCCGAACAATCACAACGTAAATATTTAGTCACACGTGCTTAATAATTATATAATTTATTTAATTGATGAACATTAATATCCTTTCATGTTATTTTTATTTGCTTTTTTTTTTTCATTTGCAAAGCCTGCACACAAACATACCGTCCAGCCAGAATCCAGCAAAGCAATTTCCACGATGTTACTAAAAAATAAAACGAGTATTCTTTTTGGAACGGTCAAATAAACTTTTTAGAATAAGATATTAATAAAAATAAAATAAAGAATTACCAACGTGGAACTTTTCCTTTGATCTGAAATTTTGAATCCTTATGACTTATGACCATTATCTTGTATAAATACACACACAACCTCTCCATCTCCATTGTCTTTGTCAAAGTAAAAAAAAAAAAAAAAAAAAAATCTCAAGCCGCCAGATACATCATCAATGGAGGAGCCTGCCGACACTGTCCTAAACCTCCTAGATTCATCATGGTTCTACCTCAAAATCTTCGAAAAACAACAACAACCTAAGAAGACCTCAGAAGCTTCACCATCCCAAGAACAACAACCAAACCCTACTACTGATCAAAAACAGCCAGCAAGCATCCACAAAAGATCCAAAAGCGACCAACTCGGCCGCTACATAGATGCAACAACAGTTGAATCTCCAGAGTCAGTTCTGAGCAACGACCGCGCCCGCCTCGACACCATACTTTCGCAGAAAGAATATTCAGACAACCACCAATCGGGCGGCAGTAAAAAGTCGTCGTCGTCGTCGTCGTCGAATAGGAGAATGAGGAGAAAGAGGCTGAGCAAGAGCATGTCGCAGCTTGAATATGAGGAGCTGAAAGGGTTTGTGGATCTCGGGTTTGTCTTCCTCGAGGAAGATAAGGCGGATTCGGGTCTGGTGGGTATGATTCCGGGTCTGCAGAGGATGGGTCATGAGAGAAAGGATACGGTGGAAACCGACCCGAAGATTGTCGTGAGGTCGAGGCCTTATCTGTCTGAAGCTTGGAGTGAAGTGGAGAAGGAAAGAGATGAAGAGAGGTTGCTGATGAGTTGGAGAGTTCCTATTGTTAGTAATGATGAGGTTCATATCAAAGAGAATCTCAGATCTTGGGCACATACCGTTGCTTCTGCTGTTAGATGTTAGAAGTAGAACTCTACCCTTTTTAACACAATCCTTAATCGTCTCTGCTAATTGTCTTCTTTTTTGGTTAGCTTTGTAATAGATTTGTTCTGTATGTACATTACATTGTAGATCTTCTTTTCCATTACAAAAACTAAAGATTCTTCCATCTATATCAAGATTAGTATCAACTCAAAAAGTTACAAATCTAGCCAACGACACCGTGGAAGGAAGCTATTGTTACCGTTGGAAACCCCTTAAATTATTTATAGTGGTAAGAGTTTCCTTCTTTTTGATGTGCTAATTTAAACGTTATGAATAATTATGAAAGAAAATGATTTCATTTCCCTCCATGGATGAAAATGTTATTGCAGCAGCACATGGAACAATAATAGCATGTGTGTGAAGAACAAGTTGAGAAGGTACTAACACTTGAGTGTTTGCTTACACTACAATTCTTGCCAAAGAAATACGTTGTTACCCATTTGGGGCTTAGTTTGCTGAAAAAGCATAATGATAACATAAGGTTAGATTTGCAAGAATATGTTGAAAAATATATAATATTTAACATTTACCTCTTACTAGTTGAATATATAAAGCTTACGAGATTATATAACAATAACATAAGTTAGGAAAGTACAAAGTATATAGCACGCATTTTCAGTCTCTCTCTTCTCTGTCAAGTGTATCTCATGCAGTACATTACATAACGTTAGGTAGCAAAGTACAAACTGTAAATGCTTCCAAATCCCAACAAACTCTGCCATTACAACCTCAATAAAGTCGAAAAAAACAACCATTTCTCACCAATGGCACCTCCGCAGCAACATTTTCTATTCTGCTTCCTCCTACTCCTCCTCTCCTCCACCACCGCCTCCGCCGCCACACCACCTTTCCAACCACCCTCGCAGGGCTCCAATTCCACCCTCGACCCTAAGCAGCTGAGAGCACTCCGATCGCTCGGCATCCCCATCCTCAAAGACCCCTGCGCTACTACTAACTACCCCACCACCGTCACATGCGACTCCTCGACGCCGTTCCGCCGCGTCACCTCTCTCACACTCGCGAACTGCTCTGACGACGTCGCCTTGTCCAACACCGCGCTCAAGTCTCTCTCCACCCTGACCTCCTTCACCTTCCGCAACTGCCCCGTCACGGCGATTCTCCTCCCCGCCCAGCTCGCTTCGAACCTCGAGAACTTCACCTGCATTTCCAGCCTCAAAAACCTCACCGGCGAGTTACTCGGCAGGCTAGAGCGCCTCACCCACCTGACGGTGACCGATTCCAACATCACGGCAAGTGGGCCCAGCATCATAATCGGCAACATGAAGTCCTTGAACACACTCATACTCTCAAAGACTAATCTTTCTGGGATTCTGCCCAAGGAGGAGTGGCAGCCCAATTTAACCTACATTGATCTGTCTGCTAATAACCTCGGAGGTAAGATACCCATTTCTTTAACGAGCCTTGAAAACCTTACCCATCTGAATCTTTCCTCTAACTCGCTGAATGAGACCATTCCCGACACAATCGGCGACCTAAATTACTTAAAAATCTTATCTTTATCATCGAATAAGCTCAGCGGCTCCATACCTGAATCTTTAGCTGCTTTACCTGGGCTAGTTCATCTCGATCTTGGGTCCAATCAGCTGAATGGGACGATCCCTGGCTTTTTAGTAGATATCAAGGGGTTGAAGTACCTAAATCTCGAAAGGAACAACCTTCACGGCGTGTTACCATTCAATGCCAGCTTCATAAAGACGATGGACGTATTTAAGGTCGGAGAGAACTCAAATCTTTGTTACAATCACACTGTTTTGGGCACAAAGATGAAGCTTGGGATCGCTCGGTGCGACAAACATGGCCGGCCGATATCGCCTCCGCCTGGTAGAGACGATTCGGACCCTTCCGATGATTGGAGTGATGATGATTACGGAAATGGAGATGAGAAGAAGAAGAAGAGCCACGGTGGGCCAAGTAAGGTTGTTCTTGGCGTCGCCATTGCCCTTTCTTCGATTTTGTTTCTGATCTTTTTCTTGGTTTGCTTGTCTAAATACTGTTTATAAGGCTGTAAGACATTAGCGATCTTCCCATCCCATATAGCGATTAGCGACTGATTATATCGGCGGGAGAGGTTGTTTTCTTTTGTTAAAGATTGGATTTTTCTTTTCACAAAATCAATTTTTATTTCCTTTTTTTTTTCACAAACAAAGTGAGCAAACATAGATTATTACTTCAAAACGCATCTGCGCGGAAGAACCATGGCAAGATGAAGGCTAAAACCAAGCACCCCATTAAGAAGTTGCACAACGTTGGTCCACGTGAAAACCTTGATCCATTCTCCATGATATAGCTACGATCTTCGGACATCCTCGTAGCAGCGTTAGCATTCCACGACTCCATGAATCCAGCATCGCTTATCCCAGCGACGTTTTCAGCGGTCCCTTCGCATATCTCGCACACCCTGAAAACGAACATAAAATGCGTAATAATGGTTCAAAACGCATCGTCGTAAAGTAAATACTTCAACAAATTACGATGTTTACCTATTTCCTTTAGCTTTAAACCAAGCCTCGGCACAGTCCGAGTGGGCGAAACCGAGCTCGCCCTTACATAGACAGCCTAGCTCTATTAGGGTTTTGCAGTCTCTTTTATCCCTCTCTTCTGCATTCAAATGACATATTCTACACGCCCTTTGTTTCATGGCATTACTCCCACCCGAAGACCCCTCGCGATCTATGTCGATGGCACAGTAATCTTCTTCTTTGTGGGTTGTCACGGATTCGGGCAAGCCCGACCCGTTTGGCCCGGGTTTGGATTCTTCGAAGCCGTGCGTTACTACAGCAATCTCGCCGGCGCTTGAACTTCGACGGGTCGTATGATCTCTCAGTTCTTGATCCATCGTAGCAGCAGGCGTGATGCGTCGTATGTCATATACTTATGGCCGTCCGTCGTCAATGGGAATGTGGCACGTGGAAGGTGGTGGTTTGTATATGTAATTGTAATTAAATTATTTGAAAAATAAGGACCAAAGATATGGGGTGGATGTGGTTTGAGGTTTCCATCTCTCGCTGTCTGAATTCATATCCATCGAACTGTTCATAAAAGTCAATCAACACCTTGGGTTGACTTTGGTGCAGTGTAGATCTAAGAAAGGCTTCAACCCATGGGATATGAACTATGGTAAATGTTATATAATCTATATATATTATGATTTCGAGGAAGATGATGCTGGAAATTTGAATTTCATAGGATGGCCATGTTATTATATTTGAAGGCGTATGTTACGTAGAAAAGCTATAGCTAAGATGAAAATATTTCTAGGGCAGTGATTATTTGTATGGGGTCACGTTTAATATTCAATAATGGATCAGTTGTAAAGTAATAATCGGTGAAAGTGGTATGTGGGAATCAAATCACATATTTGTAAAAATAAAGGCAATTAGTTGGTATTATTGAATTAGTATTATATAATTTCATGGCCTTATGCGAATAATTTCTTAATTCCATGAGAGATTGTCATTACATATATTTATCTGGGCATATATATATTTGCATGATAATCTTACAAATATAATCATACTTATATTATTGTCAAGAATACATAACCCTTTTATTTATGGATTAAAAGAATATTATCATGTCTGGCTCATCTAAATATTGGTTAAATTCTTCAATAAAATTAAGGATAAGCAACATACACACATTTAATACTTTTAATAATTTATATAAAAAAAAAAAACAATATCCCACAAAGACAAATACATTGTTCTAATGCAAAGACAATTCAATAATCCAAGACAAACAAAACATTAAAGATGAATCAAGCAAAGCACACAAGTTCAGCAATTCAAAGAAATAACAATTTATTTTGTTTGAAAAACAAAATGAACTTAAAATCATTTCACGGCATGGCTTCCCTCAGCATCACCATTACCATCAGCTTGACCATCATGAGCTGCATTTCTTCTCGTTTCAGCTCTCAGATAACGCAGTCCACAAGCATTGCAGAGAGTCTAACAAAATAAATTAAAATACATATGTACATATAATAAGGTGTCAATTATCTCATGGAATTTCAAATTAATAACAAATATATTAAATGATTAAAGAACATAAAATATTTTAGACCATCGAACTTACTTGTCGTCCGATGGGGCCTTTTCTCCAAAGAGGTGTTGCCTTAGCTCCACACATTCTGCATTCTTTTGCATTATTATTACTGATGTTGTTGTTTATCATTCCACGAGATAGAGCTGGGAGGTGCTGATTCACAAATTCCACATTGAATATGAAATTGGATAATGAACCCTCCTATTGCATAAAAAAAATTATAATTTAGTATAACATATATAGTATTTATATAATAGATTTATATGCACACACACACACACACACACATATACATACATACATATATGATCAATTACAATGTCAGCGACTAGACATAGATCCTAACAGGTGAATTTAGTGAGACAAAACATAGAAGTGTAAATAAGCTGTTGAGGAAGACTATTTCGACTTGCATGGTCTCATGTAAAGATTACATAAGAGTTGCACATGCACATATATAGTTCGTTCGTTTGACAACAAAACAATTTATTTTTTTTATCTAAAAAAAAACTAAAAAGCAATGGGAGGCAACATGAATGTAATAATCAAATTCATATGTACGAAAATAAATTCAAATAGATAAATAAATGTACCACGTTTGATGTATTGCCATTCACTTGATTTTCTTGATCATTTTGAACTGGCGGTCCCAACCTTAGGGTAAGATCGAGCTTGGGAACTTCTTCAATTGGTGGAGTCTTCCTCTCCATTTCTCTGTTGAAAGAAAAAAAAAATGACAAATATTTAAATTCTTACATAACAAAGAAAGAGAAAAGAATAAACTTGACAAATGTTGGTACACCCATGATCAATTAATATGGAAACTAGTCTCACCAAGGAAGAGCAGCAGAAGATAGAGAGGAAGAAGAACACTTACAGAACTGATTCCAAATCTTTCTGTAGCAATGGAAGAAGGTGGAATAGATGAAATGAGGCAAAATAGAAGATAAAAAGATTAGAATTTAATTGAACTGATGAAGTATGAGTCCTCCATGAGCTGTAATTTGTAGTGTAATGTTTCCTACTCAGACCTTATTAATTCGTAGTTAATTGTGATCATTTATATCGTTTGTTTGCTAATCATCCGACGTGTTTGGTATATTCGGTAGAAAGCCGTACCGAGGGACTTGGACGCGTGTTATATGTCAGAATAAATTTGAGAATTGTTGAGTGATCCAACAATAAAGATATATAGTAGCTAAGCCCTACTAGCAAAAGGGTTGGACTGGCCCGCCTCGCCGATTTTAGTTGCGGCCGAGCTAATTTGATAATGCGCTCCCCCGCCTCGGCCCAGACAAGCGGCTCGTTTAGTCCCGTCGGGCTAACATTGTAGTAACATGCCTTTTGCGATGATACACTCGATAATTTCAAAAAGAAAACCCTAAACTAAAACAATTATTATGATATTTTGTCAAGCCATCATTTCACCTAAAAACTTGAGGTTTAAAAACTTAAGCTATTAAGCTCGTATGAAACGTATTATATTTTAACTTTATAAATTTTACTTCAATATTCCTCCTTACTTACTTTGCGAATGGTTATTGTTTTAACTTTATAAATTTAACTTAAATCGGATGATTATATTTTAATTTTATAAATTTTATTTCAATATCCCTCATGTTTATGCTGATTTTTTCTTATATAATCCTATACGTGAATTTTTAGTTAATTTTTCTTATATAATCCTATACGTGAATTTTTCGTTTTGTGAATGGTCATGAGAATTTACAACTATGGTCTTAAACCTAACGGTCATGAGAATTTATAATCATGATCTTAAACATGAGTTATCCCATATCTTGTTATTAAAATTACATATCATACTTTAATTTAATATATTTTATTTTTTAAAAAGTAATGATCCCACATAATTTTCCTTCCATATTGCATGATTTTACTAACAATATACATCCTATCGTTGTCAACATTACACTATATTTTACATTCACTATCACAAGCCAAACTGTTTATTAGTACAATAAAGCTCATCATTCGCCTCATTTCTGATGTAATGATCTCTCCCTTGTTTTCCCCCATTTCTTCATCTGAATCAGAAGATTGGACGTAGCAGCCAAGAACTCCAACCCTTGCTCGGGCGTTAGAACATCCAAAACCCCTTTCAATGTCTTGAGCCTTACACAATCAGCCATCTTCATCAGTCGCTCCAAACCAGCCAAGAGTCCCTTCAAAGCCACGTCCACCAAACCGGCCATCAAGTGGTTGTCGTCGTCGTCCGAGCCACGGCCGTGTGACGACGAATGGCTCACCCGGGCCAGCTCGACCATCTTCCTATCAGCCATTGCCACTTGCTGCCTCTCCATGTCTCTCTCGACCCTCTCCTCCTCGACACTTATCTTCAGCCTCAAAGCCTCGATCTCTTTCAGTTGCTCCTCGCTCATCAGCCTCTCGCCCGTCGGCCTGGATTTTCCTAGCTTGTCGATTAACCGAAAAGCCATAGAAGGTTTCCACCCTGTGACCCATAGATGGGCGTTCTCAAATGGGGTCAGCCAAACCGAGGTGAAAAAGGCCAGGACATCTTCTTTTGCCGAAGCCCACTTTATAGTGTAGTATTCCTTGTGAAGGGCTGTGAGTTTGTTCACCATAGCCTCTTGCTGATGACCTCTTGACTCGCCATGTTGGAGAAGAAGGTCCTCAAGCTGGGATATCCATGTCTCGTAGAACAAGGTGAACCTTTCTTCAACTCGGCTTCTCATCATACTTGCATTTATTATGGTAATTCAAAGTTGATTTGTGGGCAATATATATATATATATATATATATATATATATATACACAATTCATCAGCGTGAGATCAGTTCAAACAAGGCTTACTAGACCTACGGTGTGTGTTGTTAGAGGAAGACAGTGCACAGATGTTGCAAGAAGTGAGAGGCCACGTTGCCAAGTGTAATGTTTGGCTATTGCAATATGGCTTATTACGACAGCATTCATGCATTTAGCTTTGACAACGTTGATATTAATCACGTGAAATTTGATCTTTCATCTATCATGGGGTTCTTCAGTTTATTGAACTTCTGGCGTTGATGAAGAGGCAAAAGTGCTGATGAAGAGCAATGTTTGGAGTAACGTAAGGTACACCTGGAACTTAAGCACTCCAGGCACGTGTCATCCACGTGGTTGCATTTATAACCTCGTACGTCATTACTATGTTTTGATCAGCAGCTGCCTGTCTGTCTGTCTTTGACCTTTGTATTGCCTGACGCTGCGTTCAATTGCTCACGTATGGTTGCATCGAGTCGAATACCACCATCTTCTATTTGTATTCCGTTATTAAATCTCGAATTCGAATTCTAAAATCAATTCGAATTCTATTTGATTATATATTCGAATCAAAATCGAATATTCGATTATTATTTTTTCTATATTTTTCATAAAATCTATTTAATAAGACAATATAAATAATATTATATTTAAATATCTATGGAATCATAAATATTATATTTTAAAAATATCGAATTATTTCAAATATATTTTGAATTATAATATTTTTTGAGAAATTTCGAATTATAATTTATTGTATTTAAATAAATATTTCGTTATTATTAAATATATATTGAATTGTAATAATTATATTAAAATAAATATTTAATTATTCTAGTCGAACATTCTATTATTATTCGAATCGAATAGTGTAATATTTGTATTCATTCTAATATTATTCGAATCAAAAAAATTATTCTTATTTGAATTCTATATTCTAATATTTCGAATTCGAATCGTAAATTTCGAATCGAATATCGAATCGAACAAAAAAAACTCAATTCATTTGCAACCATATGCCCACATAACCTAAGATAAAGCCATATTTTAATCTTTGTTTATCTTGTTTAGTTGTTAAAATTATTTTATCTGTGAGGCTCGATATAGTATAAAAGTCCGTTAATATTATCCCATAAACACCATATAAATAATCCAAGGGGATGGGTCGAGATAATTTATCCAACCCACTAATAATGAAAATGACTTTCATACCCTTACACCACCAAATTATAAAATCATGATTATGTTATGTTATACGGATGATAAAAAATAAATAAACATATATGTTTTATTACTTGTTTCATGACGATCAAATTGATATCTATATTTTATATATTTCGATATTAACATACATACATTTTCTTGTTATGAAATGAAGATCTAAAGAAGGATTAATTTAGTAATGTTACAAATTATATATATATATATATATATATAAATATTATTGGTTTGACAACGGAACAAGATTATTTTAGACCTATTATTATTGTCTGTGGCTGCGTTTAGTTTGAGAGATATAATAGGATAAGATAATTTTATCCTTTCTAATATTGTTCACTTTACAAAATATCCATTGTATAAAGCCCGTTACAAAATTCCAGCCCGCCACTATAAACCGTCAAGCCCGGTATAAATTATCTCACTGTTTGACCCAAGATAATAATTGTAACCCCTACTAATAACAAAAATACCAAAATACCCTTTTACACCAAATTATAAAATCTTCATTATCTAATATAATTTATATGCTAAAAGTTAATAAACATATCTAATTTATTATTTGTTTCATAACGATCAAAATGACATCCATATGTTATATTTTTCGATACTCATAAGAATTATTTTTTTAGAATAATTTTTTAAAGGCGAGGTTAAAACGGTAAATTGATAAAGTTCATCAAGTATAATATTATTCTTATATTAATAAGTGAACAAGATATAAATTATGTGAAGATAAATTATAATCTGGCTTTTTAAGTCGGGCTTTTTTATACTTCGTTTTCTCAGTTGTACAACTAAACGCAGCCTGTGGGTTTATTTTATCTTGCAACTTATATTAGCAACTGAAGTTATTACATATCGAGCCCGGCCCGGCCCGCCTATAGTGGGCTTTGCGGGCCATGTCTGAATTTACAACTCCATGGATAACTGCTCATTGACGTTGCAATAATCTCCGAAGGTAATAAGGTAAAGAAAGAATTTGTCGAATCACAGATTGTCTCACTCAATACAGTGAAGATTTTTTTTTTTTTAAAAAAACAATACAATGATATTCCTTGGATCGAAAAGTTCAAGCAGCTTCTGCCGATAAAATCTCGAGCTCGGCCCACCAAAGTGGCGAAAGGCGCGGAGTCGCAGCGCTGGGCGATATATCGATCGCTTGGCTCAGTTTCAGAATAACTTCTTTCATCGACGATGGCCGTTTATGCACTTCGGGTACAATGCAGCTTCTGATAACCTCGCACACAGTCTCGAGCTCGTTCTCTTCGAAGTTCTTCAACGTCGGGTCGACCATGTTCTTGAGGCTGCTCTTATCGTTTAAGCACTTGAAAACCTGATGCAAACGAGTGCTGTAATAAATAATCTTTCAACGTAAGATTTTTATGATATATATATATATATATACCGAATCGACTAGGTGGCCTTCTTCTTCCAAGGGAGGAAGCTTCCCTGTGATTATTTCGAGCAAGAGGACGCCGAAACTATGAATGTTTGTCTCAAGGCTCTCAGCTTTTGTCTCGGAATGCTGAGGCTCACCTCCACCGAGGTTCTTGGACTTGGCTGCTAGCTCTGCCCAGAAACTGACATCACCAATCTGTTAAGATTAGGGGCGTTAGAGACTGATCTGATGATAATTCGATCGTATATAACTGTACCTTAGCAGCATAATCATCGGTTAGGAATACATCTCTAGCAGTCAGCCTCGAATGAAACACCGGCGGGTTAAGATCGTGCATGTACTGAAGGCAGTAAGCAATCCCCATGATAACTCTCATCCTTGCCTGCCAGTCGAGGTGCTCCAATTCTTTCACTGAAGAAAAGGTCGAAAAAATGAAGCTTTTACAGTCTCGTCGTCATAATTTGGATGTTTCGTATGTGATAACGAACCGTGGAGGTGCTCGGAAAGCCTCCCATTTGGAGCGTACTCGAAAACCATCATCCTCATGAAGGGCTCGTCCTCCTCGCAGTATCCTATGAGATTAACGAAGTTCTTGTGGTTCACCCTCGACATGCTTTCTATCTGCGCTAGTAATGAAGGAGGAGAGGCGTGAAAGAACAGCAGATAGGCCCCAAGCAAGAAAGAAAGAGAAAGAAAATTGGAAATTTTTTATATAAACCTTCTTCATGTACAACAATTCAGAATGCTTCGACCAATCCTTCGACGAGCCGACGGCGGTCGAAATAACGGCGATCTCGACCCCGCTGGATAGGGTTCCCTTGTACAGAGTGGCAATGCCGTCGATTATGCTGATGATATTGCTGAAGTCCTCGCACGCCGTTTCTAGTTCGGCTCTGTTCAGCTTAGGGACCCCTAGGAAGTATATAAGAATCCCGTCGGAAAATTGCAGCGCAAAAGTATGGATCATAACCACAGTTAATGACAGAACCATACCTGTGATGAAAGCTTTCTGCAACTGACCGCTCAGTCCCGTCTTCCAAGGGCCTATATTTCTCGCTGCTTTGCTTCGGAAGGCTAGAAGTATTATAGCTACGATGAACAGCAAGAAAACTGAGATTGTAATACCAATTATAAGCCTGAATAACCAGCTTCTCTCATCTCTAGCTTCTGAGGACTTTTTGGCAGTGGGCTGAGCAATGGCGCCCGTTTTAGCAGTCACTGGCGAAGTCGTAGAAGCGGGAGATGATTTCTCGCCCTTCGGTACAGCGGGAAATGATCCGCTGCTTCTACTCGGGAGAGAAGCAGGTGATTGCAATGAGACGGGGGAGGCATTCGGAAGGTTGGCCATGAGATTGCTTGACTCTTCGACTAATATACGCCGGTGTACGTCCACACTTTGGATCACTTCTTGCTTTGCTGAACCTATCGTACATACAGCAGCAGAAAACGGTGTAGTAAAATGTAATAACGAGGCATGCCTCATTTCAAATTTAAGATGAAATGAGAAAAGAGAATTGTGTTTCTCACCAGCAAGATTGTTCGAGCTATGGTCAGCACGATCTTCGGAGGATTCTTGTCTGAATGCGAACCTTGACAAAGGGTCGTATGGTCAGTTTAAGACATACCGTGGAAGGAGACGATGAGTCAGAAAGGAGAAGCATTGTTACAATAGCTCACTGTGTAAGAAGATTAAGGTAGCGAGCTATGCCCCATCGAGTTGGCCCGAGAAACTGTTCTGATTTCTTCGATACTTCTACAGCATTCTGCCAGATGCTATTGAACAAGCCATGTTATGTTATATGGTGAAAAAATGATAAAAACATTACGAAATAACCATAAACATGATTAAATATTACCAGAGGCCAAATTTTCTATTAATGCAGACGAGCCCCTCATCAGCAGACGCAAGGACCTCGTCGAAACAGAGATCTTTTGGCAGACTAAGCTTCTGTATCTTCGTAGGAATACTACTTCCTTCGAATTTATTACCGCAGAGCAAACTATATCGGGAGAGAGGTACTCATAAGATAAGAGAAACATCATCGCATGAAGCAGTGTAAAATCAAGATTAATGCTTACAGGCCTCTTAGGGAAAGCAACTCTCCTAATTGTAATGGAACAGTTCCATTCAAGTCATTGTATCTCAAGTCCAACACTTCTAGGGACATAAGCTGTCCAAACTGTGTAGGAATAGTC
The DNA here is from genome assembly GCA_028392965.1 of Lindernia subracemosa. NCBI lineage: Eukaryota > Viridiplantae > Streptophyta > Magnoliopsida > Lamiales > Linderniaceae > Vandellia > Vandellia subracemosa. Next base: position 4,106,486 of record JAQPCC010000006.1, read on the forward strand.
CCAGTAAATTGGTTCTTCGATAGGTCACTATAGGCAAGAAGTGATGCGAAAAATTAATGGACATAAGGTAACTTCGTAAAAGCGAAAAGATTGTGCAGCAAGAATGTGAAGAACTCACAGAACTTTTAGATGGGTAAGGTTCCCAAGATGTGGTGCAAGTATTCCCTCTAGATAACGTTCGCTTAGATTTCTGTATACACACAACATTCAGTTAAAGATAAGAACGCTTAACATCGTCGAAGTTCAATCGCAGGGACTTACAGCGTAACTACATGACCATCAAGGCAACTAACGCCAGCCCAATTGCAGGGATGAGAGTCGTTTGGATTCCAATGTTCTAAATCACCAGAAGGATCAAAGCTCACGTCTGATCGAAATCCCAATAATGCTAACCCTGAGATCAAAATCCCAACAGCTTCAAAGAACAGTAAAGCCAATCTTATCGTAGAATACTTTCAAAAGGACGAAAGAGCCTTTCATTACCGTCGGAATTGAGTGATAAGCATCCGTGAATATGCAAAACGAGAATGAGAAGCAAGAAATACGAAAGCAGATTCATTCCATGAGTGCTGTTCCAATTAACATTAACTCCCATCGCTTCCGTGGCGAAGACAGCAGTTGTTTCTGACAACAGCCCAGATTCTAAACAATGCAACTCATGTAATAGACGTCTTCTTTTGCTTCTATAAAGCTAGAGAGTCCTCCGAGCAATGCAAGGATTACTCGGATAAAGAGAGAAATAAGCAGTACATACACAAATTTGCCTTCTAGAGGATAAATGAAAAAACAAAAAAAACAAAAACAACCTAACAAATAAAAGAATCTCTATGAGGCCCTAAAAGAGATTGGCATACAAATTGGAATCCCTCATCTTCGACTATTATTCTAAAATCACCAGCAATTACTGCATAAACCCAGCTGCAAAATGCATGAAACAAAGGAAAATAGGAGTCAGAAAACAATCTGCGTTGTTCTTCAAAAGCACGATATGAAAAATAAAGCCTTTTGTGCAAACTTCCGATTAATCGGTTAAAAAAGGAGACCCAAAAGCTAAAAAGACGCGAGGGCATTGCAAACGAATAACCCTCAAAACAAGCAATCCATATGGGCCAAAAAAAAATAAAAAATTAAAAAGGTAAACGTCAAGCGAAAGAACTGACCTTCCGACTTCTGAGGGTTAAAAAAAAAGGTAAATACGATCAGTGTGGCAGATTGCTATGGAGGTAAAAAAAAAACCCAGAAAGGTGAGAAATGGCTGAATTTGACGACGACGGATGAGCAACAATGGGTTAGGACACTCAAAGATTTCAGCTTGCAGAGGATTATTGGATAAAATTATTTAATAATTGTTTAAAACCGAGGATTATTCGATAAATTTTGTTTAGTTTTCCCTTTTCTATGCTTGATTGCCCTTTTCAGGATGATCTCAGAGGTTCAAACTCTCTTCGACCACCTTTTCTCCTGAAACAGGGAAAAGATTGTAATAATAATAAGAAAAAAAGATAAATAAAACAAAAATCGATATCTTTTTCTTTTTAATTTTTAATTTCATAACACTGAGCTGAGCCCACTAATAATGCACTCTTAATTTAATAATCATTACAACATAATCTTTTGTTTTAACTATCGATTAAGTCACCCCCTTTTTTTTTTTCTTTCGCATTTTAACTTTGTATGACGTGGCATGCGGGTCCCAACAAAAAATCTCGAAAAAACGGTTAACGGTTAACCGCCACAAATCGCATATTACTTTATAGAACGCGGTTGGCTCCGACGACTTACGTGTATTCGTGTTCGTGCCCGCCTCTCTCTCCTCCCTTCCAAATCCAATCCAGCTAATATTTATCATTATTTAATTATATTTGCTTTTCTCTATTCCGTACCTTGAAAGATCAACGACCTAATTTCATAAAACAAAGTAATTGCAACAATTATTAAATTACAACTAACTATTATTCTTTTCCGATGATATTATTCCCATAGAAAAAGCTTAGAAGACTGTTCTTTGAAACCCAAGTAGGATGAGGCCTGCATATCCATTATGGGCCTTTCATTTCTTGGCGGTTGCAATGATGAATAAAATGGTAGAAGCGTCACTTTAATCAAGTTAAAAAAATGAAGAAAAAAATCTTTACTTTTCGGAAGTCACATGATGTTCAACACCCTATGGGACCAAACCAAACCCATCTGTTCTCATAATGCAAGAATTATTGCCTTGTTATTATAACCTAGAAAGAAAATGATAGATGTTTGAAATTGTCGTTTCGCTCAATTAAATAAAGTATAAATTTTGCATGAAAGTCTTGGTAAAAATCTTTGTGTTCTGATGAATAGTCTCCCTTGGCATTTAATTTCACGGTTGAATGAGAACGTTAGAAACTCTCAACGTCCATAAAACAAAGCATACTCTCTCTCTCTCTCTCTCTACATAACTTAGCTCTTGAAGTTTCCTAATCTTCCTACCATCTTAATCTCACTTTATAAGGTAAGAATAATATATAGCCCCGCTTTTGATCAATTGAGCAGGACGTACTATCGATGGAAGCTGATCGGAAACTGGCGACTGTGGTCGAGAAATAGGAACTAAAGAACGGATTTTGCAGGTAGTTCGATGATCTAGCAATCGTGTACTTTGGAGGTTTATTACATCCTTGAGAAGTTGAATAGGTTTTTATTTGCATATCTTTTCTATCTATTTCTGGAGATTACTTTAGTTCTTTGACCTTTGTTTTCTATATCTCAAAAGATTCGATTGAACTTCTTACATAAACGTTTAAGCTTAATATTAGGGTTTTCTATGTATTTTACTTTGACGAGTCTTAATTTCTTGACAGATTACTTAACATCACCATATATCTTGGTACAGTTTCTATGACCCTAAACAGAATTCCTCCCAATGGCTGATGAGAAGGTGTTAACGAGAGGAGACGAATACAATCTTGAGAATTCACGAAAAAAAAGTTTATCAGCTGACTCATCGGAGAACATATCATCAATCAACTTGAAGGAGGAAGCAATTAGCAACAAGACTGCCGTTGTCGGCCCTTCTAATGAGGTTTTGGGCACCACGATTTGTCAAGAAAGGGAAGAAACAGTGTGTGAGAGATCAGATGGTAATGAGAAAAGGAGCAAAGGCCGTCCATACATACGCTCAAAGTTGCCCAGGCTTCGATGGACACCTGATCTTCATCTCGCATTTGTTCATGCCATCGAACGATTAGGTGGTCAAGAAAGTAAGTTAAGATATCATCATATATATATATATGTATATGTATATTCTGCTAAAGCTTTTTTCAGATAAGAAGTACGACGTTTTCGGGCATAATGGTTTTATATGTTGGATTCTGACCAATTACTCAGGAGCAACCCCGAAAGCAGTGCTTCAACTTATGAATGTGAGAGGACTTGGTATATCTCATGTCAAAAGCCACCTACAGGTAATTATATTATGTATATATATATATATATATCTTATTATATTGTATATATGTTTCAATTTGGCTTATTTTCAGATGTATCGAAGCAAGAAACTCGATGAATCTGGAAAAGGTAAGAGTTTTGGGAACAACTCTCTTTTCTCTTAACAGCTACATATTGGTAGAATTCAATGAGTTATTATACACACAGTTGTTGATCAACCAAGAAAGTTTAAGTAGTTCCATTTATAAGTGTATTGATTGGTTTCATCATGTGATGGACATCATGCGAGCTATTTTTCTAGAAATGATTGAGAGTTACCTTGAATTGCTCATTCTGTATGGTACTACTTCTCATTCAATATATGCTTTAGTGATCTAAATTTCCATGTGTCAGAAATAAGTCAGGCGAATACGGTTTATAATATTAATGGAAGAAGCTACTTGAATCGAACTCCATACGAAGGCAAATACAGCCCATTTCACCAGTTGAGTCTACAGAATGGTGGAATAGTTCTTGCAAGAAGTCATCTTTATGACATAAGATCATTCAATTCCAGGCAAGTAACTTGAATTATATGTATCATACTAATCACTAGCTATTCTATCTTCAAGTCCTTTTTGACAAACTAAATGGGTTTTCATGTTATATCTAATGTTTCAGATACCTGAACTTGTCTCATCATCGTCATCGAGAATTCAGAGATTTAGGGCACATAAAGAACAGTTTAATCATGCCAAGACCAAGGCAGTTTATCCAAGAAAGAAAATGGCCTCATAGAGATCAGAAGGAAACCCCAATTTCACTCATCCTGAGAAACGTTGATACGGACATCAACAGGAATGAGAAGCAGACAACTAGTATTACATGTCATAAATCCCAGAGATTGAATCATATTCTTGAAGAGCTTCCTTCTGTAACTAAGGTTGGTTTATATTTAATTTTATCTCAGAACTTATTCCAAACATGGGTGTATTTATGGGTTTATGTACGTTTCGATTTACAGATGAACGAGGAGAAGAAGATCAATTTGCAGCTAAATTTGAGCCTGAACGTAAACATCGATGACCTCAAAACCTCTTGTAATAGTAGTACTAAAGGAGGTGACAAGGACGACAACTCAGACATCAACACCATGCTCTCACTTACTCTCTAAACCCTCGTCCGTCCGCCGACGTCTGCAAACAAGAGATAGCTCTCAAATTTCAATTCAAGTATTTATTAAAAGCACATATATATACATATGAGAATTATTTAAAGTACATCTATAGATAGAAAGTGGTCGAGTACTCAAGGTCTGACCGTATATGCTTTCGAGCACTGGAGTGAGATTTTATAAGTACTTGGTCCTATATATTGTATTAGATTATTACAATTGATGGTTGGAATTCATACATAATACTCATTTTCAGTCCTCATTTTGAAGCCCAAGTTGAATCCACGCATGCGTGGATGGAGCTGACGTAAGGATTGCCCATGAACACACACTTCGCATATATTTATTGCTAGTAATCTTTTCTTGGGCAGAATCTTTTCAATACGCTGCCTTTGAATTTTGTCTCTTTCTCTTTCGAGTAGATGTTATTATTATTTAGTTTTCTTCAATGGTTTGGTAAGAGGGTCGTTGAGAATTGTCCGTTGCCAAACAGCTCTACACACACTGGCCAAGGCATTTACTTTTTTGTCTTTCGACAAAGAAATTATCATATTATTATTAGTGCTTTTCTTCAATGATCATTAGGGTTCTTAATCTTATTGCAGAGGTTTATCAGTCAGCGTCAAAGAACATTAAGTTTTAACTGTCTTTAGGGCCAAAGAAATAAATATAAGATTGATTTTGCAGTAACTGATTAGGCATCTATCACCAACAACTTAAGGTTTACGTGAATGCATGCCCATGAATGACGCAGACAGACAATATTCTTTTTTTTTTTTTCCCTTTAGCATATAATAAAGACTAATAAAAGGGTTTTGGTCAATGATGATAAAAAAATTTTAATTCGTACCGTTGTTGTTGTTAGGTTTAATTAATACAAATCTAGCGTGGGATGATATTCTTTAGGTGTGAACCCCACTTTGACTATGTCATAATGATAGGGCGGCCTAAAGCTAAATCGAGTTTTATATATAAGTACTAAAATTTTATTCATTATTTCTCTTTCTTTTCCTTTAATGAGAGTAAGGACAACAAGGACGAAACCCTAGTCAGGGCATTTGTTTCTTAAGCATTTTTAATTCTTTATTTTTTCCCGGCAAGAAGTAACCCACACAACGTCACTCTAGTCTTTACAATCCGACTAAGTTTTTGAGTCAAATTTAAACCCCTCATCATCCGCAATTTAACTAATCCATGAGACTTATGTGTTCAGTCTCAAATCCACACAGATATAATAGTCAATGAGTCTGAAGAAGACCAAATCATTGACCTCCACATAGAGATATAATAATTTACTAGAATTTAACGCACACTCGATGTGCTAGTATATAAGTATATAATATTATTTTACATCTTAATTGCTATTTATGATTCAAATATATGATAAATGGAATTATAAATTCATTTAGTATTTGTAATTATCTTGAAAAATTGATTTATGAGGATAAAATTAGAATAAATCAAAAAAATTACGGGTAAATTTATAATTTAGTCTAGTATACCTATTAATTAGGATAGATGGAAACAGAAAAATGTGGATTGATATTTTTAAAATTTTAATAATTATTTTATAGATAAAATTTGATTGAGACAGATCAAGTGGCAATTTTTAAGAGGCGTTAGAGCCTTAATAAATAGAATAAGTAATTGTGACCTAACTCAAACAAAGACTGAAAGAAAGGGCTTAGGTGACGTTTCGGTTATTGGGCTCCATTTTGGACCAAAGCTTGTCAAATGGGCCCAATAACGTGGCCCAAATATTCGGATCCACAATTATATGGGCTCGTTGTTATATCGCACAAACTTAGAGAATAGAGGCTGTTTTTTAGAGAGAGAGAGAGAGAGAGAGAGCGCGAGCATCTATCTCTTACAGCCAAGATTCTATATCAAAACCCTATAGTATGTGAGCTGACTCCATGTATAATTAGGAGATGCTCAGGAGAAAAATTCAAACCAAACCACATTAGAAGAAATGATTTTCAGAAAAAAAAAAAAAGAATCCCATCAATTAGTATCATCATATTTCAAGCAGAATACAAATGCATCAGATATGTATAGAAATCCCATGTTGTCTCATATTCCAAAGATTAGTTCTTGATCGTCCCCATTTCACTACTGCCTGCTTGTCTCTGTGAAGGAGGACGGGTCGTAAGGTCCTGAAATTGATTCGAACGACGATTTCAAAGCGCATCGTAAGAAGTAGGAGCACATTGATTCAAGTATATGGAATTCAGATGTTTACCTGAGAATCATGAACGCGGTCACGGTGTAGATTAGAAGATTTGACGATGGTCTCCCATTTCGCATCGGCGTTGGAGCCTTTCGGGCCATGATCTTTGGTACGAACGGGGCTCTTTCGACTAGAATGTACGCATGGATTTCCCGACGGAATGGCGCGCCAAAGCCAAGATTCCGAAGGTGATTTTGGTAATGAAGGACCTAAAGTTGATTTCACGACGATCTCCTGCGATTGTGATCTTCGTTCTTCCTTTATCACGCGTTTGATCTCAGAACTAACTCGATCAACTTCCAAGGCCTGGGTTTCACCCGCAGCTTTCGGTAAGGATGGCTTCGAAATGGGAAAATGATTGCTTTTCTCTGTTTTCTGATTCATTGAAACATCTGTCAATGCCTTGAAAAGCTTGCGGGAGGCGGCCAATCTGCTATCATTGTAATAACCAGCAACTTCCGTAGGTAATGGAAAGTTTGGGACTTTGCTTCGGTTTGGAGATAAATTCCCACTTCTATATCGCCTCAAAGAAGACGATGATGCAGCTGAGCTCGACGAATCCCGGGGCTTTGAAGACTGATCGAGTTCTTTGGATGGCTTGCTCTCGATGCTTGAAATTTCCCGAGATAACAAACCCGAGTGGAACTTTTTCTTGTGAGGCAAAGTACAGGCAATCTAAACGAAATACCCGAAATCAAGAAAGCCATTAAGCAAAAGATTTATTACCGAAACGAAACACTTTAGACAAGAAAGAAAAAACGTTACCTTGTCAAGTGGTCCGCTAAGTGCATTTCTCGTTAGCCTCCTTACTTCACCAGTTGAAGGCGTTTGAGGCTGTGACTTCGATGATCTAAGTCCAGGCAATGGATTCAAGAGGCGTAAAGAGCTTTTCACGCAGAGACGAGGTATGATTCCCCAGCGTTTACTCGGTTTTTTGTTAGGAGCAGGATAATCGTTATCTTCTTCGCCTTCATTCTCCTCATTACGTATGTATTGCTTACTATGGTATGTCTCCAAACTATATTTACCGACCAGAGGCTTTTCGATTTTCCCAGAAACTTCTTTCTTCGCCGGCTTTTTTTCAGCTAAAGATGGCTCCTTCTTCGTCTTCACATCATACTGAGGTGGAGTTTCTAACACGGCAGCTTTAGCTGCTGGCAAGAACCTTGCCAGCATCAGTTCTCTCATCGCTGGGTCTACCGAGAATTTCCCAGAATGCTTCATCCCCATCGAACCACGGCATCCACTTATAACACTACAGTTCGGAGAATGCGATTCACTGCAAGAAAGCTTGTCAAGGGCATCGGAGAAGGCATCCTCATCACTCTCCGAATCATCACACCTCAAGCTCTCTTTCAGTTTCTCCACAAGCCTCGCATGCTCCGCGTATGAAAACGGTTCGAACCGTGGGCCGTACAGTGCCAGATTCTGATCGCCCGAGGCAAACCTCGACGGCCCAGACGACAGTTTCCTGGCGGGCGGTTTTGGGATCTCGCCGGAGATGAAACGGTCCGAGCCAGACAGTCCTTGGCTTTCGATCGAATACTTGGGCCTTCCCGGGATTTGTTCCCAGTGAAAGGGCACAGAGGCTGGCTTGGTGACCAATTCGTCGCCGCAGGGCTGACGTTTGTTTATGGCCGGAGATTGCTGTCTTGAGGGTTTTGCCAGCTCGGACGAGCATATAGGCGATGAATAACGCCTCACGGACAAGAGCGGCGCGCTCAAATCTAGCGGTTGTCTTTTCTCCATTGAGGTTCAAAATCAGTGCACTGTGTAGAGAGAATGGCATCAGCAGCAGACAGAAACTAAGGTTATCAAGACATTGCCCAAAATCATACGGTCAAGAAACAAGCCATGGATTTGGGCCTGAAATCTTGAATTTTCTCAAGAAACAGAGATTAAAAACACAGAGTGAAAAATGGCAAGAAACTTCGATTCAAGAAAAACATAGAGCAAGAAGAACACGACAAAGGCATTTCTTCTAAGTACCTGATGGAGAGAGTGGCAATGCTGATTTCCTGAGTTTGAAGTATCTATCTTCCCGCGAATTATGGCAACACCTTGAGGAGGAGGAGGAGAAAAGGAGAAAGGCAAGAAGAAAAAGGAAAAACAAAGAGCGATAAACAAATAATCTTGTTTTTTCTTTTTTGAAAAAAAAAAATAAATAGAGAAAAGAAACTGTGAGGAGTGCTTGCTTGCTCGTGTCTTTTTAGGGTGATGGCTGCAGCAGACATGTGAAATCAATAACGTGGTGGGGTGGGGGCATTATAATACTGCTCAACAAAAGCTTCGATTTTTATTTATTGAGGGCCATATTTGATTTTCTTCTTATTATTTTACTCTATTTCAAGATTGATTTTTTTCTTTTTGTTATAAAATATATATACGGGTGAGACCCTCATATTATTTCAGCACTAAGATCAGATCATGTAAAAGATTAAATTTTTTTGTAAATTTACACTATATTTTGGGCATGCAGAATTATTTATTAAAAAAAAAAAGGGTGTTAAATGGCATACTTTCACATAAATAGGGTCTGAAACAGAGTTGAAGCATGGTCCTGTCTGTAATCATCGCTAGACAAAAAACAAAACAATCACCATCCATAATTAAATTCCCACATATTTTTATATTTTATTATTTTTTCCCCGATTTTTTCAAGAATGATACTTTATTACATTGGGTTCTCACAGATTTTATTTTATTATTATTATTTTTTTTCCAGATTTTCAAGAATGATAATTTATTACATTGGCCATTGGCCAAACGTCGAGTGATGGAACCATTCGATCGTTATGAGATCTTTTTTTTCTATTTCTTTTTTTTTTTTCTTTTTTCTTTCCTTTTTTTGTTGAGTGTCACCTTTACGCAAATACCGCCAAAACCTAACTACTCTCTCTCTCTCTCTCTGACCGTGGCGGCAAGAAAAAGGGCGAAGCCCATCCTGAATGACGTCATCAAAGTTGTAAAATCCGTCATTTATTACTCGGCCGGACCGACCGGACAACCCACGACGATCGGCCCATCTCCGTTCGGTCAGAAAGCCCAAATATCAAATCCAATCTCACTCCACCGTTAAACGCAACACAGTTTCCAATGACCCCTCTCTGCCGAAATCGCGTGACCGTCGACCCCACGCGCCTTACCCCCCCCCGGCGACTCGTCTCATTTCACAGTTGTCAACTCTCTCCTCTATCCTCTTTTCTTCTCTCCAAATTCCCTGTTTTACCCCCGACGTTCTTCGATGGGCGACCTAACGGAATCTTCGACGGCTCAGCAGCAGCAGCTACAGTCCGGCCTGACCCCGCCCTCGCGTCAGGTTCCTTTCCGCGAGGATTGCTGGACGGAGGAGGCTACGTCGACGCTGGTGGACGCCTGGGGCAAGCGTTATCTGGAGCTCAACCGCGGGAACCTCAGGCAGAAGGATTGGCAGGAGGTGGCCGACGCCGTCAACTCCCTTCACGGGCAGACGAAGAAGGCGAGGCGTACGGACGTCCAGTGCAAGAATCGGATCGACACCCTGAAGAAGAAGTACAAGACGGAGAAGGCGAAGATCGGCGAGTCTAACGGAACCCTAACGTCTTCTTGGCCTTTCTTCTCGAAATTGGAGTTTTTGATCGGATCCAGTCACAGCAAGGCTCAGGCGAAGCCGATGCCTTCGGCTGCGATGCCTTTGACGATGTCGACGCTGCCGTCGTCTTCGTCTTCTTTGGCTCTGGTTACGACGCCTTCCCTGTATTCGCCGCCGATGGCTGTCCCTTTGCCCTATAGAAAACCTATTGTGCCGATTATGACTTCGGCGACGACGCCAGCTATGTATAACACTCCTATGGTCATGCCGCAGAAGCGTCCCGCACCGTCGCCTGGACCTGAGGAGTCGTATTTCAGGTAAGGGTCTTGATTGGCTTTAGTCAAATATACTGTACATATTAGACCTAGCTAGATGAGTGAATTAGTTTTCTGAAATTAATTGGTTTTTGAGTCGACCTTATCATAGAATATAGCAGAGATGGCTTTTATTACCCAACAAATCCTAAGATGTATAAATATTTAGTTACTTAGTGTTGAATTTAGAACCCTTATTTCATTTCAGGAGGAACTATTCTGCGGTGGCAGCTGCTGCAGCCGCTGCTGCAGTGGAGGACGGTAATGAGGTAAGCGACGATGACGATGAAGATGATCCCAATGATGAGGATGGGGTTAAGGCTGAAGATGATGACGAGGATGAGGATGGTGGTGCTGGTCAGGATATTGGGATGAGGAGATTGGCAAAGGCGATTGAGAGGTTTGCAGAGATATATGAGAAGGTGGAGGGCATGAAGCAGAGACAGACGATCGAGCTGGAGAAGCAGAGGATGCAGTTTGCCAAGGACTTGGAGGTTCAAAGAATGCAGCTGTTCATGGACACACAGGTCCAGTTGGAGAAGATGAAGCGGGTGAAGCGCTCTGGTTCCTCAGACAGTAATAACAAATCATGATGGTGGTTTGAAAAAGGTTCTTTTTCTTGTTCTTTTGTTCTGGGCTTTCGTTATATTTCTCGCTGGCCGAGTTTCTATTCGATTTGTGTGAGAGGGTTTGAAATTTTTTTGTCTTTGTTAGAACTTACGTGCATTACTCTGGAATACTTTGCTGGTTCGATTTTGTTTGCTATCTTGCATGAGGGTGGACTAAGAGGGCAGGAGCTTTGATTTGTCGTAGTTTCGATTAAAATGGAATGGGGATATATCTCGGGTTTCTCATTTGGAGGTCGCTACTTCGAATGTGTTTTAAGGTTGGGATTTGCCCGAAGACTGTTTCATTAGTGCTATTCTGCAGCTATGTAAACAAACTTTCCATGATGCTCTATGGTTCTCAATATTCCATGTGATCTAATTCTGAAGCACAAAATGCAGATATTATTTCATAAATGTGGTCATTGGTCATATCTTCTTGTTAATGTTATTTCATAACATTTTCTTATTGCTTGATACTTTTTTTGATGCTGCAGATATTTATAGCTAGCTGGCCGAGTGGTTATATTGTGAGTGACATATGTCCTATGTAGGAGGAGTTGGGTGCAAGAATCAAACAACAGCACTCTTTTTAACTTTAGCTAAAGAGCATCATCATCTTCACTTGCTTGCAGAGTGAACAACTTGGAAGCAGACAGAAGAGGGCTCTCTGTCCAGTCTCTGTTTAACTTGCAATGGAATTGAAAACTGCTTGTCATTATTATTACTATTCAGTAAACTTAAAAGTGTGTTCTTTCGTTAGTCTCATCTCATCTCATGACAGCCATAGCTTAACTATATTATTGGTTTATGACTATTACTACTCTTCATAGTTTATCCAGTTACTAATCTTATAATGTAGTGAAATAATAATATAATGACATCGCATATGAAGTGAGAAGAAAGATATCAATCATCAATCAAACACTCAGACGGAAAGTCATTCACTTTCTTAGTATATTCGAAGCCATTGTTTATTATATATCGTAAGACATGATACTTAGTATCGGTTACTACTATGTTTCACATCAAGTTCAGCAGTGAAAGCACATATATTCTTTGTTATACATAAGACAATAAATGAGATATGATAATCTGTCTACATAGACTTCGACAAAATTCTAGCTGTGAAAGGATTCATTACAGAGTTTCTTAGCAGCTCCATTTGGCACAAGATGATAGTATGCGACTTTACATCCTGCAAAAAGAATAGAAAAGGAAAAAAAAATCGACATTTTATTTATATGATATGGAGTAGATATTCACATTGTTGAAAAAACAAATCGAAGAAATGATACTCAAGCCATGCCATTACTATGTACATGTGCGTGAGTAAGTACATAGAGAGATCATATCATATCATGCATGCGTGAATATGGAGTAAACCATATACACCTCTTAACTTCTTAACCAAATTAAAGAAACCTTATAATCGCAGCATTAGTTTTAAAACTCTTAATTCTATATATACGTCCTTGGCATTCCTATACAACGAGCTAAATGCAGTAAACAAAGATGTTATTATATTCAAGAAAGTCAATAATAGAACTTTTTATTCTTGAAGTATTCTTCAACTTGTTAGAAAATCCAAGTTCAGTCTATTGTCGAATCTTCTTACAGTTGATCTGATGAAGACGGATGACAATCTCAACTCAACTCCCCTCTACACAAAATCAAAACCCTACGTGATTCTACATCAAATTTGAACGTTTAATCATTAATACCAATCAGCATCAAATGTGAGTAGATAAAACATTACCGGCCTGTATTAATATTAATCTTTCAATAATAAAATCGATTGATATTAGGAAGAATAGCCACTTTTATTTATATATCGAGTGGAATCGATTATTTCACGATAGAGATAGTTTTCTATACATACCAAAATATCCCCCATACCATACTAAAGCTGAGGGAGTCATCCTGAGTAGTACATTGTATTTGCTGTATTTCCCAATAGATAAATGATTTCAACACTGTGACTGTGATGTGTTCTAAGCGTATCTTATATATTAGAAACTACATATTTTGGAATAGCTATGAATTATTTTGTTAGTCTTATGATATGTATACATATAAATAATCAGATTCCCCAACATTCACAAGTTCTAACAAGTATATATATATCTCACAGGCTCTAAGGTTGTTTGCTCGTGTAATATTTGGGTCACAAATCAAAGTATGTATTACAAGACATAAGAGGTAAAAATCACCTCAATTCATTATGGAAAAAAAAAAAGAACAATTTTCTTATGGCCCATAGGAATATCTATGTAATGAATTCTATTTGACTTCATAATCAATTCACGCATATTCAGTGACAAGATGATACACTGCAAGAACATTAATCATGTCGAGAATCCAACAAAGTACCAAAAATAAATGAAGAGACTGTAAGAATTGTGTGGAGATTATCAGATTATAAATAGTGTTTTGAATGATTTGAGAGAGAAATTTAAGAAAAGAGACTTAAGGGTGGTGTTTACCCATTGCCAAGATTTTTTTAACTAAATCTGAAAAAAGCATCATCATAACAACTATGGCAAAAGTTCCCTCCACACTCAACCTTGATCACTAAAAGTGCCTAGAGAAACTAGGGTTCATTGATGTGCCGATCTAGGGTTTCTTGAAGTGTTGTCTTTTTTTTCTTTTTTTGAAGAAGTGTTGTCTGAATATACTATTATATGCTAGAGATAGTCATCTGATCTGATGAATCAGACCACTTGGTTTAATAATTAGCTACAACTATGATTAATATTATCAAATATAGTTAATTTCTTGATTTTCTAGCAATCCATATGAAGAATCTGACATTTAAAAACAGACCCCTCATGCAGTAGTAAAGTATCGAATGAAATAAATCATAATAGAAGTGAAATAAATTACCAATTTTTCTTCATAGCACAACTTCACCATTCAGCCGAAGCTTTATCTAATCCTGGGCAGTATTCCTTATCATCATGTTATTACGACGATCTCCATCGCTAGGTTTCACCACCTGATGATTCATCTTCCTCTTCTTCTTCTTCTTATACGGAATCCCTCTTGCCTTAGCTTGATTCTCCTTAACTTCCCGCAGATAAACCCGAATAGATCCGTTACCAAAAGGGTTCATCTCCGGGGACCCGCCGTGCTCCTCGTACGCTGCCCGAAGCCGACCGATCAAAGCATCAAGGCTGCCCCAAGCTTGCCTCAACGGGCAGGTACACGGGGCAGGAGGCTCGGGCTGCCCGAAGAAGACACAACCATGCAGGTGAACCTTAGTTTTCCCGAACTGATCTAAGTACCTGAGGAACTCAAGGACATGGTTGCAGTTGCAGAGAGACAAAGGAACCGGCGGTCGCTGGTTCTTCAAGTACTGTCCGAAAGTGTTCCAATCTCGCCTCTTTTGTGACTCATATCGGCTTAGTGGCGGCAGCGGCTGGTTGTTCGACGACGACGACGGCTGCTGTTGGTGGTGGTGATGATGATCGGCTGATGAATTCTTGGACATGATTGTTGTTGTGGGAAGAATTGGTGTTAATTATTCATGCTTGGTTTTTTGTGGAATTTAAGGACGGGGAAGTGAAAGAGATGTCTGAATAGTAGAAAAATGAGATTGATCACTATTGGGGAGACATGATGTATATGGGGCCCTAATTTCACCTTTGATTATTTTAATTAAGGGACGATGATCATGTTATGTTTTTTTTTTTTTTTTCGAATTTCTAACATTGATGATAATTATATTGTGATATAGTTGCCCCGCATCATCATCGTCTGGTAATTTTGATCATTTTATGCTTTTCTAAGGGTGTGAATTATCAAAATTAATTTTAAAAAAATAATAATGCATGCATATATATGTAACATGTCAATTCTTAGATTTATAACATATACAATGTATGCACACCAAATCATGTCTATGTTAATGTGATTCCCCGTGACTTCCATAGTCGGTGCAAGTTGCGCATCTCTTTTGTCACAAGCTCTTAACTTTTAATTAAGTTTCATTACTCCATTGATATTGTATTTATGATTTAATTCTTTTAATTTGGAAAATCATGAAATATTTTTAAATATAACCCATCTGTTAATTGGGTTTGTGTTTATTATTGGTTTCCCAAATCACATAAAACCCTTGTCATGTCCAAAGCGAAACCCTTAAAAATCAGATGCAATATTTTATATTATACAGTACTATATGTATATAATTACGTTTTTGAAGCATATTCAATAAATGATGTTTGATATATGACCCAAGCCGCCGTGGTCATAAATTACATTTATTATATTATCTACTTAGGGCCAATGCATTGACCAATTACTATTCTTGTCTTTCATTTTTTTTTTCACTGCTAAGACCTTTCACCAATTTGTTAAACAAATCAACGGAAGAATCAGTGGTACCAAAAAATATCCTGTTTGAAAATTATTAGCTAAATTATAAATCCATTCAACTGTACATTATTTATTTACATTGTACATGCATGCAGCAATACATTATATATATATATATATATATATATATTATTCCTTTCAGACACATATCCTCGTCCTGACCTGAAGTATCAGGTTCGTCTTTTTACTGAGGAATTTACTAAAGTTAAGTTCAGACAAGATTGATTTTTAGCTTAATCATGTCTGTAAAAAATTAAAAAAATATATATATGGTTAATGGAAGAAAGATCGCTTATGGATTTGATGCGCTAATACTGATTTATATGGCGGGCCCAGTTGAAATATAATGTGCTAGCTTTTTTATATAATTACTATTTTCTATCAATGTGGTACGGAATTCTTGCATATAATATTCATGTGAGAAATTAATAATACGATTACCCTTTCCCAAGGGTTGCCGAAATTTGAAAATTTGAAAAAAATAGTATATATTCTATGTTTTCTCTTTCAGTTCTTTTAGGGTTTTGGAATCACTATAATTTCATTAATTATGTAAGGAAGATCGTTTTTATTGAATTTTTTATTACTATTTTCTTAAATATATTATCTGCTGATCTTTTTTCCTTTCCCCCATGATATCGATGTTTTACTCTCCTTTCAAATCCAAACGCGATCATATGATCGAATATGAATTTTTAATATTTAAATATTTGCGCGTCATTTTCCACAAAAATTTCCATCATTCAACCAATCAGAAAAAAACATTACGTATGCTAGTTGCCTCTATGGGACCCATTTATTAAATATAATTTTTAAGGATATAAATTTATATATATATGATACGTTTACTACAGTGACGCATTTGTCGTTAGCAATAATTATTTTTCCCTAGGTTAATTGCCAAATTTCCATATTCATTTTCATTTTCTGTTTTCTTTTTTGAATTTTTTATTAGGGATTTTGAGGTGTTTATCGTGGACTGCAATTTCCATCTCCTAGACTGGTTACAAATTGTCGTTAGAAAATTGGTTCAAAATCGACATAAAATATTTACTTGTTGTCCGCCCACAGTTTTGTTACGAGCGTGTTTGGTTGAGATAATGAGTTTAAATGATATTAGTTTTAGTTAGGCTTAGATAATGGAGGATATGAGTTTTTGAGGTGTTTGGTTGATATGTTTAAATAATGATGTTTGGTATATGAGTTTAGATGGTATTAGGTTTAATTAAATATAATTACAATTTAATCCTTATTTTTTATTTAAATTTTTTATAAATAGAAAGTAAATTTGTCATGCAAGGGATTAGATAAAGGGAGGGCAATGGCTATTTTAATTAAGGGGTAACTACACATAAATACCTATCAGTCTAAAAAGCTATCACTTAACTCCCCTGTCAGAAGTTTTTTTCATATAAGGACCAAGTTGAAACATATATTACACTTAAGGATCAGTTTCTCTAAAAAGACGATTTTGCCCTCACTTTATTATTTTTATTTTATTTTTTCTTTTGTTTAATGAAACAATCCATCGAATAACACAAAATTGAAAAAAAGAAAAGAGAAAAAAAAAACAGAAACAAGAAAAAAGAAGAAACGTGGAAGAAGAAGATGAAATGGAAAGAAAGCAAGCGTGTCTATCTTCGGCCAGACCAGCACGTCGTGAGTTTCTCAGTTCGTTGTGGGGTTCCCATGAAAGAAGAAAAAGAAGAAACCAAAAATGGGAAAGGAAAAGAAAAGAGAAACGTGGAAGATATTGTGGGTTTTCACGATTCAATCATGCGCAATTTTTCTCGATTCAGGACAGTACAACGTGGGTCTTTTCAATTTATCGTGGATTGTCCGAAAATAAAATTTAAATTCCCTCAATTCACTTTGGTGGCGAACCAGGCTGGTTGAGGATGATGAGGCGCAGCACGGCCATATCGAAACGCCGACGGATCCACGCGCTGTCGCGTGTGTTGAGTGTCGATGGCGCGTGCGCTGCTGCCGAGAATCGCGCCCATGTGTGCCGTCGTGGCGCGCACGCTGAGTTCCCGGCCGTGACTGGGCTTGGTGGCCAGTCGGCGCGCGCTTATCATCGGGACTGGCCTATCGCTGGCCAGCGTGGATGCCACGAGTGCGCTGAGGTCGCCGCGCGCCATCGCCCAATGGTTACGACATATTTTTTGGCTGTTACAGTTGTTATTTTCGGATTTGAACTGAAATACTTCTTACATTGTTGAATACTACATATTTATAAAAGATACTACAACCAACTTAAAATAGTACTATAAACGCAATAAAATGGTACTACTAATGCACTAAAAAGGTGCGCCAAACTAAAAGTCGTGTAAAATTAAAAAAAATTGAAATTTCTATAAAAAAATCCTGATATGTCAGAAAAAGTTCGACGTGTCAGAAAATATCGGACGTGTCAGTAACATGTCTGTTAGTAAACCTTTGTGAAAACTTAATATTTTTGGTACTCTAACATATTTATGTGTGGTACTATATATAAGTGTAGTAAGATACTCTAACAAAGTTAAATATAGTACTATATCGTTCACAAATATGGTACTGCACATTCGGGTAAGCCTTTTTTCGTCGCGTTTTACATTACTTTCGATGCAAAACTACTTCAGTATACGTAAATATCTTATATATTTCATTTTGTATCAAATTTAATGGGTTAGTCCTTAAAATCACGAATTTGTAGTTTAAAACCCAATCTCCAATGTAAGAGATGGTTCCTTATATGAATATTTCACTATATAGTTCGAAAATTTGAAACATTTGTATTATAAAACTATGAGTGTAGGGGCTAATCCATCAAATATGATACAAAGTGAAACATATAACAGATTATATATATATATAGAAATATGGTTTCACAAAAAACAAATTCGAGGGGCGATGAAAAACGATGACCCAAATAAGTTGTATCAAATATAGGGTGTACATTGTACCATTGAGCAGCCTGTGACTTTACCTTAGTGTGAAGATATATTGTACCATATTTTAGTAGTTTGTCTTACCAAGATAAGTCTTGATACCGTACTAAATTTTATCGGTCTATATAATATCTAAAATTACGAGTACAGAACGTCAACTAATTACGGGTACAGGACGTCAACTAAAAATAATAAATAAGTAAAGTATCGTTACTTATCTAGGTGTTATGGGCATCGATAAAACTTGGTACAATATCGTTACTTATTTAGGTACGTCAAACTACTTAGATGTAGTACGATATATTGTCAGTTGAAGCTACAGTCACATACTGCTTAATGGTACAATATACACGCTACATTTGGTACAACTTATTAGGATAAGCATTTTTCGCAGCATTTTACATTATTTTCGATGCAAAAACACTTAAATATACGTTAATATGTTATAAGTTTCATTTCGTATCATATTTAATGAGTTAACCCTCAAAATCATGGATTTGTAGTTTAAACTCAAGCTCCCAATAGTAATATTTTCTTACAAGGATCATTCTTTTATTATGAAATTTGGGGTTTGAAATATAAAACCATGCGTGTAAGAGTTAAACCATCAAATTTAATACCAAGTGAAACATATAATATATATGCGTATAGTAGCAAAGCTTTGCATGAAAAACTAATTCGAACGCGATGAAAAATGCTTACCCTAATAAACTGCACCAAATATAGCATGTATAGTGTACCATTGAGAAACTTGTGACTGTACCCTATAGTGGACATATATTGTACCACATTTAAGTAGTTTGCCGTACCAAGATAAATACACAAAGCGTACCATTTTTCTGTGCGTGTCAGAACTTCTGTGAGTGTCAGAATTTGGTCCATATACAGTTAAAAATATCAGCTACTGATAATGTTGACTTTTTATATTTTTTAGCACCTTTTTACAGTTATTAATATAACGTATCATTTTAATGCGTTTAGCGTACCATTTAGTTGGCGTATATAGTATTTTGGAAACACGGTTACTGTACCTTTTTTACATTGTTAACGTACCAAAAATTCCAAGTATAACAAATGTTTTAGCCATAACACCATGTGTTGTCAGAATACATCCAACATTACAGCTACATAAAAAACATGTCGTAATCAAAATATCCACAAACGAATCAACCTATATGCAACATTTGGAAAAAAAAATGACATAACTTATATGCAACATATGGACAAAAGAATGGAACAATCAACATAACCATCGAGCAAATTAAAAACTAGTTCTTACAGAACATCTAACAAACAAAATAGTCTCAAAACAAATAAACAACATTCAACATATAAAATCACACTAATAAGAGCATCACCCTCCTCCTCTTTTCCCTCAAACATACAGTTAATCTCCCGTGCCTTACCACTACCCGGCCCTCAGCAGAAACCTCATCGTGTGTGTCTGAAATAACCTCATCATCCCCCTCGTGCGTACCTTTGCAAATTCGATGTCGATCGAAACCTATTTATCCACCCAACTGAACATTTGTGGAAACATGTACTTCTTTCGCTTCTGTGCCAAATATGGTATGTGGTCGTACACCCACATATGTAATAAATATGACATTGGGTTGAATTTGTATTTGGTACCATTACTGCATAAATAGAAAACAACAATTGCAGCATAATCAAAATACAGTACCATTCTATTTAAACATGCAGTACCAATCTACAGAAATATAATATACCATTATAATGCATATATTGTACTAAATTTGTAAACAACGTGTACCAATAATAAACACAATGTATAAAAAATAAAACGACATCCACAATTGAAAACCTGAAGAACAAAAAAAAGAGCAATAAAAAGACTCAGTTTAAGCTTCAAAAAGCCCTAATCGATTAACCTAAAAAAAACCCCAAATTAAGCTTGAAAAACACAATAATCCAGACCTAATAACTCAAATCTGGACTGAATAAATCAAGTAATTAATTGAAAGCTTACCGATTTTTAATGGCGACGATGATTTGGAAACGATTTGGATCTGATGATTTGAAACGAAAAACGCAATAATCGATAGAAGATGTCGTAAATCGTTCCTTGGAGGTGGAGATTTTTCGTGGGTATTGGATTTAGGCGTTCAATTTTGGGAGAATTGCAATGAGATGTTTATGTTGTTCATGTTTCGTCACTTCAAAATATGATTTTGTTTCTTTTTTTCTGTTTTTTATTTTAATTAAAATTCTAGGTATAATGGTAATAATGTAAGTTTTGAGGGGTATTTTCATCCAATTGATCCTTATGTGTATAAAATGTTTCCATTTGGTCCTTAAAAGATAGAAAACCTTGCATGGAGAGTTAAGCGATGGATTTTTATCCTAATAGGTATTTCTGTGTAATTCCCCCGTTAATTAATTCCTTACTGGGATATTAACAAGTGCATCAGAAGCTGTAAAAGAGAAATTATACTCTTCAAAATATATATCATACTAATTATTCATATTATTATTATTTCGCCATTAACCCAATTGCATAATGGCTCCTTAAATACTTGTCCTCCCACGTGATTGGGCCTACACTCTTCTTCGATTTTATTTTATTTTATTTTAAATTTCACCACGATACTTGGTACTTCGTAGGACCAACTAGTATATCATTGTGCTTGCTTTCAATAATCGATCTTAGTATCTTACACTCTTTATATATATTTTCAATATATATTGCTTACTCAATCTTAGTATTTATTATTGAATCAATTATTAATATTTTTGTTGAAGATCAATGAGTGAGTTCCATTTTCACGGCAATTCTATCCGTGCGTTTGTCCTTTGGGCCGAATGCTTCGCCATAAGACCCAATATGAACATTAAATAAATTAGCCCTTAAATTCAACCAAAAAAAAAACATAATTAAAAAGACTCTTCAAGGATAGATTCTTACATAAAATTATGTACTTTTGGCTCCTAACATTTTAATATCCAAGCGACGAAGTATTATTATGCAGTTAGGTAGGATTTGATGCAGAACAAGCAACTGCCTTGGCTTATATATTACATGCGTGCTTATCTCGAAATAAATAAATACTAACAAGAATAATAATAATTAAAAAAAAGGACTCACACATGACGATTCACATTACATAGCAAGCACTAGTATTGTCATCACTAAACATGGTGGCCGCCCGCTCGTTAAAGACTGTCGACGACGGCGGATTCTGATAGTAGCCGTACTCATGCCCGTTGTACCCATGCTTACGGTAGTTGTACTTCGAAGCCGGCCCAGCCACGTGATTATAGGCCCTATTATAGTTATTGTCGACATAATTATAGTTATGGCCGTAGTAATGATGAGAGTAGTCGTGATATTCCGGGTTGTAAGGGAACGGCCAGAGCTCCGCGGTTCGACCCGTTTTTCTTACGGCTTTGAGAACTTTGTCCTGCCTCGCCCAGCCCGTGACCGTCACCTTCTGCATGTTCATGTCTATGTCGACGCTGTCGACTCCTATA
The DNA here is from genome assembly GCA_028392965.1 of Lindernia subracemosa. Taxonomy (NCBI): domain Eukaryota; kingdom Viridiplantae; phylum Streptophyta; class Magnoliopsida; order Lamiales; family Linderniaceae; genus Vandellia; species Vandellia subracemosa. Next base: position 4,128,581 of record JAQPCC010000006.1, read on the forward strand.
AGAAATAAATTCGAAGCTAAATCACTATATCTAAATATATTTACATAAAGAGGTAATGAATTATTTTCCTAATTCAATTTAGATATTATTTATTACCGTCTACTTTGGATAGGGCTTTAGTGATTTTTCTGTCACAACCAGCGCAATCCATGTGCACCCTCATCTCAACTATCTGAAACAGTTTGAAATCAAATATGTTCGACTTGTTCAGATGATTTTAAATATATGTATATATATATATATATATATGTTATAATTATTTAAAAAAAATTAAAATTTACCTGCATGTTGTGTTCTTGGAGAACTTAGCTACTTGAGCAAAGGTGCAAGTAGTGTGAGGAAGATATGTAAGAAGATGGACATTGAGCTAATATAAATACTCGCCGTATATATTATAATAGAGAGAGATGATTTATTTTACGTATAAAATATGATTTAAAATAATGCAAATGGTTGCTTTGCTTTATCAGATTGTGGAGCCAATGAGAAATTACATTGCAATTGCTTGATCCCATTGTAATACGTAGGGGCTAGCTATGTGTCTGTTTGTGTGTACTTCTTCTATGCATGCACCTTCAATTTTTTTATACTATATTTTCCTTCAAATAATGAGGATGATAAAATAATAATTAATCCAATATCTTGTGGTTTAAATATTATAGATATTGGTTTTCAAAGATTTAGATTTATTAGTAAACCACTTGACATTTGTTGTGACTTGTTCTACATCTTATCATACAACTATTTAAGACGTTGATTGTCATAAATCTTGGAGTGCTTAAGAAAAAAAGAAATACCTTGAAATGAGTTATGGTCAAGTTTTCTTTAATTATTTAATCCCACGTCAATAAGTTTATGATTTGAAATTTACTTGATAGTGTAGGTAATATAAAATAAATGGGGAGTTGTTGCAATGTAATTTACACAAAATTGACCCCTTAACTTCCTATCAATTTTAAGACACCAAAAGAGTTGAAAAAAAAAAAATATTGTAATAAATATTATATCCTAAAAGTCGTGTTGAGTCAACTTTTTTTAAAAGATGATCTTATCTGAATATTCAACTAAAAGGAGTTTTCTTAGTTTTTATTTTTAAAATGATAACCACCAAGGCCCAACTGAAATTTGAGCCCACCAATCGTCGATCCCTAAGCTTTTGAAGGCATAAAAAACATCTAAACATATGAAAACAAACTACTTCGAAGTAATAAAGCCTTTCATTTAATTTCAAAGATTTAATTACAAGTAGTATGTATTTACATTACAATATAGCATTACATACGATGATCAAGACATAGCATAGTCATATATAACATTAAATAAAAGGATACATAGCCTCCATTGCTATACCACAAAGCCCTTCTTTGCTCTTAACATCCCTTTGCAGCCGCATATATCCCTCCTCACCCCACTGAGCCCCCCAAGAGTTCTTAAGTATCCAATACTTCAACTTCCCGCCGCCTTCCAAACCGTAGCCGACCACCGTCACGCCGTGGTCCAAGTCCGTCCCGCATTGGCCCGTGTAGACTCCGCTCTTGTAGAACTGAAATCCCGCCCCGCCCGCGTCGATGTTCACCGCGACGGGTTGGTCGGCGACCGCCCTCGCCAGCTGTTGCTCGTCGTCTGCTGGCACGTTCTTGTAGCTGCTTATCTTCGTCACATATTCCGCCACCTTGCTTTTCTTGCAAGCGCTCATCGTTTTGTTGCAACCGTAGTTTTCCTCGGTGGTGAGGCCGTTCTGCTTGACGAAGTCGAAAGCGTCGGTCATGAAGCCTCCGTCGCAGCTGGTTGGACCTCCGCCGTAGCAGTCGACTATTTCTTGGGTCGATAGGCGGTATAGCTTTCCTCTTTTGATCTTGGTGATTCCTTCCACCGTATCGACGGCCGGAAAAGTCCAAGTCCCTGTTTTTCGTTTCTTTGTTTGTTTTTTAGGGATTCGAGTAGGTCGTAATTTTGAACGAAAAGGAATGATGATTCAGGGCAATTAGGTTAAATGATCAGTTCACTTAAAAGCTTAACTTTGAAGGGAGTATATCATATTTTAATTTTATATATATATATTTTTATTTTCAACATGTGTCATTCACGTCTAAACTGATTTCTTTCTATATATTTTTATGTCCTTCTTACGTTTAAGCTGATTTCTTTCTTATCTAACCTTATACGAGTAAGTTTTTTAAATTGGTGTGTCGTGATGGTTCGTTCTCACTACCTCTTGGCCTGAGCTTTGATGTCGTGTTGAATAGTCACTTCACCTAAAAGCTTAAGCTCGAAGGAAATGTTATATATTTTTATTACCAAAAAATACTTACCACACATTCCGTCCCGTAACGGCGTAACAGCTCCTTTCTTTCTCCAGTCGACGCTGGACGGAATATCGGCAAGACCCTCACGATCGAACGTAATATCACCTTCTGAATTTGCTTCGTTTATGTTACTATACGCCGTGTACATCGCCTTGAACTCTTCGTTCGTTAGGTCGGCAAACTCGTTGACGGCCAACTTGTAAGGGTTTCCGCCGTCGTTCACCGAGTCTATGTAAGCGACGTTCGCTTTGAAGATATGATATCGCTCGTCCCTTTCCCTTTCGCTGTCGTACTTTCGTCCATAAAGAGACATCCATTGCTCGTGCCTCTCCCTCGTCGATGCCTCTTCTTCGTCCGAGATCGCTCGAGAGATTACTGGGATCAGTAATAAGCTGATGATTAGAACGGCGAGGATGCAATGTTTTTGGCTTTTCAATGGTGCCATTATGATTGATGATAGAAATTATATTCGAAGGGGGGAAATTTTATGTATGGTTTAAGGCTCAATGAGAGACAAGATATAGGCAACAAAATTTGGAATAATAAACTGCTTACTTAGTTTAGGACAACATAGTATTACTCGAAGTGTTTTCTTATATTTGGTAGTTATGCATATATACGTTATGTTTGTGTTCAAACTTAAGCTCATAGATCTGTCATTGCCTGGGAAATAATAATCCAATCCAATCATGTAGTCTATGTAAAAGGACATTCAAAGGTTTGTAGGTTAGTTTAGTATTATGAGAAGACGAAAGGGGCGATTTGCAAAATGAACAGTAGAGGGGGGTAGACATGATTTAAAGATTGTTTTGTTTGTTTATATAGTTTGTGGACAGTTCACCAACCGAACTTCACAATTTATCCTTAACGACAGGCAACAAGTTGGTCTACAAATTAATGATTTTGACATCAAGTAACTGAAATTATATTACAAGTTTTTTTTTTTCTTTTTTTCTAACTCATAATTAGAAATTATCAACAAGTGTGCATCCCAGCACCACTTAATATAAGTTTTCCCAATCTAAAATATATATTATTACCAACATTTTACAACTCATCTGTCACGATTTTTTTTCTTTATCAAAAGTAATACATATTTTTTTTTTTGGCCCCTTTAAATAATAGTCTCACCCTTTTTTCTTTTCGTTGCTCAGTTACAAAGCAATAGCAAAGAACTCACACACACCACACACAATGGTGAGTTATATTACCAAGTTCGTCGTGCTACTACTTGTCGGCGCAATGACTCAGCAGCATGCTATTGCAGCAGACCACGGCTATAACTCGACCGGCGAAGAATCACAAGCCATTGGGTGCAATCTGTTTAGAGGAAGATGGGCCTTCGATGCTTCATACCCTCTCTATGAATCTTCAAAGTGCCCTTTCATAGACCCTGAGTTCGACTGCATCAAATATGGAAGGCCAGACAAACAGTATCTAAAGTACGCTTGGAAGCCAGATTCTTGCAACTTGCCGAGGTATTGTACACTTCAAATCATATCATTCATGCAGATGCATTTCTTTGATTGATCTAATTTCTAGTAATAATTTGCTTGTGGCTATATAGGTTTGATGGGTTATATTTCTTGAAGAGGTTTAGCGGGAAGAAGATAATGTTCGTGGGAGATTCACTTAGCTTAAACCAGTGGGAATCACTCGCCTGTATGATTCATGCTTCAGTTCCAAATGCAAAGATTAGATACGTTAGGCAGGAGACACTGTCTTCTCTTACATTCCAGGTAATAAAAGACGTTACATCAGTGTGGCCGTACACTTTTTCATATTCACCCAACGTTACTTTATTTTTTTTTTCTACAGTATATGTGCAAGAAAATCTTAATATCTCAATGCGCAAAAAGGGCTGAAAACGTGATGATAATAGTGTATGGTGGTCCAAATGTGTCTTGTATGCTCGCCCTTTTATCTCATTGTGGAGACATTTTCTTTTTGGTTAGCGAGCCAATATACATTTTTCTTTATGGCTGCAAAATAATTATTTCCTCCTAGTGTGGCCCTAAACTTTTTAAAAATAAATTCAATGAGTGGAAAGTTTGAAAGCGTTTTCCCAATAAATAAAAGTACCTATAGAGAGTGATTTCTTATATGGGTCAGAGAAAATATAATTCTTGAAAATAGTAAGAATGATTAAATTTTTTTTTTCTCTATTTCTTTAGATTAGTTACTATGATTATGCAGGAGTATGGAGTAAGTATCTCAGTGTACCGTTCGACTTACTTGGTAGACATAACAAGAGAGAGCATAGGGAGAGTGTTGAAGTTGGACTCAATAGACAAAGGAAGCTCGGCGTGGAAAGGCATGGACATGCTCATATTCAACTCATGGCATTGGTGGACCCACCATGGGAAATCACGATCGTACGTACCATATGATATATGCATGCAATAAATTTTCATACTCTTGGTCTTAAATTCTTTCGATTTCGACGGTTGTTCATGTTTTTCTTTTACTTGTAAGATGGGATTATATACAAGATGGTTCGAGCATATCCAAAGACATGAACCGCTTGGTCGCGTTCTACAAGGGCCTGACCACGTGGGGTCGATGGGTCGACCAGAACGTCGACCCCGCCAAGACCAAAGTGGTCTTCCAGGGGATCTCTCCGACCCATTATGAGTAGGGATATATTTTCAATTGGTCTTAAGATGAAATCCTAGATAATTATTATGTGGAGAAGAATTGTCTTGATTTGCTCATAATTGAACAGTGGCAAAGATTGGAGATCCTCGGACGACAAGACGTGCAAAGGCGAGAAAGTGCCGGTGGCGGGCCCCACATACCCAGGAGGAACGCCGCCCGAGGCCAGCGTGGTCAGGAGGGTGCTGGGCGGGATCAAGAAGCCGGTCTTCCTTCTCGATATTACGACGTTGTCTCAGCTGAGGAAAGACGCTCATCCTTCTTATTACAGCGGCCATCGTTCGGGCGTGGACTGCAGCCATTGGTGCCTGCCTGGTCTGCCCGATACATGGAACCAGCTTCTCTATGCAGCCCTTGTATGAAAGAAAATAATGGCGAGCCTGCGGTTTGGTCATTGGGTATTTATTTAAATTCATCTTTTATATAAACGTGTATACTTTTGCAATATTTGTGTGATTAATTTGTTTGTGTTGTGATTGTTGTTATGTTATGAGACTAAGCCAAAATATATTATTATGTGTAAAACCTTTCTTAATACATAACTTCCTTGTTGTGGGGATATTACCTATCGAAGAAAAAAATATAAGAGATAGATCCACGCCAGTAGCTGAAGAAATCGGGACCCGAATCGAACCTTAAAATTTGGGGTCAGACCCTTTTTAAGTAATTTTTTTTTTCAAATAAGATACCTAATATAGCATAAATTTAAACAATAAATGTAACTTAAATAAAGAAATACAAATATAAATATATTTCATAATGAAATGTTCAATAAATACTTAAATTAATTATATAAATACTGTGCGTCTAGATGTTTTATAGGCAAAAATTTTAAACAAATCTGCATAATCTAGTTGCCCGATCATTTCCTTTTCAATCGACAATAATGCTAGCTCATTTAGTCGATCTTGTGACATCGTTGATCGAAAAGATAAGAAGCTCGTCACAAAACACAATTTATATATCAAGTCAAAAGAAAGATGAACTATTTATATAATATTAATGGAAGTGAGAAAATAATCTTTAAGTCTAAAGATAAAAATAATTTTTAAAATTTGATCAATGTTTGACTAGAAAAAAAAATAAAAAATAGAAAAGATTATATCATTCTCATATCACGTAAGTTATAATATAAGATATGATCACCTTACTTTTTTTAACTTAGTAGTCTGGATTACTATTTTTCGGCCCATACAAAAATAAAATAATTTTTGCCTACTATACTTATTCATATATAGGTATAAAAAATATTGGGCCCCCCTACAAAACTGGGCCCGAGGCGACCGACCCTCACTGGCCTCGCATAAGCTAGGGCCCTGTATAGACCATCTAAAAATTAATTATATTCCAAGCCCTAATTTGCTCTTAAATTAATGTCCAATTGAATTTAATTTAATGTTAGAAAACTTAGGACGGCTGATATAATTTACTGAATTAGGTGGGGGGGTTGCTTGCGACAAGCTTTGCTAGTCCACATGATATGATCGAGAGTTCCGACCTAACGTCGTTAACCATTTACATAAACTACCAATTATTGCAGGAAATAGATGCATTTGTTGATGGATGTTTTATTGTTCTTATTCTTACTATAAACGAACGGTTGCTCTGTAACGGTTAGAAATAACTTATAATTGTGAATTTAATATTAAAAATGAATCGTCATCATATATTAACTATACTATGTGCAACGTCAACGATGGTCGCAATTTTTAGTTTTTCCTTGTCATTGTTTTGTTCCATTCCACCCATGCAATTTGCCGAACCAAAATATTATTTACAAGTACTAATTTATTATCCATCCGACAGCTTCCTCGTGATTTTGGCAGTTGCCCAAGCTAACAATTCATTTATATAAAAATTTATTAAGCCCATTATTTTAATGTGGTCTGAGTTTATTGATATATTGATGCATATTGCATACCATAGAGAAAAATACAAGCCACAATTAAACCTTTTCTCTCTCATTTCGTGGTGGAAAAAGATGAGACCAAAGATATATCTATTTGGAGACTCCATCACTGAGTTCTTCTTTTGCCATGGTGGATGGGGTTCTTCTCTTGCACATCACTTCTCTCGCAAGGTATCTCTCTCTCTCTCTCTCTCTCTCTCTCTCTATATATATATATATATATATATATATTATATTAACTATTGTTTAGAAACAAAAAATAGGTGGATGTGGTGTTGAGAGGTTACAGCGGGTACAACACAAAATGGGCACTCAAGGTCATAGAGAAAGTGTTTCCGCCGGAGACAGAGAGCGGCGGAGATCCCCTGGCGGTGACGGTGTTCTTCGGGGCCAATGATGCGTGCCTATCCGACTGGTATAGCGCGTACCAACACGTGCCGTTGGAGGAGTACAGCCACAATCTCCATGCTATTATCGCTTTCTTCAAGGTAATAAACATATTCATTAAATTATTCTTAAATAAACACACACAGATATATATATATATATATATATATATATATAATTATTCCTCGAATGATGACTTTTATCAGAAGAAATGGCCATCGACTGGCATCATCATCATCACCCCACCTCCGATCGACGAAGCTGCACGTCTCAAGTGAATCTTTTCTTTCTTAAATCTCATCATATCAACTGATTATATAAATATACATGTATATATATATATAGAAAGGTCTGAATTTCAATTATTTTGAAGGTATCCATATGTTGAAAACCCTAGTAATCTCCCTGAGAGAACTAATGAATCAGCTGGAATCTATGCGAAACAATGTCTTAACGTTGCTGCTGAATATGGGATTTCAGTTGTAGATCTCTGGACAAAGATGCAGCAATTCCCTGGATGGAAAGAATCTTATTTATGGTACATTTTTTATCATCTACATATATATAATGTATGATGAAGAAATAAAAGATACGTTCAACTAATAATGTTTCGTGGAAAATAATGTATTACACAGTGACGGCTTGCATCTGACTACCGATGGTAATACAGTTGTGTACGAGGAAGTGATCGAGAAGCTCAAGGAACAAGGCATAACGTTCGAGTCCCTACCAGTTGATCTCCCTCTTATAACCGAGATCGACCCCAATGATCCCCTCAAGTCTTTCGACGATTGATCGATAGAAGTAAAGTGAAGCCTAGTTAGTTATATTCGAATCTGAGTACTCAAAGGGAAATGCTAAATATTCAATCTTGAAATGTTTCATCCCTCAATTCGTAGGATATTTTGATGACCATTGTGCTTCCTTGGCTGTAATAATTGTTGACCTTTTTGGTCGTATGTGATTAAGAGTTTTGATGATCCCATGTAATTAGAAGCAATAAGGTCTATAACTTAAGCAATTCGAATGTAATGTTGATACATGTTTAAGTAGGTGAAAATATTCGATATAATGCTCTTTAACGATGTCTATATTTATAGTATCGAATATGTGATTTTGTGCTTAACTGTTATATCATTGAAATCACTGAAATTCCATTGATATCTTGCTCGTAACATAGGAATATCATCATGAGATATATATGTAAAGTCGTTATGCTCCACATGGAATATATGGGAAGTAGTCCTTGATAAGTTGTATGTCACACTGTGCTTATATATGGAAATTCCGTGTGCTTTATATATGGAATATCATTCTATGACATACATGGAAATCTGTTGTGTTATATATGGAAATTCCGTGTGCTTTATATATGGAATATCATTCTGTGACATACATGGAAATCTGTTGTGCTACATATGGAAAAGCTGTTACTCGATGGGAACTATATATGGAATATTCTGATCTGATTGACATCTCCCTACATGGAAAGATATGCACTGATTTGATTTTAGATGATATCCATGAAATCGCCTATATATGGTAGGTTATTCCCTGAGCTGAAATCTGTGAATATATATGGAAATGAATCATGCTAATTGATATTATGATCGTTGTGATATTATATGTTTGGCATGATTAAGATAATGTTGATTCTCGATAAATGCATGGATTGTGTGCCGAATTGGTATATTATTTGAAACTAACTTTCCATGTGAAGTGTTGACCATTCGATGCATATATATAGAACAACACTTAGAATATCGAGTTTAAGACAGAGAGTGCTGAAGAAACGAAAATCATATAGCTGAGCCTACACTTGCGATCATATTCTGCTATCGAGGTTCCACTTGTGATATCCTTCTGCCGTTGAGCTTACACTTGCGAATCCGAGCGATACCATAGTGATTCCATCCTTTTGAAACCATCTATTCTGTCTTCGGACTTGTGATTACACAAGGAGACGAGAGTGAAGTGTGCCTGCACGTGAAGGGAAGGATCGGTGTATCCGGGGGCCCTTCGGGAGCGAGCTGTGTCCAGTCGGGGAGTGGTGATTCCCAGGGAAACGACGTGGAACGAAACTCGGCGTGAGGCAACCTAGCTGCGGTCTAGTATTCATTCCTGTTTCGGTTGTGTAAAGGGCTGTCGATCATTATTGTAACCAACTACGGTAACACAATAGTGATTGATTTAACTCTTGAGGAACAAACCTCAAGGAGAGGATTAAACCCCAATTGGGGATATAACCTCTATAAAAATCTCTGTCTCACTTTACTTTTACAGTCATTTACATTTCTGTGAGACATAGCCAAAAACCTTTTAAAACCAAGGAGATAACTCCAGAAACGATTTCAAGGTTTCAAAGTGATAACGTAGATACTTAATCGTTCCTAGGATATATCTTAGAGATTGCATTGCTATCACGTTTTTCAAAGAAAATATTTTTGAAAGAAGAAGCATAATTTTTATAAGCCTAATTCACCCCCCCCCCCCCTCTTAGGCATATTTTGAACTTCATTTGGTATCAGAGCCAGGTTACTCAAACGACAGGCCTAACACGCCTGAGTAAAAGATCTAATGGCTTCTTCGAGTTTTGATATGTTTGCAGAGGGACAGTTCCATTCTAGGCCACCACTGTTCGATGGAACGAACTACGCTGTATGGAAGAATCGCATGAAGGAATTTCTCTTGGCTGTTGACTACGACCTTTGGGATATAATCACTGCCGGTCCGTACGCACCTCTGAAGCAAGATGGATCGTCAAAGAAAACTATCGAATACTCATTAGAGGACAAGCGTGGAATCTCGCTGAATGCAAAGGCTAAAAACATGATTGCTTGTGCTCTTACGAAGGAAGAATACAATCGTGTGAGTGCATGTATCTCTGCTAAAGATATGTGGGAAATGCTCCAAATTACTCATGAGGGAACCAATCGGGTTGTACAAGAAAGAGTAGCGTTTCTCACCCATCAATATGAATTATTTACTATGGAGGCTGATGAAACTATAAGTCACATGTATGCAAGATTCATGACCATTATCAATCAAATGTTCTCTCTCGGCAAGATCATTCCAGACAATGAGAAGGTCAGAAAAATATTGAGATCACTTCCAAGAGAGTGGAATGCCAAAGTAACTGCCATCTATGAAGCTAAGGATCTGGACAATCTCTCTATTGCCGAACTTATTGGATCACTCACATCATATGAGATGACTCAAGCCTCACTAAATGAGAAGTCACAAGTCAAAAATCAAAAGTCCATCGCCTTCAACACTGAGCAAGTAGAAGCTGAGTCTGATGAAGACGATGAAGAAGAGGAGGACATGATGAAGGAACTTGCCATGCTGACTAAGAGATTTGAAAAGTTCCGACAAAGAAGAAAATTCAGAGGAAATTTCAACAGATTCCAGCAGAATGGCAAGGGAATATCCTCGTCTGGAAACAACGCACAGAAATGCTTCAGATGTAACAAGCCAGGCCACTTTGCACAAAACTGTCCATCAGCAGATGATGATAAGAAGGCAAAGAAACAGAAGGCCATGGTGACTAACTGGGATGAATCCGGGAACGAGCAGACTGATGATGAAAACCTCGCTTACATGGCTGATGACGATCATGTATCTTCCTCATCTACTATTAAAAGGATCAATATCTTAAATGAGTTATATGCTAACATGGATGATCTTCATGACAACACTTCCTCGGATTTTGAGATAGAAGAGAGTAAGGAAGAATTGTGTGAAATAATTCAGATTGCTGATGAAAAGATTAAGTCGTTTAAGTCTTTAACAAAGAAACTAAGAAAACAGCGAGATGACTTAGCAAGAGAGAAACATCAGACTGATCTAGAGATTGCATGCTTAAAGAATGAGATAGATTCTATTAAGAAAGAAAGAGTTGCATGTAAATGTGAGGAACTTGAGAGGAACAATAGTGATATGTCTAGAGATATCATTGCACTTAGGCATTCCTTAGAAGAAAAAGGGCGCACTATCAGTAAATTTCTTGAAGGAAAACAGAACCTAGATATGTTATTAAACATTCCTAGACATGCTGAGAAAACAGGGATATGATATTCCATGGAAGAAAAACAGGTTCCAGCAGCAGTTCCAAAATGTTTCTCCTGTGGTCAAGACGGTCATTACTCATACAACTGTTTCTTGAAAAGGGCTAATAAGTCTAAGTATGTTTGGAGGCCAAAAAGGAACCCTGATGGTATCCCATCGAAGGATAAGAAGAAGATATTCATAAGATCACATTGCTTGACGAATGATATATCACACGTCAACAGGAATTACTTTGCTGCTAACGTTTTAGGACCCAACAGACATTGGGTACCTCAGAAAAATGTTAATTCCTGCAGGTACAAAGAAGAAATTCCAGCAAGAAGAACAAGTGGTACCTCGACAGTGGGTGTTCCCGCCATATGACAGGTGATATCAGTAAGTTCGTGTCGTTAAAAGCGTGTGATGGAGGATATGTATCATACGCTGACAATACGAAAGCTAAGATCATTGGTGTCGGCACTGTTGGTAACTTGTTAAATACCACTATTGATGATGTTTGGCTAGTTAAAAATCTAGAGCACAACTTAATAAGCATTAGTCAATTATGCGACAAAGGTTATTCAGTTACTTTTGAAAATGATAAGTGTTTAGTTAAGGAAGGTAGCAATGTTATCTTGAGTGCATCCCGACATGGTAACATTTATTGTATTACTCTTGATGATATCACTAACCAGAATGTCAAGTGTCTAGCAGTCACGCAGGATATCACATGGTTATGGCATATGCGCCTCGGACATGCAAACATGGAACTGATATCTCACATAACCAATAAAGAATTAGTACGGGGAGTTCCAACTATGAAATTTACCAAGGACAAAACATGTCGTGCATGTCAAATGGGTAAGCAGACTAAGTCATCCTTCAAGGTAAAGAATGTGGTATCTACCTCCAGACCTTTGGAACTACTTCATCTTGACCTTTTTGGTCCCGTTCAAACTATGTCATTGCGAGGTAAACGATATGCCTTTGTTATTGTGGATGATTACTCTAGGTACACATGGGTATTATTTCTTGCACATAAGAATGAAGCATTAGAGAACTTTGCATCATTATTAAAGAAACTTGAAAACGAACAAGGGAAGAATGCATGCAAAATCCGTAGTGATAATGTGCTGGAATTTGATAGTAGATTATTTGTATCTTTTTGTGATGAGCATGGGTATATCCATAATTTCTCAGCCCCCATAACCCCTCAACAGAACGGAGTGGTAGAAAGGAAAAATAGAGTGTTACAGGAGATGGCAAGAACCATGCTAAATGAATATGAAATTGCTAAACACTTTTGGGCTGAAGCTGTTAGTACTGCATGTTATGTCTCTAATCGTGTCTTTCTTAGGCCAATACTAAAGAAGACTCCCTACGAACTTTGTAACGGTAGAACTCCAAATATAGGTTATTTCCATGTATTTGGATGCAAATGTTTTGTTTTAAATGATAGGGATAAAAGAGGAAAGTTTGATTCCAAGGTGGACGAAGGGATATTTCTAGGATACAGTCTTCATTCCAAAGCCTATCGTGTATATAATAAAAGAAAGATGACTGTTCAAGAATCTATTCATGTTACTTTTGATGAAATTCCTACCGCAGATGCTACTAATGAGGAAGGTATAGAATTGTCTCTTGTAGATTTACAGGTTAGTGATGGAACTAAGGACGAAATTCCAAAGGAAGAAAATGCTGAAGCAACGGAACCAGAAGTTCCAAATGAGAATCATCACAGAAAATTTAAGCATGCTTCTAGTCATCCAACTGATCAAATTATAGGCAATATCACTTCTGGAATCAAGACCAGAGCAGCTGCACGCAACCAAGATACAGAGGAATCACCTAATGCACTGCTATCCATGGTGGAACCACGGACTATCAATGAAGCTCTCAGTGAGGAATCATGGGTTATCGCTATGAAAGAGGAGTTATCACAATTCGAAAAGAGCCAAGTATGGACACTTGTAGAGAGGCCAGATGGGAAGTCTGTAATTGGAACGAAATGGGTATTTCGCAACAAACTGAACGAAAACGGTGAGATCACCAGAAACAAGGCCAGGTTAGTTGCAAAAGGTTATTCCCAAGAAGAAGGTATAGATTACGAGGAAACTTTTGCTCCCGTTGCTAGATTAGAATCCATACGCATCTTACTTGCATATGCATGCTTTAAAAGGTTCAAACTTTTTCAAATGGACGTAAAAAGTGCCTTTTTAAATGGTTTTATAAACGAGGAAGTTTACGTCGAGCAACCCCCTGGTTTCGTAAAAGAAGAGTTTTCAAATCATGTTTTTAAATTGAATAAAGCTCTATATGGTTTGAAACAGGCTCCTAGAGCATGGTATGATAGACTTAGTAAGTTTTTGATAGACATGGGATTTACTACTGGAACTATCGATAACACCCTGTTTATCAAATATGATGGAGATCACATGCTGTTAGTACAAATTTATGTTGATGATATAATTTTTGGAAGTACTAACGATCTTCTTTGTGAGAATTTCTCTAAGTCTATGCAGCAAGAATTTGAAATGAGCCTAATGGGAGAGCTAAACTACTTTTTGGGATTGCAAATCAAGCAGCTTGATACTGGAACCTTCATATCACAGACAAAGTACGCCAAGGAATTGCTGGTAAAGTTCGGGATGAGTGATTCCAAGGTATTTCCAACTCCCATTCATCAGACCACAAAAATTGATAGCGACAAATCAGGTACATATGTCGATCAAACAAAATATCGAGGTATGATCGGAAGCTTACTTTATTTAACTGCAAGTAGACCCGATATTATGTTTTCTGTCGGTCTGTGCTCTCGTTACCAATCGAATCCTAAGGAATCTCATTTGACTGCAGTCAAACGGATACTTAGATATTTGAAAGGTACCGTTAACTTAGGACTTTGGTATCCCAATATCAAGGAATTCCCATTAATAGGTTATTCAGATGCTGACTTTGCTGGTTCTAGGGAAGATAGGAAAAGTACGAGTGGAACTTGCCAATTACTTGGACATTCCCTTGTGACTTGGTCTAGTAGAAAGCAAAATGCTGTCACTCTTTCCACAACCGAAGCTGAATACATGGCCTTAGGAAGTTGTTGTCAACAGTTACTCTGGATGAAACAAACCCTTAGTGATTATGGGTTAGGTTACGACAAAATTCCTACCTTTTGCGATAGTACTAGTGCCATTAGTATCACTAAGAATCCCGCTCATCATTCTCGAATTAAGCATATAGAGGTCAAACATCATTTCATTCGAGATCATGTCCAGAAAAGGGAATATCAGTGTGGAATTCGTGGGAACTGAAGATCAACTAGCTGATATCTTTACTAAGCCTCTCATCGAAAGTAGATTTTGTCGAAAGTAGATTTTGTGGTATCCATGATCGACTTGGAATCATCGAGCTTAATCAGAGAAGATAACTTGCTATTTTCAGCAGTTATTCTAGAAATCTTAGGATTCCTTCGTCTATTGCTATTTTTGGCTGAAATCCTTCTGTTTGAAATCTTATCCTTATTTCGAAAAATATCCTAAGATCTTGCTCTTAGTTTGAAGATTATTCTGAGATCTTGCTCTTGTTGGAACCCAAACTATTTAGGAAAGTAGTATCCAGAAGATCCCATTCTTATTCTATTTCGATGAGCCTGGTTTTTACTGAGATATCATTTATGATCATTCTTTCCTTATCAGTTCAAATTGTTCGGCTATAAGAGTTGACTATCCACTACTTTTTGAACTTCACTTTCAAATTCAGAATTCAGATTCCTTCTGATATTTCGTGTGCGGCGACTTGTCACATCAAAACTGTTAAGTGATCACTATCTTCTTCACCCTATTTCTACCTCAAATCCCCATCTTTGAAAACTTCAGAGTCCTATAATGGTGGAAATTGCTGATGTTGAAGCGGATCAAGGAAGAAGTGAAAGGATATCTACCCGACGAATTGATATGATCCAAGTCTTTGAAGCTCTGATAAGGTACTTCCATACGGAATGCTGTCAACCTACATGTTTGAGATGGAAGGAATTGCACTGCCACCATACTGGAAGATCGTGGAAAACATGATGTGGATGTGATCACACTGAAGCAAATTGAAATAACATCACAAAGGTGCTGAAGAAATCTGTCTCATCTAAATCTGTCAAATACGATGATAGTGATTTCAGCCTTTCAGAACGTTTCTGCAAGTTATTCCATCCATAGTCTCGTTCTCTTTTAGTTCTCTCCAACTAAGCTTCCATTTTCAGCCTTGAAACTCCTGGTACCATCCTTTTTTATGCTGAAGGGGGAGAAATTGGATAATTAATATCTAAGGATCTGTCACTTAGTATATTTTGCTTGCTTTGGTTTAGGTCACTATGGGTCTAAGTTATCTGTTAGGAACTTTATGGTGATAGAAATTGGATAATTAATGTCTAAGGATCTGTCACTTAGTATATTTTGCTTGCTTTGGTTTAGGTCACTATGGGTCTAAGTTATCTGTTAGGAACTTTATGGTGATATATATCTCGGGTTGCTTATTATAACCCTGCTCTGCTGATTGATAACTATCTATGCTTAACTGTTTGCTGATGATATATCTTGATAGTTATCTGGTACTTGACTTTGATACATGCAATTTAGGCAGGGGGAGCAAAATGATATTTCCTGGTAACTTCTGAATTTCATCTGTGATATACTTTGAGATTTGCTCTGTATACTGGAATGTGACATGTTACATGTGATATTTGGATACTTTGGTTATTGGAACGTAACTTGTTACATGTGATATCTGCATGTGTTGATTATTGGAATATGACGTGCTGCATGAGATATCTACACTTAGACAGGGGGAGCATACATGCTTTGAGTTGAGAATTTGAAATATCATATGCTCTACTTGTGATCATACTTAAACATGTTGTGCGCTTTAAATGATTGCATGTTCGAATATGCTTATGTGCTTAAGTGGTGCATTAATTACTTGTCATCATCAAAAAGGGGGAGAATGTTGACCTTTTTGGTCGTATGTGATTAAGAGTTTTGATGATCCCATGTAATTAGAAGCAATAAGGTCTATAACTTAAGCAATTCGAATGTAATGTTGATACATGTTTAAGTAGGTGAAAATATTCGATATAATGCTCTTTAACGATGTCTATATTTATAGTATCGAATATGTGATTTTGTGCTTAACTGTTATATCATTGAAATCACTGAAATTCCATTGATATCTTGCTCGTAACATAGGAATATCATCATGAGATATATATGTAAAGTCGTTATGCTCCACATGGAATATATGGGAAGTAGTCCTTGATAAGTTGTATGTCACACTGTGCTTATATATGGAAATTCCGTGTGCTTTATATATGGAATATCATTCTGTGACATACATGGAAATCTGTTGTGTTATATATGGAAATTCCGTGTGCTTTATATATGGAATATCATTCTGTGACATACATGGAAATCTGTTGTGCTATATATGGAAAAGTTGTTACTCGATGGGAACTACATATAGAATATTCTGATCTGATTGAGATCTCCCTACATGGAAAGATATGCACTGATTTGATTTTAGATGATATCCATGAAATCGCCTATATATGGTAGGTTATTCCCTGAGCTGAAATCTGTGAATATATATGGAAATGAATCATGCTAATTGATCTTATGATCGTTGTGATATTATATGTTTGGCATGATTAAGATAATGTTGATTCTCGATAAATGCATGGATTGTGTGCCGAATTGGTATATTATTTGAAACTAACTTTCCATGTGAAGTGTTGACCATTCGATGCATATATATAGAACAACACTTGGAATATCGAGTTTAAGACAGAGAGTGCAGAAGAAACGAAAATCATATAGCTGAGCCTACACTTGCGATCATATTCTGCTATCGAGCTTCCACTTGTGATATACTTCTGCCGTTGAGCTTACACTTGCGAACCCGAGCGATACCATAGTGATTCCATCCTTTTGAAACCATCTATTCTGTCTTCGGACTTGTGATTACACAAGGAGACGAGAGTGAAGTGTGCCTGCACGTGAAGGGAATGATCGGTGTATCCGGGGGCCCTTCGGGAGCGAGTTGTGTCCAGTCGGGGAGTGGTGATTCCCAGGGAAACGACGTGGAACGAAACTCGGCGTGAGGCAACCTAGCTGCGGTCTAATATTCATTCCTGTTTCGGTTGTGTAAAGGGCTGTCGATCATTATTGTAACCAACTACGGTAACACAATAGTGATTGATTTAACTCTTGAGGAGCAAACCTCAAGGAGAGGATTAAACCCCAATTGGGGATATAACCTCTATAAAAATCTCTGTCTCACTTTACTTTTACAGTCATTTACATTTCTGTGAGACATAGCCAAAAACTTTTTAAAACCAAGGAGATAACTCCAGAAACGATTTCAAGGTTTCAAAGTGATAACGTAGATACTTAATTGTTCCTAGGATATATCTTAGAGATTGCATTGCTATCACGTTTTTCAAAGAAAAGGTTTTTGAAAGAAAAAGCATAATTTTTATAAGCCTAATTCACCCCCCCCCCCCCCCCCCCCCCCCTCTTAGGCATATTTTGAACTTCAATAATGATGTGCATGGAACGGGACCCACCGGGGCTCGTTCTTGCGGGCTACACGCAATAATTTGGATGCATCTATTCTCTTTCGAATAATCCCTTTAATGCTTGCCTCACAACTGCGATTTGTTTCACCATTCGAGCATCAATGGCTACCGCGCCGCCATGATTTGAGCAAGAGCAATGGTATTAAGAGGCACGTCAAGATCAAGAATTTCTAACTAACCATCTCTAATGTAGATCAAGTTGTAACTCAAGAACTTTCCGATTCATATATATAGACTATAGTGCTTCTTGATCTCAATGTGAAATTTCAAGATTAAGTCGGACGAGGAAGAACTGATTGAGATCCCACAAATGTCTCGACTTTATACTCAAGTTTGAAGTCGACTAACATCAGCAAACGCGGGAAAAATTTAAAAAATCGCCATAATTCCCACAAACACGAAGCAATTAAAGGACTCTATTTTCAATCTAAAATCTGATCCCACAAACAATGAACAGCCTTTTTTTCTATCTAAAATGCTTCCTCAACAATGCAGAGTTTGAAACCTTAATGGACGCAGTTTCACCTCTTCTATAACGATTTTTAACTCCATTTACAAGATGAGCTAGAAGCATCGCGGATGAATCGTCGATTAAAGATGGTATTTTTACAGAGGAAGGATTATCATCGGATTCTGGGTAGAGAAGATTGGTGATGTCCTGAAGTGGGATTCGTATTCTCAACTGCCTCTTCTTCTTCTTCGAAGCTGATGTAATAAAAATTGGATGTGGCGGTGAACGGCTTGGGATGTTCTTGTTCTCCTTGTCATTGCTCTCACGAAGATTGATGACGGCCATCTTTATACACAGAATGCAATCTCAGTTTCTGCGAATGTTTATGTTTATATATATATACACATATGTAATGAAGAAAAAGCTGGGAGAGGTGGGAAAATGGTGAATCGTGCGATTGATTTTGGGGTTTGAAGGTTGAAATGAAATTTGAAGATTTGCAGAAATTTTTTAGTTCGACGTTGTTAATGGAAGTTGGGAGGGAGATGAAATGAAAATGTCTGAAATTTTGAAGAACGCCGCTCAACACAAACGCGCGCTAGGTGATGACCAATAATATTACCACACGTGTCATCAATTAGTGAGGCAGCCCACAAATCTTAATGGGCCAGCTCAACATAAATTTTTTTGGTTGCAATTTTTATAGTTCAATTCTAACAATCTTAATGGGCCAGCCCACAAATAAAATCAATTTATTTTATATTTAATACAAAAATAGAAGCGATGCTATAGCTATACGATGTGGGATGGGTGGGTCCTGGAAATCTGATCGTCTTATCCTACTGAACCCAAGCAAGAGTCACAAACCATAGTCTAGATACTCTTTTAAGCTCGAACCACAACGCAAACCACTAAACAAGCTGCAAGGGACGGACATGGCGGGGTTATTGGGAACTTCGGCGGTCTCAAGTTCTAGGCTTTTCTCGGCGAAGTCTTCGTCTTTCGTTTCATCTCCTGGTAAGTGCTGACGAACATTCTCAAGAAGCTGCTGACAATGCTGCACCTTCGTCTTATTTTGGGTGTGACGAATGGAATTTGAATTGGGATCTTATCGTATGTTTGATTTTTGTTTTTATTACTACTATGTGCAGGGAGGAAACTGTGTAAAGGGATTGGCTTGTCAGTAAGGAAAGCAAACTCTAATATTCGTTTCTCAGTTGCTAATGTCGCCACTAGTCCTGCTCAAGAAGAGGTAAGTGCTTTTTAAATTTTAGGACTAATGGTGGGTATGGTATGCGTTAGTATGATTGCTCGAAAATTCAAAACCTTTCATGAGTTTGATTGATTTTGATAGCGTGAAATTATGGAGATAAAGGGGTTTATCTGGTCATAATTTGGTTATTTTTAGGATTGCCATTTGAAATGCATTACTCATTGATACCTTTTACTTGGTTGTTTACGAATTTGATGTGTGTCATCATTGAGTTTAGGTATATCACTTGCCTATTGCTTGTTAATCTCAGGTACAGAAGCTTGCTGCTTCTAAAGAGAGCCAAAGGCCAGTTTATCCATTCGCAGCCATAGTCGGCCAAGACGAGATGAAGCTATGCCTGCTGCTAAACGTCATCGACCCGAAGATCGGGGGCGTCATGATAATGGGCGATCGAGGGACGGGAAAATCCACGACCGTTAGATCGCTGGTTGATCTTCTTCCCGAAATCCAAGTTGTTTCAGGCGATCCATTCAACTCAGACCCAGAAGACGCCGAAGTACAGGGCCCAGAGGTTCGAGATAAAGTCTTGAAAGGTGAACAAGTGCCCACAGTACTTACCAAGATCACCATGGTTGACCTGCCCTTAGGTGCCACCGAGGATCGAGTCTGCGGCACGATCGACATCGAAAAGGCGCTAACCGAAGGCGTCAAGGCATTCGAACCCGGCCTGCTTGCTAAAGCCAACAGGGGCATTCTCTATGTGGACGAGGTCAATCTCTTGGACGACCATTTGGTTGATGTCTTGTTAGATTCTGCTGCGTCAGGCTGGAACACGGTGGAGAGGGAAGGCATCTCCATTTCTCACCCAGCCCGGTTCATCCTCATCGGGTCGGGAAATCCCGAGGAGGGCGAGCTCAGGCCACAGCTCCTCGATCGGTTCGGGATGCACGCGCAGGTCGGGACGGTGAAGGACGCCGAGCTTAGGGTAAAGATCGTCGAGGAGCGGGCGAGGTTCGATAGGAACCCTAAGGAGTTCAGAGAATCCTACAGGGAAGAGCAAGAGAAACTGCAGAAGCAGATCGCTGGCTCTAGGGAATCTCTGTCTGCCGTGACGATCGACCACGAGCTTAGGGTCAAGATTTCGAAGGTGTGCGCTGAGCTGAACGTCGACGGGTTGAGGGGCGATATCGTCACGAACAGGGCCGCGAGGGCATTGGCCGCTCTCAAGGGAAGGGACAAGGTGAGTGCTGAGGATATCGGGACAGTGATTCCCAACTGCTTGAGGCATCGTCTTAGGAAAGATCCCTTGGAGTCTATCGACTCGGGGGTGCTTGTCATTGAGAAGTTCTACGAGGTTTTCAGCTGAAGGAGGTGAAACATTACATGATTTTTGGGTGTTAGAATTCTGTGCTTAAGCTTTGTCAATGTTAGAAGAGCAACGATACATACAGAAATGAGTTGTCTTGTAACATTTAATATTGTATTGATAGATTCTTGAGCACTGTTACCCCCACCGACCGACAGAAGCAGCAAGCATAAGACAAGAACGTATAACTGCTGTTAAGCTGTCGCTTTTCACAGCTATTATGAGTCTTATTACCATAGACAGACACAAATGGGATTAGAAAAACTATGACCATTGATTATTCTGAGGCTAGTTGCAAGCGTCGGTTTGATCCCTATGATTAAGGGCATCTGTTTATATTTTCTAATTGTTGATTTGGAATCATCAAGACAGTAGTGCAAGATTGGATTTTTATTTGTTTATTGGTAATTTTGAACCTTTGTATCAACCATTGTGAGGACAGCAGCAGCTGGGCCATGGCGAATATCAACCCACATTTTGTTCTTTCGGACGTTTTTAATAAATGTTTGTCCACCAAGTCTGTACGTAATATATATACCTGCAGTGTATTTCTTCTATCTCACTCATACCTGACATCATTAATCATTGTCTTCGCTCTTTTGCTGTAAAGGGAGGAGCCCTATCATTCTCTGGTATGTTGCTCTTGATTATAGTACAGATTATTAGCTTATACATGGACAGAACAGAGTATGTCTACCTCATTGATTCCCCTGTTTTAGATGGATGCATTTTTAGCTTCTCTTGATGTCTTCTACCTCTATAAGTGTGATCTTAACAGCTTGAAAAAAGACATTGAGTTTGTTTATTTGGGTGAATTTCAAGATTACTTAGTGAAGAGCAACAATTTCTTTCGATCAATTTTCGAGTTGTTCTGTCTGAAACAGTTAGCTGCCTTCATTTGAACAAGAAGAATGGGATCTGGGATTTGGTTTAAGAATATAATCAACAAAAAGAAGTCAAAGGGTGTCGACAAATCTCGGAAACTGAAGGTTTGAAATGAATTCATAAACATTGTTCATTATATTTACATGTATCTAAATAACTTGTTTGTTCTTTACAAAAAACAGAGACGCTCGGCGCCTGGAAATTTAAATACACCGTGCTTGGAAAATCACTGCCCTTTAGTGGATGAAGAGAGCAGTCAGATTCTTTCTTTAGAAGATAATGCTGCTACTCGAATTCAGGCTGCATATCGAGCATACTCGGTAGTTCATTCAATCCTCATATATGTGAGTTTAAAAGATTCGTTTATATGGATTTTCTTACATCTTAGGCAAGGAAGAACTTTCGTCGAACTAGGGGAATGAAGAGGTTGCAGAACCTAGTCCAGCGTGATTCTGCGAAGAAGCAAGCGTCTACCACGCTGAGCTATCTTCACTCATGGAACAAAGTCCAGGCTGAGATTCGAGCACGTAGGGTTCATATGGTCACGGAAGGAAGGCTCAGGCAGAAGAAGATGGAGAATCAACTGAAGCTTGAAGCCAAACTTCATGACCTCGAGGTAATAAATCTTTTATCGTTAAGCTGAGACTTTCAATGATAGTGAGTGATGAATAAACTATGATCGCAGGTGGAGTGGAACGGTGGTTCTGAGACGTTCGACGAAGCTCTGGCGAGAATACATCAGAGGGAAGAAGCAGCTCTGAAGCGGGAGAGAGCTATGGCGTACGCCTTTTCTCATCAGGTTTTTGTTTTTCTGTGATAGATTTGTTTCTCTTTAACATCATCGGAGACAAAACCATTACAACACGACTTTGTGCAGTGGAGGGCGAATACGAATCCTAGAAATGGATTAGTCAATGACGAGCTCGGTAAGACGAACTGGGGCTGGAGCTGGACGGACCGTTGGGTTTCAGCTCAGCCATGGGAGAGCAGAGCCTCGGTCCATGAATCGCCCAAGAAAACGAATGTGCCCGACCCAAGAAAGACTACAAGTAAAAAACTGATTTCTCCTGCTAATAAAGCTACACCCGAAAAGGCCAACTCAGCATCTCCGAATGGAAAAGTACTTAAAGGAAAAGGGCGTAAGCTATCTTACGAAGCTGCAGAGAAGAAAGCCGCTCGGAGAGTGAGCCCGCTTGCCGAAGAGAAGAAAAGTAAGAATCAAAATCAAGGGTTACCTTAATGGCCAACGACTTGTTTTTTTCTCAGGTTTGTTAAGTTCAAAGTGAGTGATGGTTGTGAAAGTGATGACTTGGTTATTACATTATAAGTGAGAATTCCATAGATTTTTAAGTACATTCACCAAAGGATGCGTTTCGAGTACATATATAGCAAACGGTAGAACTAATATACGAATCTATCAGCTTCATTTTCCGTCTATGGCAGTCCAAGAACCATAGTCACAAAATAGATCAGCGCAAGCGATATTGGGTAGAGAAGCAGCACAAGATAACCCACCCACCGAGCATAAACCGTCCTAAAACTTGCAAACACCGTCATGAGGACACAGATTATCAAAACCACGAAAATCTCGGCAAATACGTCAGCTGATAGATTTCGGGCATAAACTGGCGCCAAGAACACTATCAAACCTATGACATTGTTCATGTACACACCGCTATACAGCTGCATGGTTGGAAGAACAAAAAAAAAAAAGGATCAGAAACACTTGACATAATTTAGATAATGCCGATGAAAAAACGATGCTTTATTACCGATGAAAGAGTTAGAGAAATCGATTTTTGGGTCTTCTGTGTAGCGGAAGTTACCGACTGGACTGCAGCTCCGTAGTTCATGGCAAAGGGTATAGCCAAGTACGAGACGTTAAAGGACGACAAGTTGGCAGTTTGAGCGAACAGCACCACGCTTTTGATCAAAGGTTCGGAGAAGATACACAAGATGGCTGTGCCTATTATTACCGAGGAAAATGCCCTCAGATAGTTCTGCCACGAACTAGTGGCTCTTTGAGTTGCTGTGCTCAGG
The DNA here is from genome assembly GCA_028392965.1 of Lindernia subracemosa. Lineage (NCBI taxonomy): Eukaryota > Viridiplantae > Streptophyta > Magnoliopsida > Lamiales > Linderniaceae > Vandellia > Vandellia subracemosa. The sequence goes on from JAQPCC010000006.1 coordinate 4,152,459, forward strand.
CTCGGGCTTGCGCTGCTAGCCAAGAGCCCTTGTTGAGCATTATTGGCATTACTCTGTGTTTTGAATTATACACTTCTGAGACGTATTATTACACAGCAAATGAAATGGACGAGAAATCGTTGATTTTTACCTGAGAAATGTTTGTGTTAGAAGACTTTTTAATGCCATGTGTGGTCTGCTCAGAGAGATTAGTGACTAAATCTTGCATGCCTTTGATAAACTCGTCTCGGTCTATACGACCGTCGCCAGAAGTATCGAACAAAGTTAAGATGTTCTCCACGTCTCTGTCCGTGTTCAGACCATCATTGTCCATTCTTACACCTAAGATCAAAACCCTAAGTTCAGCTGCTGATACTGATGCACTTTTGTCCTTGTCTATACGATCGTAAAGCCTGTAGAGATAATTCAGGCAGAGAATTTTAACTAGCGAGTAAATCTTCGAATTATCATGTTTAAACTATCGAAACGTACGCCTGTATCTTTTGCGTATCGGGCTTGCCATTTCTTGATAGAAGGCTCAGTAGCTTGTCTTTGGCGTATTTATTCATCAGATGTTCGAATCTTCTGTTCTGAACCCACGGCTGGAATATCTGTGAAATAGCAAACAAAAGAGCTAGCAGATGAATATCTGAAGTACCAACTTTCGAACGCAAATATGTCCATCGAAAAATCTCGACGTTTTATTACCTGATACAAGATATAACCTAACAACAAGATGAACGTGACTATAAGTGCGACGAGTATAATCACTCTTCTAGCAGATGAATCTCTGAAGATCTTTTCCATCAAAAGGATTACGAATGGGACCAAACTTATCAGCATTATACGGGCAGTGTAGCTCGTTTCAACGTCCGTAACAACTCCTGATTATTACGGAGAAGAAGACAAGGCCTCAAAGATCGAGCTGGGAGATTGTAATAAATAAAACCGATGATTGATTAGTTGGTAATCACCTGTTTTAGGTACACCTTTTTGGCTGCTAGATGAACCGTCGGCTATTACGGCGTTGGAGAGATTGTAGCTTCCGAGGATGATCGAAGTGCCCCACACCAATGTTAGAAGCATCACTGTTGTTCCAGCTACTAATCCCATCCCTAGTGTGGCTCGTTGTTGAGCCGCCTCGTTTGTTCCAGACAGTGCAGATACTTTCATAGTGTAATGAAAAGACATTTATTACTTTTCATCAAATCATGGCTAGGGTTTAGTTTAAGTCCACAACTTTATGAATTTTATTATTTTTCGAAACATTTTCTTCTTTATTTCTACCATGCATGAACCCTAGAAAAGAGCCAAACGTATGATCGGGGAAATAATAATCCACAATAATATTGCTCCTAAAATTATTTTTTTTCTCATGATTTGGCAATTTGCTTCAGAAATTATTGATTTTATTATATAGGAGACGACCTGCCCTAGTAATTTATTTCTTGATAATGAGCCACTTGCAATTTATAAAATTATCATTAATCAAAGGTCAGCTAATTGATATTTTAAATACTCTAATAAAATCCCAGTTGCTTTATATTGACGTAAGTGAAAGATTATATATATTATTATAAAGTCGAGCATGCAAAATTTCAAAAAACTAAAAAAAATAAAAATAAAAATAAAAAGATTGAAACTTTACCAAGAACAACGACGACTTGTGGGATTGTTCCAAGAATCTGAAACAAGCTTGCTCCAAAGACGCCAGGACCAATGATCTCGAAGAAAAGATTAGAGCCCGTGGAAACATAGTTTCCTCCGAAAGAAAGTAATATTTCGTATACCACAATCAGAAACAGAAGACCCCATACGTTAGACGAGCATGGCAAGATCCCATATGTTGGCTCACATGTCTCAGTTCTGGCATATAATCCGAAGCCATCAGACAGTAATGTGTTATTCGCCTTGTCTGAGTAGTGATCGACACCATCAGATATGAGTTGGTGATTATTATCGTTCTTGATCGGACGGCTGTGAACTACTGCATGGCGTAGAATGAAGAGAAGAAGAAGCAGAAAAGAAACGGTCGTGGACGGTCTTATTTGCATCTTTTTATTAGACTAGCAAAAGGTTTGTGTTTTTTTTTTTTTTCTAAGTATGTAGATGATTTATTATTGATGCAATTTTCTTGGGGTTTTATATAGGAAATGACGCGATGAGTTTGGAAAATCTGTTAGTTACACCATTGTAAGAACAAGAACATAAGTAGTAGCAAGTTGGCCCGTATAATATCATTTGTTTTTTCTGGTAAATAGCCGCCAGGATGATTCACATATATATATATATATATATATTACATATGCATGAATACATACAAATATATCGATCAAAGCACGTCAATGACTTTTGGTTATAATAGCTGCGTTGAAATTGGAAGATGGGACAGATAATTTAAAGATTCGAAAAATTCAAATAAAGTAAATATATTTGCATTCTTGACTGGGAAACATTTTCGTACAAGAAGTTGATACTTATTACGTTCTTCATATATTGTTTATGATTATACTATAATATCAACCTACGACCTTTGACCTAGCTATCAAATTTACCAAAACATTGAATGCATATTATGACCATAGATGGCTGGATGGAATATACTAAAAATTCAAGAAGACGTTTAATTAATATTTTGATTAAATTAACCCTATGTTCTTATTTAATTGAGTAGTCCTCCACGGTGATTCACTTAATGAACCAATTATGCAACGTAGATTAAGGAAAAGTCTACGACCAATTTATGATACTCCAAATTATTATATACTATCCAAATAATTTAATTTAGCAATTCATTGAACCCTAATATGCCGCCATGGCATATATTTCTTGTTTTGCTTAGACGACAATTCTCCTCGGCCTTTGTCAAAAGCTCTTGCGATATTATTATATTCATCACCAAAGCGTGTGGTTTTTCAGACATGTACTTTGATTAAGTATGGTGGAACTTACATTTGAAGTAATGTCAAAGCTTCAAGTCAAGTAGTTTTATACATCATGAATTCACACCATTATACCATGTTTTATATTCATTTTTTTGCTATTTTAAAGTACATATAGTAATTCCAGAATGTTTATTATTATTTTTTTTTTGTAATATGGAAACCGTTGAATCATCCCATGTAAGGATAAACTTTAAAGAACTCAAAATCTTTAATCTTAATCATTGTCTTAATAACTTCGGAAGATCATCCTTGAAATTCGCCACTCATGGTTTGGAACCCAAGTTTCTTACTTGGCGTCTGTTAATCATAAAGTAGAAGGATAATCATATATATATATATATATATATATATATATCACTAATATCATTATAAATAATAATGCTGTCAATCAATGTACAAGATTATTCTCTACTTCAATCTAGTTTAGGTGGGCAATAACCTAGTTAGTAACTAATACCATGATGGCTCACAAGGACCAAAAGAAGAGTAGTACAATCTCATCATCACAACCCATCCTCGAAGATGTATGGGCCAACTTCATCTCTAACAACGAAACAAGCCATAACGACATGTTCGAACTATCGCCATTATCGTCGTCTCAATCGTGGGATCATGGGCTTGTAAGAGACGAATCGATGAACGCTTTGAAGAGATTACCAAGTTTAGGCAGATGGGTATCGATGGGATCCGAAGCATGGGAACATCTCCTCGACGAAATCGCAGCTCCACAAACCGCCGACGAGAAGGTAATAATCGCTATGGACGACGTGGATAAATCAGCAAAGTCAATCGACGATTTGGTTCATGCAAAACCTGAGAAGCAAATCAAGACAAGGCATTATAGAGGTGTAAGGAGAAGACCATGGGGAAAATACGCGGCAGAAATTAGAGACTCGACTGGGAAAGGTGCGAGGATTTGGCTAGGGACTTTCGCGACGGCCGAAGAGGCAGCATTGGCTTATGACAAGGCTGCCTTGAGAATTAGAGGGCCAAAGACGTATTTAAACTTCCCCATCAAAGAAGTAGCCAATGGTTCTGAGATCATTTTCGGTGGAAATTCGAAGAAGAAGAAGAAGAAGGAAGATGGTGGAGAGTCTTTACTCAATGGAGAAAGTAAGAGGAGGAGATTAGAGGGGAATGATATTATTGATAGTACTTGTGATAATTGGAGGGATGTGTTTGAGTTTGAAGATCTTGGCAGTGATTATTTGGACACTTTGTTGTAATAATAATGGGCTCACACATTAGGCTCAAACACAAAATATTTATAAATAAAGCTCCAATCCATGATATATCTCACTACGGGTTATGTTTTCAATTTTGGGTCACTAAGTATATATTTTTCGATTTTGAGTCACTAAGTATCAATATTTGAATTTTGGGTCACTCATTTGGCTTATTAAAAATTGACCCAAATTGAAAAATTGATACTTAGTGACCCAAAATCGAAAAATATATATTTACTGACCCAAAATTGAAAACATAACCCAAAATTGTTTTGACATACATACAAAGTTAGTGACCTATTTTTGCAATTATCAAACATAGTGATCCAAAAACGAAAACACGTATTATTAAGAAATCGAGGGCTTCATCCTAAAACCAATTGGTGATAGGTGAAGGAGCTTCTTGAATATATAAGGTGAGTCGGGTGAGGAGAATTATCCGATGTGGAATATAATAGAAATCTCAACACGTATACTTAACCCAATTTCATAATTTTGCCAATTATAAATTGGCATTTTCATCATCACAAGCACAAAACGGCCTTCCGGGAAATTATTATTTATAAGCATTGCTGTCAATTCATATGCTAAGTTACAGAATATTTCTTTCGTGGACCGCCGGCTAAGAATCATTTCAATATAGATTATAGGATATTTTAATTTATGTAATAATTTTATCTTCAAACAAATTCATATACGTAATTGGTTTAAATGCTCGAAATATAGGTACCCAAGTCCAAGCTAATATAAGATTGACACGAAATATTCAATTTTCAATTTTTAGGGTTTAATCCAAAAGTTAGTCGTTTGCACCTTCAATAATTAAATGTACGGGTTCATTAATTTATTTAATAATAAGTGAAGTGATTGATTATAACATTATATATGAATTAGTGAATGTAACCATTAGTCCACGATGATTGATAATAACATATATCTAAACTAGAGATCATAATCTTTCATACCCAACCAACCTAACCATAGCTTTTTAAACTGACTTCAATTCTGTCGTCAAGCAAGAATCTAACGAAAATTAAAAATATAAATGAAAAAGGATGATAAAAAAATCAAACAAGGAAGCCGTGGTCGGTCAACCCCTTCATTTCTTATTTACCGACGATAAAAGTATTACAAGAAAATATTTACTGTTATTGCAAGAAAAGATATTTTTTTTTTCTTTTAACTATACTTTTTATTTGGTCAAAACTATTTTGGTTAGAAAGAAACTTTAAAATGGGTCGACATCGTTTTCATTAAAGCCAAATCCAATTGATAAAAAATAATAATAATTAAATATATATAAATATAAATTGTAGAAAGAAAAGATCTAATGCCAACCTCATTACTCGACGTTACGTCATCAATTAACGTGTAATGACCAATTCCACCGTCATCACCGAATAAATGCTGCTGTTGGGATAACACATCAGTGACGCACCAACATGTCTCCCTACAGTAACCGTGACGTCCACTGTTACGTCACCGTCGTTGACGTCAACGGCGCACCACAGCCCCAATTCTCTTTTGATAAATCAACGGCAAATTACACCAACCACCCCCACAAAAAAATAATTAAATTAACAATCATATATTTAAGATTTCAAATAAATTTAAGGCGCTGTGAAATGATTTTCTTTTTCTGTCCCGAGGTATCCCCACTCGACATGGCTATGGGCTAACACCTAAATATCGACACAGACCTGGCGGAGCCTTAATTGCGCCACACACTCTAGTGGTTGGACTAATTTCGGGGTCAGATGAATACGTCCCAAACCCACCTGATAACGATAGTCATGAATAATAAATCTCATGGGGACTACTACTCAAGGAATTGTGGGAGGGGGATTCGATCCAACGACCTAACCCACAATCCTTATGGCCTCCTCCTTGACCACTAGACCAAGACCTCATTGGCAGGCAACGCTGTGAAATGATTCTTTTAAGAAATCGAGGGATTCATCCTAAATTTAATTGGTGATGGGTGAAGGTGCCTCTTGAATATATAAGGTGAGTCGGGTGAGTAGAATTATCCGATGTAGGATATATATAAATCTCAACACGTCCCCTCACGTGTGGCGTGACTGGCCTAATACGTGGACATATGAATCGGATGACGGTGAGCAAAGATCGAACCCGCTCTGATACCATTTTAAGAAATCGAGGGCTTCATCCTAAAACCAATTGGTGATAGGTGAAGGTGCCTCTTGAATATATAAGGTGAGTCGGGTGGGTAGAATTATCCGATGTAGGATATATATAAATCTCAACAGATTCATAGAACCTTATCTTTAATACTTTGTGTTTTATTTAAATGATTAATAAAATCGAGGGTGAGATTGAACGATTAATATATATTTTTTCTCAAATTTCATAGAAAACCAATAATCTGGGGGATTTTGTAATATTTAAAATTTTTGGGGGCTATTCTTGAATTTTACATGGTCCTTAGTGACGAGGTTCTCTAAGACTAATATAAATTCAACCCCCACCCCTCACCCACTACACACGGCGGATCAAGCGACTACTATCCTATCAACATGCAACAAACACTTTCTCTCAGAGATTGGCTCCCGACTACCGCCGCCTCCGCGTCAGAGCCACCGCCGCCGGAATCCTCCGTCGCCTCGGAAGACTTTAAGAGGCTTTTATCGGATAACGCCGTGGTGGTCTTGGCTAGGAGAGGTTGCTGCATGTGCCACGTCCTCAAGCTCTTGCTCCGTGGTCACGGCGTCAACCCCACCGTCCTCGACATCGACGATGAGAACGAAGGCGTCGTCACCGATGAGCTGGCGAAGATGTCCGTCGTCAAGCCGGCTTTTCCGGCGGTGTTCGTTGGCGGGGAATCGTTTGGCGGGCTAGAAGATGTGATGGGCGCGCATATTTCCGGCGAATTGGTTCCGAGGTTAAGGAAAGCTCGAGCTTTGTGGCTTTGACTTTACAATATAAGATTCCAATTATCCTTCAAGGAAATTAATTATAGATTATTTTTTTTACCTTAGAGTATTGGAATTTATTTCTTAATTAAATATCGAATCTTCGTTATTTTTCGTAATTAAAGTTTGTTATAGATCACTTCGCAATTAGGCCGGCTCATTAACTTTTATTAACCTATTATTATTAAGTTGTTTTTGTGTTAATTGACTCGTCCCACCCAACTCCCAAACTAGGAAAAACATTAGATTTCCTTGGAAAGATAACTTGTACACGAGAGAGAGAGAGAGAGAGAGAGAGAGAGAGATTTCTATATTTCTTTTCTTTTCGAGCTAAAGTATAGTTTATTTTATTTTTATTTTTTTCATTTTTCAGGGGTGTGAGATTTTCGTATGAGATATCAAACATCTTCACGTGAAATTTATAATTTATTTCAAATCAGACATATATTGCGTGCCACGTCGTTTTTATTGACGGGAAAATGAAATATAATATCATCCGATATTTATAAATAAAAAAATTTATGTGGGTCGTAAAAGCAGACGCGTGGGTTGAACAACTATCGAGGTATTTTGGGATTTGAACTGACATTGAGTATCATTGATCAATCAAATAAATTTCGATCACATATATGTATGTAAATGCTATATAGATATATAAACATCTGATAATTGAATAAACGATTCAACGCATTTGACTAATTATTATCTTATTCTGAATGAGGTTAAATAAATGTTTAATATAAAGAGGTATTACGTGGCAAGTAGTAGAAATATTCTTGAGTGAACATGATGTAATAGCGGTTGGCCAAAAACTCATTTTCAAACTCAAACTCATTCTCAAACTCAAAATACAGTAATTCTTCTCCAATCATTAAACTCATTCTCAAACTCAAAAAAATATTCTCGAAATATTCGTTACTACACCAACTTTTACAACTTTTCAATATACGTATTTATTTTACAAGTTTACAAATTAGACCACGATAGTATTTTAAATTCGATTACGACAATATTTAATAAAACTTTTATTTGTACATATAAAAAAATCTCAAAAAAATATTACACAAAAATTAAACTACAAGAGAAAAAAAAACTGAGATAAACATAAAAAATCATTCGTACAAATAAAACTAAGATAATTTTTAAGTTTCGAAATTGGTCTAATCCTCTCATATCATCTTTATTTCTAATTTTTTAAATTATATAGTTGCGGTCAAATTAATATTTAACTATTATATTACATATAAATAAAATATAATAACTAAATAATAAGATAAAAATAATTACTAAAAATAAATAAAGAGCATTGCTATAATGATTGTTTTTTTTTTACAATTTTGTAATTATAAATTATTAATACAAAATCTCTTTTTATATATTTTAATTTATTTTTTATTAGTTGTACATGGATGTTTTAATAATTAAATATAAGTAAAAGGACTTATTTGTAATTTTCAAACATCAAACCCATTTTTTGCGTTCAAACGCAAATTTGGGTTTGAAGGAGGAGAGAGAAACCCAAAAACTCATTTTGAGTTTGCGTTTAGGGTACGGTTATAGCAAATTTACTCAATTTATTGAGTTTTTAGGTTCGGATGGAGATGCTGTAAGCATGATGTTTTTTCAGCTCGTCACTCGCATGTGTAAACTATTTGTCTATATATATATATATATATATTTATTTATGACATTATTCAAGAATTCATTGGATCTATAAGGATTGGATTGGGATAAGGATGGTATGTGGGATAATTAGTTTATTGAAAGAAAAAAAAAACCACATTTTTTGCGTTGCGTATGTGTGCATACGTGGAATATATAGTACGACTTTCGCGAAGGTTAGACACATCACATATGGTCCAAGCGAGAATTTCCTAAATCCTATTCTTCCTTGGACGGCAATAATACTGAAATTGGGATATTAAATTAAACTGTTTCCTACATTGGGATATCATATAGTTAGGCTTATATATCTACTATATATCTTCAAAATCGAACGAATTCTTCGCCCGCCTTCTTTCAAGAAATGATTTGACATCTGCTAAACATCTATACTATATATAATGGCTAAGCACCTAGAATAACTATCTTTTAATTTATTCCAATTATATCCTTATAAATAAATCAATTAAATTTAAATTATAATTACATACAATAAACATTTTAAACTAAAAATAACATGTAAAATATAAAATAATATTATATATCTTTCTATTTTATTATTGGTGAGCACGTCATAGAAACTGCTTGATGTGTCAATTTTAATTTTAAATCAGTTGTTAATTATTATTTTACCCTTATTTTTAATTCAAAAACTACCCTTCAAATTTTACATTTATTATAATTTTATCTTTGAAAATCAATTTAATCTTTTTAAAAACCAAAAATAATATATAATTATATTTTAAATTATAATTCCATTTATTAAATATTTTTAATTACAGTTATATTATATATTAATATATTTAGCACACACATCGATAGTATATATTATAACACACATCTAGTGTGCTTTAAAAATATATCTAAATGAGCCTCACTTTCGAAACTCAAAAGTTGTCATGGACCACTGGTCTTTCCGACCCATTATCCACCACCCGACCCATTCTATTCTAACATCTAATCTACAGTACGGCACACAGTTCACGACCTAGCACAATGCCCTTTCAAGTAAATAAGCCAAAAACAATCGAAACCGAAAAAAGAAAAAAAAAAATTAAAAATCAGAAACAGTTAATTTTAGTTGCACACACTACAATACCACAGACAAACAGTATAACAACGTTAATAAATGCAAAGCATTCTTTGGGTAGTTGATTGCATTTACGACGTGTGGCAGATAAACATATTTCACCACATCTCTGTGTAATAAAAAACTTGGAGCTTAAGCCAATAAAAACGCCACCACCAAAGGCAAACCCCCCAAAAACAGCTTAATAAAGACCCTATATCAAATCAAGCCACGCTTCCATTGTCCGAAGCATCTTCGTAATAATAAGGCGTCAATTTGTCGTCTTTCCTCCGGCCCATCCTCGACAGGTCGCAGTTGCCGACTTCTTGCAGCATCTGAACCACCCGCCTCATCGAGGGGCGGTTTATGGGCAAAGGGCTCGTGCATAGGAGCCCGATGTTGAGCACTCGGAAGATTTCGTCCTTGAAGCAAGCGTCTAGCTTGGGATCGATCACGATATCCACTCCCTTCTGATCGAGCGTAGTGCAAACCCACTTCACGAGGTCCTTCTCGCCGTACTCGGGATCCACGGGTCGTTTTCCCGTCACCAGCTCGAGTACGACCACCCCGAAGCTGTAGATGTCGCTCTTTTCGTTCACCCGCAACGTATATGCGTATTCTGAAAAGAAAAGAATATATTCAAGAGGACGTTTTTTTTAATAAAAAATAGAATATTTTTATTGGCATATACTATTATAGTTCATCGTCGTTCGATATATGAATTTTGTCCGAATTTGCGGTTACTGCGTGAGGTAATAATAACTTTCTAATTTTGCAACGACTGACTACAACGGTGTCGATATGTGAGGTGCGCGACTTGCATGGTCATGGAAGGTCGTGCATGGTACTCAGCTACACTAACCATGTACCACATCCAATGGCCATATCGGTCGCGAAACTCAAGAATCGAGGCCGTTGTAGTAATCGGGAAAATTACAAAAGTTAAAAGGAGAAATGCCATAATTTTCTAGTTCACATATGGTACGACAATTAAACCATAGTGCACTATCTAATTACTATGAAGGATCACATCACCTAAAAGCTTAAATGAAATGGATCATATTTTTAATTTTATATACTAAATTATGATAATCAATCGACAGGTAAAGTAGTTAAACTGACAGGCAGAAACTGTTATTAGTTATTACACACAGACTACATATGTATTCCGTGATATTGAGTAAATGAGCTTCAATAAAAAAAAAGAAAGTAAATGAGCTATACGTGAGCAGAGACAAAATGGGTCCCAGTTTTATCAAAATTTAATGATTTCAAAAATTCAAATATTAAAAAAATAAATCCGAAAGACTTGAGAAACTAACCTGGAGCAATGTAACCGCAGGACCCAGCAATGACGGACATGGACTTGGCCGCCTTGCCGTCCGAATCCACCACCTTAGCCACGCCGAAGTCGGCGACCCGAGCCCCATAGTCCGAGTCCAGCAAGATATTGTTCGACTTAACGTCTCTGTGAACGATGGGGGGCACGCAGTCGTGGTGAAGGTACGACAGCCCCTCGGCTGCATCCAAGGCGATCCTAAACCTAACCGGCCAGTCCAGCGAGCCGCCCTTGGCGCCGTGGAGCACATCGCCCAAGCTGCCGTTGGCCATGAACTCATACACAAGAAGCTTGCAGTCCCTAGCCGTGCAGCAGCACCACAGCTTGACTATGTTCTTGTGCCTTATCCTACCCAACGTTTCCACCTCAGCATCGAACCCGTCGTCCCGCGCCGACCCGTTATTACCCTTCTCGATATCGGCGGTATCGTCCGAAGATATCTTAGAACGTCCCCATAGCTTCTTGACGGCAACGGCTTCCCCGCTGTTTAGGACCACCTTGTAGACTTTGCCGGAAGAGCCCGCCCCGACCACGTTGTCTTCGTCCAACGCGTCCAAGATTTCGTCTTCGGCGAAGCCCAGTTTGTGGAAGGACATTAAAGTCCATTTCGACCTGTCGATTGATTTCTTCGCCTTTTCGAAATTCTTGTACTTGGCATAGAACCAAGCTAGCCCCGTCAAGAGTGCCAGCCCGACGAGGACGTAGATGGACCTTAGTATCCAGGCATAGCCCGAGTTCTTGCCTCGGGTTTTGTTGCATAAACCTTGGATGTCGTCGCATAGTCCGGGATTGCCCAAGAAGCTGTCTTTGTACATTTTCTTGGCGTACATCGAAGGGATGTCGCCGGAGAGTTGGTTGTTAGAGAAGTTGAAACGGTTGAGCTTCAGATTCTGTAGTTTGGATGGGATTGCGCCGGAGAATCGATTTTCTGACAGGTCGAGGTAGTTCAAGTCGGTTAGTTCTCCGATCTCGTCGGGAATGGCTCCTGCGAAGGCGTTTTTTGCTAGATTTAGCTCGTCGACTTTCTTCAACTTGCTGATTCCGCCTGGGATTTCGCCGGAAAATTCATTACCGTGAAGGTCGAGCTTCAGCAGCTGTCTGAGATTCACTAAACTGCTCGGTAAGGAGCCCGAAAGCTTGTTATCGCCCAATGAAACCTCGATTAAGTTGTCCAAAAACCCGAGTTCTTCCGGCAAAGTACCCGAAAAGTTATTCGACGACAGAACGAGCTGTGAGAGGTTCGAAGCCTTGGAAATGCTTTTCGCAATCGGGCCGGAGAAAGAATTATCGGCGAGATCGAGCAGTGATACGTGGGGCAGTCCCCAGAATGACGCCGGAACTTCGCCGGAGAATCCATTCTTTGCCAGTCTTACACGCAGAAGGCTAGGGCAATCGCCCAAGCTCGCCGGAATCTGACCGGAGAATGAGTTTTCGATCAGAAGGAGCTCCTCGAGGACGCCCTTTTCACACAAGCTCCCCGGGATTCCGCCGGAGAATTGGTTCGTCGAAACATCCAGCCATCTCAACGGCGAGTTTCTGCCCAGATTCGCCGGCAAACTTCCGGCCAACTGATTCTGAAACAGCCTGAGCTCGTATAAATTGGGTGAATTGGCGATAGCGTGCGGCAGTTCGCCGCTCAAATCATTCTCGTAAAGATTCAAAGACTCCAGCGGCAGCTGACACAGCCCCGCCGGGATCGGACCTGTCAGCTGGTTCATGGATGCGTCAAGTCTCCTCAGGTTCGTCAAGTTCGACCAGCCATCCGCCGGCAACTCGCCGGTCAGAGAGTTGTTGTACAGCTCAATCTGCACCACACTTGTCAATCCAGTCAGCTGACTGGGAATCGAGCCGGCGAGATAATTGTAGGCCAAGTCCAAATCCGTGAGCCGGCCGAGTCGGCCGAGCGAGCTGGGAATTTCTCCGACCAAATTAGTCTCAGTTAGCCACAGTACTTCCAGGTTAGAAAGGTTACCCAGTTCGTCCGGAATCCGACCCGGACTAAACGGGTTGTAAGACAAGTTCAGCTGCTTCAACGTCGAGATGTTGCCGAGAACCGCCGGGATTGTCCCTTCGAGCAAGTTCTCAACCAAGGAGAGGACTTCTAGCTTCGGAAACCTACCGTAAGTATCTGGGATGTCGCCGGAGAAGTTGTTTCCGGTCAGGTCGAGGTACTTCAGGGCGGGAAGCTCCGGCAGCGTGCGCGGGAGTGCGCCGGTCAAGTAGTTCTGGGCAAGGTCGATGTGCTGCAATGACCGGCACGAAACGATGTCGTTTTCAGGGAAGGTGGAGTTGATGAAGTTGTCGTAGAAGGAGACGAAGGCGAGCGACTCGAGCCTGCACAGAACCGTCGGGAAGGGGCCGGAGAGGTTGGAGCTGGAGAGGTCGAGGGAGACGACGGAGCCCGTCGAGGGGTCGCATCCGACGCCGTTCCAGCTGCACGGCGTCTCGTCCCGTGGGTCCCAGTCGGAGAGGACATCGTCGGGATCGTCGAAGGACATCTTCGCCTGTAATAGATATCGGCCTTCTTGGTTCAGAGAGAGGACTGAGGTCAGTGTACATTGGAAAAGTGCCGACACGAAGACGACGACGGCGAGGAAGCGGCGGCGGAGCATTGTGGCGGTGGTTGTGGGTGTGGATTTGAATATAGGAAAGGAAGAAGCGAGAGCTCGTGGGGGTTGGGGGTAGTCTCAAGGGGTTGAGTTGGATTGGGGCATGTCTTGATGGAGACAGAGAGATGAATATTTTTATTTGGATTTATTTATAGGAAGGAAGTAAAAAACATAGGTGAGGTTATTAACTAGGTGTGATCTCCTCCCGCAATCCCTTGAATAGTCGTCATGTGATTTATTTCTCATGATTTATTTCTCATGACTATCATTGTCAGGTGAGTTTGGAACGTATTCATCTGATCTCGGGGATTAGTCCCACCATTGGAGTATATGGCGCAATTAAGCCTCCGCCAGGTCTGTGTGGCGCAAAGCCTACGCCGGTATTTAGGGGCTAGTTCATAGACAGATCGAGTGGGGATACCTCGAAAAAAATAAAATAAAATTAACTAGGTGTGAGCTTGAAGTTAGATCAAATGGATTTAATGGAACTGTATTATTATTATTATTATTATTATTATTATTATTATTGTTATTATTATTTACTATGCTGCTTAAACAAAAAAACATAGTTATTAGTTAGTTATTATTGTATAGTCGCTAAGACATACAACAAAAAAAGCATGTGTGTAGCTGTTGTAGTTGCAAAAACACTTACACTTTAGGCATGCCTGAACTACTACTACTTTACATGAAGATGTGACAATTTATTTATTTTATTTTTGTTTTACAGTCTTAATAATACTCTTCATTCAAAAAAGGAATATTTTTTTGAAATTATTTAAGTGTTTTAAAAATCTTTTAAAAATGTTAATTAATAAAAAAAGTTTATTTGTAAAAATATTAATAAAATAATCATTTTCATGGTTCTAATTGTAACGAAAATATATATATAGATATATTCTATTAATTTTATAAATTTAATCTCATTTATTAATTAACATGTTAAAAAACTTAAATAATTAATAAAAAAACTCAAATATAAGAGTGTCCCTTTTTTTTTTTGTTCCTAGGACTGTTTAAATTTCAGGGTCATGAGGTTGCAATAAATATAACAAATATTTGAACTTTGATTATGAACATAAATTGAATATTCTCAAATGTCGTAAGTGACCTCCCGAATATCTTCTTTAAAATATAGGGTAATTAAATGACGAGGCGTTTTAATACATATATAATTTAGCACATTGTTATTCCACTCGAGCAAGGGGAAGGATTGCATCTTATTTACTATCATCTACCACACATTTTGGTCATTAATGCATTCATTATTATTATTGATAACTACATATATCCATATCTAAAGATAACAATGCGTGACAATAAATGTCCTTTCAAACTTTCATATTAATTATAATTAAAAAAAATATTCAAATACGTGAAATCGAAACTGCGGCCGACACATACGTTGAAACAACCGAGCACAGCCTTATTATTAGGGTTATTATATTGGCACCAATCTATTATTTTGCACCTCCTATTAAATAGTTCAGTTTTATGTTGACTAATTTTCAATGTTGACTAACTCTTTCTTAACAAACTAATTATTTATTAACTATCTTCTCTCACTTAATTATAAAAACTTAAAGTTGTAATGTAACATGAATAATATCTAAATTTTCAATAATTTTCTTATATTTTGATTTTGTAAAAAAAAAAAAATTAAATGTGAGAGAGTGTTATATTATATATATATATATATATTTAGAATATAATATTATTTATACATAATTGCATATTTGACTAAATTAATCCTAAATATTTTCCCAAAAATGTAATATTAATATTTAGCTAATGATTCTGTTTATTTAATTCAATTTATATATGTTAACAAGAAATATTTATATTATATTAATATTTTAATTAAAATAAGTTAAATATTAATACTGATAAATTTAGAAAAATTAGTATTTTTTTAAATTAATTGTAGTATAGATTAATTTAAAAATAAATATAAACAAAAATTAATATTGTTGAATTGAATGAGTTAATAAATATAAATAATAAATTAATGAAATTATTGTTGATGAATCCAACGAAAAAAACTTAGATAAATTAATTTTTTTTTTAAAATTTCAAGGTTATTTTCACCTGCGAGGACGGGTGTTAATAGTAGCATCCTATTATTATAATCTTTTTCTATTATTTTAGAATTGATTGATGGCCAAAAGATGGGACGAACATTTAAGACAGTAATGTCGAGTTAAACAGCTGAACTAATAACATGTCTTGCCTTAAGCATGATGGCAATAGACTTTAAGCAAAAGTTAAACACTTTGATTATGCTTAAACACTACTTATATTACAAGACGTTGACCACTTGAATATTAAGTCTCAGCTGAATAATAAGTTACGTTTTAACTGCAAACTGTTACCTACTCTCCTTAAATCAGATGTAATGAAATCACTGCAAAGAAGATCTGTAATGAAGAGACGTTAGAGGGAATATTATAACAAGGGTTTTGCAGAGATACTGAAGAAGTCAAACCGAGACAGTGAAATTATTATGTATTAGTTTCTATATTTTTATTTTGATTATATTTCTTTTCGATTAATGATTCTTTACAAATTCCATGGTTTTGTCTAACGTTGTGTTTCGATGCGGTCGGTAATCGTGCTTTGGACATCTTCGAACAAATCTAAAAACAAGACAAAATGGATTTTTGAGCTTTTTTTTCATTGAGTGGTTTACACATATATATTGAGAGACATTATCATGACAAAAATATTAAAATAGGCGGAAAGATAAACAAAATCTTGCACTTATATGTTCCTTTCAATTATAAGAAGAGAAAATAAAGATTGTTAAGGTTCAAGTGAACTCCTTAACATATACACATGTCATGTTAGAATAATTAATTGTGTCATAAAGGATCCTACTATTCACACCTCCTTTACACCCCCCATACCCCCTTTACACCCCCAAAAAACACTTGAAATTTGTAAAACTCATTTAACTAAGTATATGAATTCAACAATAATTATTTTATAATGTATTTTTAATAAAATTCAACATTAATTGCATGAGATATTCAACAATATTAATTAAGTTATTTTACATCGATACAATATTTAATTTATTTTTTATTATATTTAGAGATGTTCAGACGATTTGAAAACCGGAACCGAACCGACGGTCACCGGTTCGATTAACCGGGGTCAACAGTTCCAGTTATAATCGGTACCGAACCGTTAACGGTTCTATTTCGGTTTTTATATTTTCAATCGAAAATTGGCGGTTCAAATCGCCGGTTAACCGCATGTTTTTTATTTTCTAAATAAAAAGTAAAAAAATAATTATTAATGGTCCCGATCTTGTGGCCGTTGAAGATCAACGATCATAATTTACTAACCGTTGGAAAACCGCCGATTTTGAACGAAAAAATAAAAAAAAAAATTGAAAAAAAAAATTTAAAAAATAATGAAAATAACCAATGTTCGAAACCGTGATTAACCGCGGTTCGGTTACGGTTTGATATTTTGGTGTAATCGGAACCGGCGGTTCCAAATCGGGTTGAAATCAGAATTTATTTAGTTTTATGGTATGTATTTAATGGTTTCAAATTTATAAGTATTTAATAATTTAAAATAATTACTTTTAGAATTGATAAGTATTTAATAATTTACTTCACTTATTAATTAGGGGGGTGTAAATAGAAAAAATGGGGGTGCGAATAGCATTACCCGTCATAAATCATGGAAAAAATAAATAAAAAGAAAGAATTAGAAAAAAAAAATCTATTTATCTTTACTTGTTTTGGTCAGAACAGCCTTTCACTGTCCACAAAAGATTTGTTTCGAAGAAAATGAGGTTAGGTTTTTGGAACGTTGCGAAGACTCCCATACGAAATCGGGTTGACCCGTGCATTATTTTTTCCAATATTGCGGCTTTTTTTCAATTATTTTATATCCACTTTTCACACTATGTATATCATATAAATATATATTTATGTACAAAATGTAATTAAAGAAAAATGATAAACTTGGGCATAAATGAAATCATTGCATAACATCACTTCATCAAACGGGCAGACATTTTTTCTCAGAAAAATCAATTTTTCTACCATAAAAATGTCCTTATGAGCTGCTTCGCATTGAAAGCTTCACCTGGAAAAAATCTAAAATAATATTGAAGGGATGGGAATAATAAATAATTGGTTTGAGGAGTGGTTGGTTTTATAGAATAATTAATTAATGTGGGCATTTATAAATTTTCCTAACAAACAATTGATATAAATAGCCTGATCGTTTTTTTTTTTTATTGAGAAGACGTTCGAAAATTAAAGGCATGATGGATGCTTTACATCATAAATAAATACACTGTCCATCGAGTTGTTTGAGAATTTACTGCCTTCTTAATTATTGTGTAACGACTGTATTTAATAAATACTTTTTTAGTTGATCGAAATACGAAGAACTACATATAAATAAATTTTGCAATATATATATATATATATATATATATATTAAAGAAAATAAATTTATATTAATCTCATGCAACGGTCATTAGAAACAATCCGACACGTGGTAATAATTACTAGTGACGAGTGACGCATGCTTATAGATCTTCTCCTAAGGTGTAACTATTTATTTATTAAATTTAATAGTTAAGAAAAGGAGAAAATGATTTCACATTTCTTTAGACATCATTCTTTATCACTATATATATATTCCTCTAAAGTCGATTTTTGTTGCATGACCCAAGTCGTTTATTCGTCTATTAAATGTAAATAAAATAAATATAATGTGAATGGTCCCTATATGTGTTACATTATAATTTCTCTAAAACCCTAATTAACATAAATCGAATCATAGCATGTCACATGCATATTCTAGTTTAATATATGAATGATGTAATACTATAGTTGATTACTAGCTAGTAGTCAGTGTTCCATTCAAAAAAGGCCTAAGAATAATCATATTTAACCTAATGCAATGATGATGATCTTGCCCTAATGACTCTTTATATATATATATATATATATATATATTCGTTTTCTTTTTCTTTATCATCATCAGTGGATGAAGATTGGAATACAATCACAAAGATCTTCATGGGACCCAATATCACTAATCCTTTCGCAAACTTTAAGGCAAAATAATTCAGCTCATGGTGGATAGATAGGGTACTTAATTGCTAATATTTACTAATTGCAATAATATATTGAAAGGAGACAAATTGAAAAAAAAAATGGCATGTACCAACCCATTGAGCCTATTTGAACCAATATTATACATTACATCAATCGAAACTTCCTATTTATGATTTTATAATTATTTAATTACGAAAAAAAAGTACAATCATTTAACAATTCCATCATGTTGCTTTCACTTTTAATTATTATATGTATTTCCAAATTACGGGTCAAAGGTGGAGTAAAGGGGCTCATTTATAAACCACCCATATAATCTTAGATAATTTAAAAAAATAATAATAAAAAAGCAAATAATGTCTATAAATTAAATTAAATGAGAAGTTGAGATAGTATGTGTTTGATGGAGATTCAAAACAGCTGGCATGTGTATTGTTTTTTTTTTCCTCCTACAATATCTGTAAATTGATAGACATTGATCTGATTGCTATGAAGCTAGTTTTGCACGTATTTATTTATGTATTTTCATTTTTCTTTATTTAAATCATTATTTTAATGAAGAAACAAGAAAATGACGAACAACCAAGCTGGAATGCCATATGGTTTTATGGGAAATATTTCTTTTGTTCCCTATTTTTGAATTCATTATTGAAAACAGAAGGGTTAGTGAAGATATAATATACTAAGGTGAAATGAAACATCTATTTATATATTATAATAAGCATGTTTGTTATTTAGTTGAGTTATGCCGTGTATATGATTGCATGCTAGACAATAATAAAAAAAAAAAAACATATTTAGTGTATTCATATGTCACCACCGATATATTCTTGTTTAAGAAGCAAAACCATCATTGTAAGAATTATGAATATCACTCATTACGAAACCCAAGTAGTAAATGTATGATTCAAAGGTCAGGCAATCAATTATTATTACTAGGAAATAATATATACTATGTGTGTGTTTAATACGAAATGGTCATGCTATCAATAATTAGGCATGAGAAAGATGCATCACTTCCTTTCGCCTATCGCATCAAATATGCTTTCTATTGTTCCACACATATATAATATAATGTTTAATATTTGCATTGGAACGCCCTAAACTCAAAGAATACTATAAGAGAGGCCTTGAGCCCAATGTAAATACTTACAGGCCCAAACATTTTTTTGGTACATCTTTCTCTTATACAGATTACACAATGATCTCATAAAAACAAAATAGAGTGGAAAAAAAAAAGGGTTGCGATAAAGTAATATTTGATTTCACATTTCTTGCCATCTTAACTATATTAAAGTATTTGCCAATGAGGTCTTGGTCAAATGGGTAAGGAGGATGCCTTAATGATTTGTGACTTAGGTCGGAATCAAATCTCCCCTTCCATAATTTCTTGAGTAGTCTCCATGAAATTTATTTCTCATGACTATCGTTGTTAGGTGGGTTTGAGACGTATTCATCTGGCCCCGGAGATTAGTCCCACCATTGGAGTGTGTGGAACAATTAAGCCTTCGCTAGATCTGTGTGACGCAAGTCCACGCCGGTATTTAGGGACTAGCCCATAGTCAGATCGAGTGGGGATGCGACAAAAAAAAAGGCCATATTAAAGTATTTATTACATCATCAGGATATGCATAAAATCACGTATTGTATATGACAAATCAACGACGTAACAAACTATGAAGCAAAAGAAGAAAAGCCCATCACTACAAAACTTCAAAATCTCCTGCCTTTTTTTTTATAACTTTGAGTCTAAAGCAATGCACGCAAGGCAAGGACGTTCTTTTAATGCAGTCAGTTTGCCTCTGTCTGGCTTAGCCACAATTTGCTGTGTTGAGGCTTAAAAGCAAAAAAAACCTCCCTCAAAAGCCAAGGCAGCGGCCATTTAACACCACAGAAGAAAACATCAGCTAACTAACCTTATCAACCAACAAACCCCAAACCCGCGGAAGAAGAAAAGTTTCACGAGTTGCTGTTTCTTGCAAGGCAAAGATTGCCCGTCTTTTTAACTTCTCTTTCTGTTCAAGCCATGATTCTGTTTATATATATATACAAAAAGAAACTCCAAACTCAAAATGGCCACGAAAATGGAGATCAGGGTTGAAAACGAATACGACAAGTCCCGAGAAATATGCGAAAGAGAAGTAGAAGAAGAAGTACCGTTGCTAGTAGAAAAGGGCCTCCCTGAGGTGGAAAGAAATCTCATCCAACAAGCCATCAGCCAGACGTTCCAAAGCACCGCCCACTTGGCCAACCTCTTGCCGACGGGATCCGTGCTCGCCTTCCAGCTCCTATCTCCCATATTCACGAACCAAGGCGAGTGCGACTCGACCGGGCGGTTCCTGACCTCCGGGCTCGTGGCTCTGTGCGGGCTCTCGTGCCTCCTGTTGAGCTTCACCGATAGCTTCAAGGACCAGAAGGGAAACATCTGCTACGGGCTCGCCACGTTCCGCGGGTTGTGGGTCATCGACGGGTCAGCGACCCTGCCGTCGGAGATAGCGGGAAAGTACAAGTTGAAGTTCATCGATTTCGCCCATGCATTGATGTCGGTTATGGTTTTTGCGGCTGTTGCACTGTTTGATCAGAATGTTGTGGGCTGCTTTTACCCTGAGCCATCGCCTGGGTCCAAAGAGGTTCTCACGGCTTTGCCTGTCGGGATTGGTGTGGTCTGCAGCATGCTATTTGTCGTTTTCCCGACAAAGAGACATGGGATTGGTTTCCCCGTCACTTCTGGTTCGAATTCTTGATTCTTTATTCAGTTGGCTGTACAGATGTCTATTTGATTGTGTAATGAATCAGTATATCACTGTATTTCAGTGCTTCTTTTTCCATAATCCAAGTATATAGACATATTAAAACAACCAATAATCATATGAGCAAAGCATGGAGATACCGTCAAGTTTTTGTTTTTGTTTTTTTTTTCAAGAAAATATACCTGTAATAATGAGTGATCACACGTCAGAGAAGAAACCAGACACTTCTAAATAGTGAGGAGAATCACTTACGAAATATTCAAGAAGCCACAAGTTGCTGCTTCAAAAGCCTGGGGGCAGCATATGAATGAATAACTATATCAGTATTGGTATTAAATTCTAATCATTGGCTTCATAGTCTTTCCCTTTTATCTATGAATTCCCAGATGTTTCCATTTTGTATAATGGAGAGGGGGTTTAGGCAGTGCATGTGTGAGTTCAGCAGGCTGCAGCATTCTGGAATTCACCTATTAACGTAGCCTGTAATAGTTCAGCAGTTTCGCGCACTTTTCTCCGATCCCAAAACCCATCCAACATTGCAATCCATGTTCCCTGGTCGGGTATACATCCATCGGTTACCATCTCTTCCATAATCCGAGCAGCTTTGTGGAGATCTCCTTTCTTGCAAAAAGATGTAATAAGGCACTCAAAGGTTTTTGTGTCAACAGATATGCCTCGACTTCGCAAGCTCAGATACAGCTGAAATGCTTGGTTATGGAGACCCTCAGCACAGAGGCCTTCGACCACTCTGTTATTGATCCGTACATGAAGGCCCCAAGTGACCCGGTTGGGAATTATCCCTGAAAGAACCATTTCATCGAGGAAGTTAGCTGCTTCTTGAAACTTTTTCATCTCACAGAATCCATTGATAATTTTCGAATACAGCCCAGCATCGGGTTTCAAGTCCTGCAACTTCATTCTGTCGAGAATCTTCACAGCTTCGGTAACTTTACCTTCCAAGCACAACCCGTGAATCAAAGAACTGTAAGTTATTGAATTAGGGACGAGCTGCTTGCGAACCATCCTCTCCAGCAGCTGCAAAGCTTGCAAGGAATGCCCGTTCTTGCAAAGCCCATCAATGAGAGAACTGTAAGTGTACACGTTGGGCTCAACACCTTTGCTCTTCATCTCCTTCAATAATTCCAGCGCGTCCTCCAACTTATTCAACTGGCAAAACCCATGTATCAACGAACTATATGTAATAACAGAAGACGAACAACCTTTTGCTTCCATCTGGAGCAAAAGCTCCTTTGCCTCGAGCACCCTTCCAAACCTGCACAGCCCGTTAATCAACGTTCCATAAGTGTACGAATCAGGCTCAAGCCCTCTTTTTGGCATCTCTTGGAAGATTCTTAAGGCATTATCCATCGTTCCACCGCTCTTACACAGCGCCTTAATCAAGACATTAAGCGACGCAACGCTAGCCTGAATTCCCACATGCCTCATGTACCGATAAAACCTGAATGCCATTTTCAACTGACTCTCATCCACGAGAATTGAGAACACCGTCACGTAAGACCTTGACGTGGGAAAGCATCCGTAATCCTCCATCATTTCGAATATCCTCACAACATCATGCGGCCTGTGGACGCGCGCATAGGCTTTGTAAGACGATATGAACAAATCTTCGGAGATGGTGCAGTTTTCTTGCTTCATCCTCCGAAGCATGTCTTCGGCTAAGGAAAACTTATTGGCCGACAGCAAACGCCTGAACATCAAGGCGAACGTGGTCTGATCATGACGGAAGCCGTTGTCATATTCGGCAGTTGCGGAGTCGAATATCGAGACTGCTTTGTCTATATCTCTCTCGGAACGAACCAAGCGCTCGACTAAAGAAGGCGTGATTTGCTTGGGCCACTTCTGGATTGTTTTGCTAGCCATCGACCTCGTTCAGACAATTCGTCGAACGGGTTTCCTGCACCACCTGACAAGTTGAGATGATGTTTATGAACGAGCGTTAAGGTACTTAAGCTAAGGAGCAGTCACCCAGATCAGACACCGCATGCGTGAGAGCTGAATCAATGGCGGGAAACCGGGTCGGGTGCTATTCGGGTTCGGGTGGGTCGCTCTCTCTGAGCACGTTGATAAAGGCGACGAATTTAAACGAGCCCAATATCTCACTAAAGGACGATTACATACTATGCTTTTGCTTCCCTATAATATAAATAATAAACGACAAATTTGGTGCTTATATTATACCAGTTTCACATTCGACGTTTTAGTTCCTAAACTTTGTAAAACATTTTATTTTTGGTTCTTTTGACCTAACGAACCGGTAAAGGAACCAAAATTGAACGGTTTTGCAAAGTTAAGGAACCAAAATGACACATTTAAAAGTTTGAGCACAAATAGTGAAATTTTTTTTTTCCCACATAAATGTTATTGCGTAAACTTGATATAAAATTCAAATTCGATCAACACGAGAATTTTGAACTTTTTTTTTGTTTCAAAAAGTTTTTTTTTCCGATTTTTTGTTTCAAAAGTTATTTCAACACAATCACACCGTAATTCTCACACAATTACATTTACGTAATCCACACACAAAAGCATATACGTAATCCCCACATAAAAATTTGGAATTACTGTATGATTGTGTTGGAATAACTCTTGATTTCAAAAAAAAAAAGTAAAAAATTACATGTTGATCGAAGTTAAATTTTATATCAAGTTTACACAATAGAGTCTATGTGGAAAAAAAAAATCTCACTGTTGGTGCTCAAACTTTGAAATGTGTCATTTTGGTTCTTCAACTTTGCAAAACCGTTTCTTTTTTGTTCCTTTACCGGTTCGTCAGGTTAAAGAACAAAAAATAAAAGGTTTTACAAAGTTTAGGAACCAAAGCGGCACATTTGAAAATTTGAGCACCAATAGTGAGACTTTGGTATAGTATAAGCACCAAATTTGATGTTTACTCTAATATAAATAGAGCTGTCAAAAAAGCCCAAAGCCCGCGGGCCGCCCCGCCAAAGGGGCGGGTTGGGCCTCCTTTTTCCGGCCCGCCAAGAAGCGGGCCTAGGCGGGCCAGCCCGCGCTGGCCGCGCGCTTTGGCGGGGCGGGGCGGGCTAGCCCGCGGGATGGCCCGCCTAATATAAAAAATATATTTATTAAATATTTTAATTATATTATATTAATTAAATAATATATTATGATTTTTGGGCTTAATTTTTTCAATGGACTAATACACCATATTAATTATTGTGTTTGGGCCTTTAAAGTTTTTTTTTATTGGGCTAAAATTTTTAATTATTAATCAATTTATTTTGTTTTTTCAATACGGGCGGGGTGGGCCTCTATTTACTGAGCCCGCCGAATGGCGGGCCGGCCCGTACCCGCCCCGCCAAGCGACGGGCTTTGGCGGGCTGCGGGCCGGCTCGTTCCGCCGGCCCGTTTTGACCGCTCTACCTATAAATAGAGGCAGCCTAAATTTTTTATTTTTATTTTTTCTGTCTCGAGGTATCCCACTCGACCTGGATATGGGCTAGCTCCTAAATATCAGTGTGGGCTTGCGCCACACAGACCTGACGATGACTTTGGTTGTACTACACACTCCAGTGGTTGGACTAATCCCCATGTGGGATTCGATCCCGTGACCTAAGAGTTCGCATGCCAACCCCGAGCCACTAAAGCCAAGCCTTGGGGACAGAGGCAGCCCAAATTAAAGGCCCACTTTTTAAGTCGCTTTTGTCTTTCAATCTATTAATAATTGACTCTAACCCAACAAGTGGAATATTACAATGTTCGAATTATTTTTTAGGAAATTACGGTTGGTAACACTGTGTTTAAGGTTTTTTCAGTTGGTGACAAAAGTATTTTTCAACCTTGGTTGATATTCATGTCTTTAAGACTTTTCCAACTGATGACCAAAGTTTTTTTCAAGTATAATTGGTACCCATGTAATTAATAACTTTAAAATGTCTTCATTATGATTACATTGACTAGTGTGCTTCATGACGATGTCGAGCACTATCTCTGAAAGGGTCGCGGGCTTGCAAAAAGGTAGAAAGGTAAGATAATAGTTTATTTTTCCCATGGAATTGATCTAATGGCTTGAGGGATGATATTTCACCGCTTAGGTCATGTGTTCGATTACCATGAATATCAACGGGGTGAATTCGAGACATATTTGCATGATCCTCGGAGATTAGTCTGATCCTCGACTGTATGGTGCAAACCCGATTGAGTGAGGATACCCCGAGTTGAAAAAGAAAAGATTGACAATTTATATGTTCTCACTTTAAATGTTTTATTAACTTCTTGAAATTAGGGACTAAATTTAACATAATATAAAGTTAGGGTACTTATTCGAACTAAATGCAAATCTTCAGCACCCAATCGCATAATCCTGAAAAATGTAGGGCGCGCAAGAATCTCGCGCAACTTTAAGATCAGAAATATGAGGGAGGGCAAAAACGTAAATACCTCCATCAATCAATCATAATCATAGGGACAACTTTCACCTAGAAAGATTTTCCAGCCATCTTATCTGACGTAGCCTTCACGGCTCCCCTCCGCCACTCAGCTGCGTGGCCCCTCAAACGAAAATTACCATAAAAAACTACTTGCGTGAGAGGATTTGTTTGGTTTGCTCAATTCGTTGATATTGCGCGTGGTTGAGGAAGGGGACAATCGGATTTTGGGATGGCTGTGTTGTTGGAGGACATAGTGAAGTCTGTGGAGCATCTCTTGAAGCTGATAGGGAAGACAAAGGAGGAATACACCTACATGGACCCCACTCTAGACCCGGTCCTTCTGGTGCCGGGGATCGCCGGTTCGATCCTGCACGCGGTCGATGAAAAGACCGGCAAGAAGGAACGTGTTTGGGTGAGGATTCTCGGGGCCGATCGCGAGTTCAGATACAAGCTTTGGTCTCGATTCGACCCTGAAACAGGTCATCAGTGATACTTTTGCGAGCAATGCTACCGATTTCTTGTGATTATTTCATGTTTTAAGTGCGCTGCATTTGCTTTTGTGATAGAGATAGGTTTTAAGACCAGCGCATTTTAATCTAGGCTCTGAATATCAAACACTCAATCGTTCGGTTTGACTATTTCTATAAGGGTGTATCTCTGAATGATCAGAAAATATTTAGTATACAGCCCTTTCTTTCCTGACCTATATTAGATTGGCTTAGGACAAAATATCTGCCAAGGAACCAAGAAACTTCTGGTTTTGTAAAGATTGTGTGTAATATGCCCCTTTTGTTGTGGGAATTAGTTAAGAAGTTGTTTCTGAAGTGCTATAATCAATTATTGAACATAGGTATCACAGTGACCTTAGATAACGATTCCCATGTTGAAGTTCCTGAAGACAGATATGGCTTGTATGCGATCGACTCATTGGACCCAGACATGGTTCGGCACTGCTCCCTTTAAACTTGTTGTGTTCCAGACAATTTATATCGGAACGCCCACCTTTTGGTGTTCTTAAAGTGGAGTTGAAATTGTACTTGTGCAGGTTATTAGTAGCGATTGTGTGTATTATTTTCATGACATGATAGTCGAGTTTATCAAGTGGGGCTACAAAGAGGGGACAACACTCTTTGGGTTTGGATACGATTTTCGTCAAAGCAATCGGTGAAGTCTAAGTCTCTGCATATATGAGTTGGTCAAATGTTATTTTCATTTTCATTCAATGTGTGGCGTATCCAAGTAAATTATCTGGAGGAGAGATTTTACTGATTCGCCTGACTATTATTTGTTTCTCTGCATTTCTTGTGTTAGGTTCTCATGAATTGTTAGAAATGGACTTTCGGTTAATTAGTGATTTCGAATTGTCTTGTCATTTCACTCTTAGTCTTATTATTTAGAATCATTTCCCAGGTTTACCGGGACACTGGAGCGTTTAGCATCAAAGCTTGAGTCTGTCTATAATGCATCTGGTGGAAGAAAAATCAACATTATTAGTCACTCCATGGGTGGTCTTCTGATAAAATGTTTTATGAGCCTTCATAGTGACGTAATACTCCTCTCACTCTTCTTGATTCATTTCGTTTTATTATTTTGGCAGCATTTTCTGGTCCCTGGCTGATGTCCCTCTCGCTCTAATCTGATCTTTTCGTGTTACACTTTAGAATCTGATAATTTGTGATTGCTTGGCAGATATTTGAGAAGTATGTGAAGAACTGGATTGCAATAGCTGCTCCATTTCGAGGTATGTAGCGCTTTAAGCCATTTACATCGAAGAGTTTGGAGGTGTCACGTTTCTGGTTAATTTATAAATTCATCCGTCCTATCCCCTACTGCTGAATGAGGCAGTATAAAAATACCTTAACAATTCAGTCAAATTTTGGTTTACTGATTTAGAGATTCGATTCAAAAAGTTTGTACTTTCAATTTGACAGGTGCACCTGGATACATAACATCAGGGTTTTTAAATGGAATGTCATTTGTTGATGGTTGGGAACAGAATTTCTTTATTTCTAAATGGAGCATGCAGCAGCTGGTACTGTTTTACTTTCTTGCCCTTCAGTTTATAGTTGAATCCCTTGCATACTACCGTCCTCCATACCCATCAACATTAAAGCAAGATTCCATTTTCAGCACCGCTTTAATTAATCAATATGGGGTATATGAGAACTTTCCACCTTTTCTTTTCTTTTCTTTTTTATTTTTTTGTAGCTGCTTGAGTGCCCCTCAATATATGAGTTGATGGCCTGTTTAGAGTATAAATGGGACAATGTACCTTTACTTGAGATCTGGAGACAGAAATGTGATAGTGATGGAAACTCATCAGTTATGCTAGAATCTCATCCTCCCGAAGAAGTTGTGCCAATCCTGATGGATGCTCTTTCTGTCAACAAGGTAAGCCAAGACTCATGGGCCGGACATACATGTTGAACATTGCTTTGTTAATATCAAATCAATGGGCTAATGGTGCTTATAATGTTCTTTGAGGAATATCATATATAATGTTACATTGATAACGGTTTATCTGAATGTTACATGCTTGTTAGAATATAAATTAGAATAAAACGAACTCTGTATCTGACGTGCTGGTTCTTAACTGCCTTTCATCATTTTTTTTCTGTAGGTTGACTACAATGGTGTTGAAATGTCTGTACCATTCAATACTGAGATTTTAGCATGGGCCAATGCGACTCGAAAGCTGTTAAGCAGTGCTGAGCTCCCCGGTGAAATCAAATTCTATAATATCTATGGCACAAGCAATGACACTCCACATACTGTTTGGTACACACCTGTTCAACCTGACGTAGTTTACTTTCTACCCTATGCTTCTAACTCTTAACCAGCTATCATAATCCAATGCAGTTATGGAAGTGAAAGTGCCCCTGTCTCTGATTTACGAGATTTACCTACTCTTGCGGTAAATATCCTTATTGTCAATACACTGCAAATCATTTTATTGCATACAATAACCATTAGCTGAGACGATATTTTTTTTTTTATATACTGGTTGAAGGCCAAGTACGTATATGTCGAAGGCGATGGAACTGTTCCTCTGGAATCAGCCAAGGTGAGTCATTCCCAACTCCACAGAAAGTTTTCTGTAGCATTTTTCTTATGGCTCATCACGATAAATATATATATATATATACACACACACACACACATATCCGAATATAGTATATATTTTCGATATATCCATAAATTGGTGGGACCCATACTGTAGGCGGATGGGCTTCGGGCAGAAGCTAGGGTTGGAGTCCCCGGCGATCACCGCGGGATCCTCTGCGAGCGTAACGTTTTCAGAATCCTCAAGCATTGGCTGAAGGCTGATCATGATCCTTTCTACAACCCCGTAAACGACTACGTGATCTTGCCAACTGCATATGAGATCGTAAGCCTTACAACCAAAGGACTTGAAGTTGCTTCCCTCAGAGAAGAATGGGAAATCATCGGGGAAGATGAAGAAAACAAGAGCGATGATCAGTTGATCGGTTCCATTTCCGTGTCGTGCGTAAGAGGAAATGAATGTCTGCAAGAAGGGGCTTGTGCTAGTGTTACGATCCCACCTCAGAGTGATGGTAAGAAACACGTGGAGCTCAACGCCGTATCTGTCTCGGCCACTGCATAGAGAGACAGACTCTTGATCATTGCTGGGGTGTTTCTTCTGTGAATATCAGTCTCTCTTTCTGTATTTACAAGTGTCAATAAGTACAAACAGGAAAAAAAAAAAAAAAACTTGTAATATGACGTATATATATATATATATTATCAGCTATGTGTAAGTATGTCATCTTTGAATTCAGCGGATTCAGACATCTTGGATATGTTGTTTCTGGGAAGGTCGTTCAAAGGAAAAGAAAAAGAAAGCTGTTTACACAAGAAAGTCAGTCTTTGGACAGGTTTTTTAGTTGTCTTTAAAAGTCTCTGTAAGTCAATGTCACGCACGAAAATGACAAAGCTGTACTAATCTTTCAAGCAATGTGTTTCCACGTCCACTTGGAACAGTCCATTATTTTACCATCTCTATGCTATGCTATGCTAGTGGCTATATAAATATGTTATAGCAGAAGGAATAATTCCATCTTCAGACATCAGTAGGCTATTCCTCTTCCAAGCTCAGATATATGGCGAAAGCAATCATGATCTTCTGTTCTATTACAACGATATTATCGTTACACTCCGCGACCAAGCCATGCTTGGCAGTAACTACCATCAGTAGGGATAAGTCGGCACTTCTCGCCTTTAAATCTTCGATCTCTAACGACCCCGGCGGCATCATCGCAAGAAACTGGTCCACGGCCGCCCACGTGTGCGCCTGGGCAGGAGTCTCTTGCAGCTCGAGGCACGAGAGGGTGACGGCCGTAGATGTTTCAGACATGAGCCTCCAAGGCACCATCCCGCCCGAGCTGGGAAACCTCTCGTTCCTCTTGTCCCTCGACGCGAGCAACAACAGCTTCTACGGCAGCCTGCCCGTCGAACTGGCCGGTCTGAGACGAATAAGGTCCATCGACCTGAGCAGCAACAACCTCAGCGGCCCCATCCCGCCCCTTTTCGGCTCCTTTCCCGACCTTCGCTTCTTATATCTATCGCGCAATAAGTTTTCGGGGGAGATCCCCGCTTCTATATCGGAGAGCGCAAAGCTCGAGGAGCTTTCTTTAAGCCGCAACTCGCTAGAGGGAGAATTTCCGAAGGAGGTTGGAGAGCTGTGGCGCCTGACGTTTTTGAATTTGCAAGGGAATTCTCTTACTGGCCCCATCCCTTTGTCTATCTTCAACCTTTCGTCTTTGGAGGTGCTAGCATTAACGGGCAACGACTTAACTGGCGAACTCCCCGAGGGCATATGCGACAACCTTCCGATGTTGCAAGGGATGTACCTTTCCAGCAATTGGCTCAACGGCACGATACCTTCGGGCTTGCAGAACTGCGCCCAGCTCCAAGTTTTGTCCCTTTCTGACAACGAGTTCGTCAGAAGCATACCCAAGGAGCTGGGAAACCTGACCATGCTGACTGTACTACATCTCGGAGCCAACAACTTGGAAAGTACGTATGTGTTTGCAATTGTTTGTCGCACGTTATTTTGTTTTAGGGTGGAGTAGTGTTTAAAGGCGCAAGGCGAGGCGACGGCCTTTCGCCTTGACGTGCCTCGGGGCGCACAATTTCAGTTAGGCGTGCGCCTTGCCGTGAGGCGAGGAGGCCTAAGGCGCGCCTCATATGTAAGCTTGAACGAAAAGCGCCAATAAGAGGCACACATCTAAAAGCTTGTGAAAAAAAAGTAATATTTAAATCCTAAAATGAACTTTTTAGTGTGCGAACAACAAACCGAGCAAATTTTTCTACACTATGTCTCATTAATCTTCTCTTTCGTAGTTTATGCTCTTTTTTACTTGTATGTATATGTTTGTACTAGTAGTTTGTTATTGTATGCATACGTATGACTTATTGGGTAATATAGGGTGCACCTCGGTTTTTAGGCGGGGCGATCCCTTGTCTCCTTTTTGCGCCTCGCACCTTTAAATACTATGGGATGGACCCCTCGATTTAATAGCGCTCGACGCGAATACTTAGCTTCTTGCCTCTGACGAAATCGCGGATGGTTTTTTTTTTTTTCAGGTGAAATACCAGCCGAGATCGGTAATCTGCAGAAACTAGAGGTACTTGGACTGATGAGGAACGTTCTACGAGGCTCGATTCCCGCGAGCATCTTCAACATTTCAGCACTCGAAGTATTCACAACGTTTAGCGCTAATCTGTCTGGCAATCTTCCGCCGAATTTCGGAAAAGGAACGCCTAATCTTCGGGAATTATATTTAGGCTGGAACAACTTGAGCGGGGGTTTTCCCGACTCCATCTCGAACGCCTCGATGATCGAACTTCTCGACATCTCTAGCAACAGTTTCGTTGGTCCTATCCCCAAATCACTGGGCAGCTTGGAGTTTCTCGAAGTCTTGTACTTAGGAGACAACAACTTCACGAGTCATTCGGAACTTACTTTCCTCGCCTCTCTAACTAAATGCCGACGCTTGAGAGAGCTCGACATCGCGGAGAATCCTTTAGGCGGGAAGCTGCCTTCTTCGATCGGCAATTTCTCGGCCTCTCTCGAGTTATTTGTTGCGTAAAGCTGTAAAATCCAGGGAAATATTCCTGAAGAAATACGTAAACTGAGCAGCTTGGCCACATTAAGTCTATATGATAATGAGTTGAGTGGCAGCATACCGTTAACTATCGTAGATTTGCGGAATCTTCAGCAGCTATATCTCAGCGGCAATGTGATTGCAGGCTCCATTCCATATGAAATATGTAGTTTGGTGAATTTAGGCGCTTTAGATTTGAGCAGCAACCGACTGTCGGGCGCCTTACCGCCGTGCATCGGAAATTTGACTTCGCTTAGGAATTTGTACGTGTCGAACAACAAGCTGAGTTCCAGTTTACCTTCTGGCGTATGGGACCTTTATGATCTCTTGGAGTTCAACGCCTCGTCGAACATGTTAGAAGGCCCTTTGTCTCGGGATATTGGGAAACTTAGGGTCGTTGTTCTCCTCGACATATCATTTAATAACTTCTCGGGGAGCATCCCGACGACTATAAGTGGTTTGCAAGGCTTGATCGATCTTTCTCTAGCGGGCAATAGCTTCGACGGGTCGATCCCAGATTCGTTAGGCAGCGTGTTGAGTTTAGAAAGCTTGGATCTTTCTTACAACAATCTGACCGGCGAGATTCCAAAGTCTTTGGAGGCTCTAACATATCTCAGTTACCTGAATGTTTCGTTCAATCGGTTAAGCGGAGAAATCCCGAGCGGCGGACCGTTTCGAAACTTCACCTACCGATCCTTCATGTCGAATGGCGGCGCCCTGTGCGGCGCTCCTAGGTTGCAAGTGGCAACATGCAAGGACGACTCGCCGAAGAGTAGTCGTCCGAAGAAAAAAAAAGTACTGCGCATTGCACTATTCGCCTCTTTGGGGGTCGCTTTAGCTATCGTATCGCTGGTCGCACTAATCCTCTTAATATCCAGGAAGAAAAAGAAAGACGACTCAGAAGAACAAACCACAGACTTAATTCAAGTTTCGCACGAGAGAATTTCTTACATCGAACTCCAAAAGGCCACAGACGATTTCAACGAAAGCAACATGCTCGGGACGGGCGGTTTCAGCTCCGTCTACAAAGGCATATTAAACGGCGGATCGATGCTAATCGCGGTTAAGGTGTTCGACCTTCGGTTAGAAGGCGCCTTCAAGAGCTTCGACGCGGAGTGCGAAGCGCTGCGCAGCCTTCGGCACCGAAACCTGACGAAGGTTGTCAGTAGCTGCACGAATCGGGACTTTAGGGCTTTGGTGCTCGAGTACATGCCAAACGGCAGTCTCGAAAAATGGTTGTACTCTCATAACTATTTCCTCAACGTCCTACAGAGATTGAACATAGCCATAGACGTGGCGTCTGCGCTCGACTATCTCCATAATGCCTATGTTTCGCCGGTGCTGCACTGCGACCTAAAGCCGAGCAACGTTCTCCTCGGGAAAGAGCTGGATGCGCACGTGAGCGATTTCGGGATATCGAAGATGTTGGGGTTAGGCGAAGATATAGTGCAGACCAAGACGCTTTCCACCATCGGGTATATTGCTCCAGGTAAATATTTCGAACTATGTCGATATCTCTCTCTAACTATGCTAAAATATGATACATTTTCTTCAAGTTTAAGCTTTTTGGTCAAGTTGTTATTCAACATGATATCAAAACTAAGGAGAAAGAGGTCAAGAGTACTAATCCACACTACCACCCATTTAAGAAAAATTGTACATTTATGGCTAGATAAGAAAGAAATCAGCCATAAGGGGGCGCGCTGAAAACGAAGTATATAAAATTAGTATATGATACAACCCTCCTCAAGTTTAAGATTTCAGGTGAAGTGGTCAGTTAACACGCTTGTCATTATGATTGTGAATTTTATTGCAGAGTATGGACGTGAAGGCTTGGTGTCTACGAGGAGCGATGTGTACAGTTACGGCGTACTGTTGATGGAGACATTTACGAGGGTGAAGCCAAGCGACGACATTTTTGCAGGAGAGCTGAGCTTGAAGCAATGGGTGAAGGATTCAGTCTCGGCTGGCGACATTACGATGGTCATAGATTCTAATCTACTTAGACATGAAGAAGAAGAAGAAGAAGAAGAAGAAGAAGAAGAAGAAGAAGAAGAAGATCGTTACGATAGAAAGTTACAGTGCTTATCGTCTATCATGGAGCTGGCACTGAGATGCTCTGAGGAATCGCCTGACTTGAGGATCACCGCGAAGGATGCCGTCGTTGCACTGAAGAAGATAAAGAAACAGTTCTTAACCTATTAAAGTCTGAACATCTTGGTTCATTTACTTAGGTAATTTCAAAGAATTAAATGGAACAGTCTTTTGTAATGAGCTAATTAATTAACGTCTGTTTTAATGCATGTTGCCGATTATAAACGGTCCATTTTATTACAAGATTATCCGTTAAAACATTTGTTTATATTTGCACGTCCATTGACATGGTTCGTAGATGCGAAGAATACATATCAATTTCATTTTCTCTTTAACACTCTCTTAGTTCCATAATAATCTGAAAAAGATTCCAATGGCGGCCTTCCAGAGATTTATTGTTTTCTTCTTCATGGTCACTTTCCTTGGTTAGTAAGCTTAGCCCATTTTCATGCTATTAAATATGTTAAGAATATTTAAATCAACCCAATATTCAATATATAAATCAAAATAGGTCGCTCCTCGTGATTTTAATATCATCAGATTAGGCTAATCTGATTCACCGTCGATCGATTTCTGATGTAATATTCGATTTACGACAGTGTCTTTGTTGATTTATATACACTCAATTGCTCATTTTATTATATATGTGTGTATGTTTGTTTATGTTTATGGTGATATTATATGACAGTTTCGTCGTCGACATTTGCCCTCTGCGATACTGATCAATGCAAAGACGACGATGACTGCAAGAAACTGATATGCACCGATATGTTGCCGTCGGGCAAGTTGTGCTTTCAAGGCAAGTGCTATTGCAAGAACGCCGTGCATGAGTGTTTCTCCATGGACGAGCGCGCTGCCGCCAATACCTGCGCTGACGTTTTGCCGACGTGCGAAACCCCAGTTTGCTACGAGGGTTTCTGTTTCTGCAAGACTTGATAATTTATGTGACTTCATTACACACATATATATATATATATATATAGCGTATAATCTTATTCAGATCATTGAGTTTTTTAAGCAACAATCGCTATCTTTGTTCGGTAGAAATGAAAACCCTATTTATGTTGCTGACGTTCTAACCAAAGTCTGGTTCTTGATCGGACTCTTACAAACACACGCCATACACAATCAAATTCAAATTAATCGACCAATAAAAATGATTAAGCTAGAATGAATTTTATCATATTTTAATTTTATATATTTTATTTTTAAAATATTTCTCGCATTTAAACTGGTTTTTTTCTAGCATTACACATGCAATTTGCTTTATATTATATGTGCGATTGTGGAAATTTGTATTACGACCTCTTAGCCTGAACTCCGATGACATGTTGAGAATGATCAATTCTGCTAAAAATTTAGGGTTGAATTGAATGTGTATGTAATCTTTTAACTTTTATATGTTTTATTTTGAAAATCCTAAAATATTTATAGAAGTCACAAAGTGTGTAATTGGTGGGTCTAAAACTTTATTGGCAATAATTCATTTCAATCCATTTAATTTTACCTTATAAATCGCATATTTGTTTTGCTTTTGAAGGGGAGTGGAAACAAAGTCACGCTTCCAACGAAGGTAGTCCCGCAACATTATTATTATTGCTTTCTGACATTGACCACACATCAGAAAATAAAATTATTAGTTATAATAATAATAATAATCTTCGGCCACCATTATTACTTTCTTTACTCGTTAGCCTAATGATCCAACGATTGTTTTATGAAATTTTATAATGTGGTAAAGGCGATAAATATTTCGAAGGATGTAAAGATAAAGGAGAATCATATTCGATCGATATGTCTAATAACCATGCATGCATGCATGAATATTAAGTATATTTAAAATATATAAATATATGACCGACTTTATATATATATATATATATATATATATATATATATATATTATATCGTTAGTGGATGGACACCAGCTTTCCAATATTTGGTGGGATTTAGATATTTAAAATTTGATAGATTAAACCACTTAGAACCTAATCTCACCCAAGTCCACGTCCCAAATTACCTCTCAGAAGAACATATGTGAAAGTAATAATAATAAGTAGCTTTACTAAGTATCAAGAATGGTTGTAATGAAGCATTTCTTAACCTTTCAAACATAAATATATATTCGTAAAATCTTGGAAAATATGATGGTATATATGAGAATTGATCCATAAATCTAAGCATATATACGGATTAAATTCAATTATTAATGAAATATTGATTTGCCATTCTTGTTTACTCTAATGCTAAGGCACGCTATACATAGGGAAGGTTTCCTATTAAGATAATGGATTCAGTAGTATTTTATTAGTTCATATAAATATGATGTAGTAGTTTACCACACATTATACGGGAGAAATATATATATATATATATATATATATATATCAAAATTCGTTGCTAATAATCAGAGCTCGTGAAGTAAAAATAGTCAGCGGAGACTATTTTGAATTATTTAAAACACCTAAGTTGAATAATCAATAAATATGTACTTGATTAGAATACATTGATTTAACTTATATATATATATACAGAGAGAAGGAGAGAGGGAGAGAGATTAACTTTGTTGAAAATTCAACTACTATATGCTTTCCTGAATATTTAAATTAATTTCAAGGTCAATAAATTTGAGATATGTAATAATTAAAAATTATAATAAAATGATAGAGGGTTGGGTCATGGGTGGTTGCTTAACCTAATTAACCTAAAGTCTCTAACATCAAGATTTCAGCATAGAGGTAGATTTCAACAAAGCTGAAAGCAACCTCTCTATATATAATTAATTTCAAATTAAACATTTTATTTGGGTAGAATAAAATGAACACTAATTTCCATTAATAATTTCAAAGTAAGGATTATATTTTCTTGCCAACTCCATCGACTTACACAAATCCCTTGCAGTAGTAGTACAATAAGCAGTACAACTCTCTCTCTCTCTCTCTCTATTAATAGTTATCCAACGAACGAGTCTTCCCTCTCTTACCGTTTTCTCCACCCACAGTTTTGTATTTCTGTATTCCCTCAAAAAAATTCATTTTTTTATAGACCCAACGATCTTTTGCATCTATTTGATTATACATAGAGTAATTATTTGCCCTCAATCATACTCCGGCGAATAATACAGCACATCGTTGACCGGCCGGCAGGTGAGGGTTGGGGGGGGGGTTTAAGGATGGCACCTAATTCGAGGGACCTTCAATTGAGCGCTTCTGTAGGCGCAGAGGATGAGCGGTCGTTGTTGTTGAGCTCCTATGATGAAGAAAATCCTGCTGAAATTGGTAAGGATTTCCGGCGAATTCAGGTGGCTGTTACGGGGATGACTTGTGCCGCCTGTTCTAACTCCGTTGAGTCCGCTCTGATGGGGTTAAACGGAGTCGTCAAAGCCTCCGTCGCGTTGCTTCAGAACAAGGCGGATGTTACCTTTGATCCTTCTCTGGTCAAGGTAGAACAAAAAGTCGTTTCCTTGCTTTCTTCTCCCCATTTATTTGTCTTTTTCTGGAGAATTTCCCCTTTTGGTTTTTCTGCAATGGTATAACGTAGTCATTTTGGAGGAAATCGACGTACTTGTCATGTCCCAGCTAATCGTCTGTTTGCTCAAAACTATAAATGAGTTCTATTGGAGCAGTCTTCCAATTTTCTGGGATGATCCTATTGGAAAATCGACATGGGTAAATGATTCGACTTTGCCTAGTCGAACTAGTGAGATATCCTCTGCTGTACTTGTACATATGTTTATGATATTTCTGATTTAGCACTTTGTTTGTGAACTGTTGGCTTTTGATCTTGAGGTTGCAATTTAGTTGTTCACGCAGCAAGTTAAGATTTTTAGTAAACTAGTCGCAATATTTCGGCAGCTTCTCTGAGATCAAATGTTTTGACTTGTTTCGTAAAGTATCTCTCATTATGTCGGTCTTGCAGACCCTTGTAAGTCATAGATGTTTCGCATACTTATTACTCCTTGGGCTCATAAGCGTCGCTATTGTTGCGTCAGGAAGAAGAAATTAAAAATGCAATAGAAGATGCCGGATTTGAAGCAGAAATTCTGCCGGAACCAAGCACATCTAATTATCAACAACATGGAACCTTAGTAGGTCAGTTTACAATTGGAGGAATGACATGTGCTGCTTGTGTCAATTCTGTGGAAGGGATCCTAAGGAAGCTTCCGGGTGTTAATAAGGCTGTAGTGGCCCTAGCTACGTCTTTAGGAGAGGTTGGATATGATCCCACGGTTACCAATAAGGAGGATATAATCAATGCGATTGAAGATGCTGGATTTGAAGCGTCATTCGTACAGAGTAATGAGCAGGATAAAATTCTTCTTGGGGTTATTGGGGTTGCTAGTGAGATGGATGCGCAGATGTTGGAAGGGATTCTTTGTACCTTGAAGGGTGTGAGACAATTCTATTACGATAGAGCATCGAAAGATCTAGAAGTTCATTTTGATCCCGAGCTTCTTGGTTCAAGAACACTAGTTGACGAGATTGAAAGCAGCGGCCGAGGGAAGCTTAAGTTACATGTGAAGAACCCATATAGCAGAATGGCTTCAAAAGATTTAGAAGAGTCTTCAAACATGTTCCGGCTCTTTACAGCAAGCTTTTTCCTCAGTGTGAGTTACTCAAATCTTCTACCATTTTATCGAATAATCTTGGAACGATCAGTAGGTTTGTCAGTTTAAGAATTTAGTTAGTCACATGATCTGAAAGATCGTAGAGTAACACTTTTATGAGGAGAACATTTTGATCGCTTACTGGGAAGACTATCTTGCTTGCTTGTCTAAACACTTTAATCATCTAGTCACATTTTAGTTCCTTGACTAATCCATCATGCTTGTGAAATTTCAGGTTCCCCTCATCTTTATGCAATTCGTATGTCCTCGTATACCTCTATTGTATTCCTTAATACTATGGCGTTGTGGTCCATTTCAAATGGGCGATTGGCTCAACTGGGGCCTGGTTACTATTATTCAATTCGTTATTGGCAAACGCTTCTATGTTGCTGCTGGAAGAGCCCTCAGAAATGGTTCAACGAATATGGATGTTTTGGTTGCATTAGGAACTTCAGCGTCATATTTCTACTCCGTATGTGCATTGCTATATGGTGCCTTTACCGGCTTCTGGTCTCCGACATATTTCGAAACTAGTGCTATGTTGATAACATTCGTACTTCTTGGAAAGTACCTTGAAAGCTTGGCCAAAGGAAAGACATCAGATGCTATAAGAAAGCTTGTGGAGCTTGCTCCTGCTACTGCCGTCTTACTTATCAAAGACAAAGGTATATTTCTGGAACCAACTTATGTAATGGAATATTTGTGCTTAGAACGTATAGGTTTGTGTTTCAGGCGGGAAGATCGTAGGAGAAAGAGAAATCGATGCCTTGTTGATTCAACCAGGTGATGTATTGAAAGTACATCCTGGGACAAAGGTTGCTGCCGATGGCTTGGTTGTATGGGGCTCAAGCTATGTGGATGAGAGCATGGTTACTGGTGAATCAGCTCCTATTCTGAAAGAAATCAACTCATCAGTTATAGGAGGCACCATCAACTTGCATGGCTCACTGCACATACAAGCCAACAAAGTCGGCTCTAACACAGTTTTAAGCCAAATTATATCTCTGGTTGAGACGGCGCAAATGTCTAAAGCTCCCATTCAGAAATTTGCTGATTATGTGAGTATAATCTACCAATGCATTTTCTATTTTCCGTTATGTGAGAAATCATCAGAAATATTTATCAGCAGCATTTAAAAAGTAATACAATTTCTTAATAAATTTTGTTGCCGACAGATTTCCAGCATTTTTGTACCTGCGGTAGTAACTTTGGCAGTAGTCACGCTGCTGATATGGTAAGTGCACAACTCAAACATAGATTTCAATAACGTACCTGTACAATTTAGTAATAAGTGTCTTGGTCATATTCCATCATTTATCTCCATGCTGCCTTGCACCTGGCAGGTATCTAGTTGGGATTTTCGGAGGCTACCCAAAGGAATGGCTTCCCGAAAACGGAAACTATTTCGTTTTCTCCCTTATGTTTGCGATATCGGTTGTTGTGATCGCTTGTCCGTGTGCGCTTGGTCTGGCCACTCCAACTGCTGTCATGGTGGCAACAGGGGTTGGAGCTAATAATGGGGTGCTTATAAAAGGCGGGGATGCATTGGAACGAGCACAGAAGATCAAGTATGTCATATTTGATAAGACTGGGACATTGACCCAGGGAAAAGCCAAAGTTGCCACTTTAAAAGTTTTCTCAGGCATGGATCGCGGTGAATTCCTCACTCTTGTGGCTTCTGCTGAGGTAAAGAAATTCCTCCGTAAATTATGAAGTTGGGTATCATTCTTTATTTTCAAAGCTAGAGACAGAAAATGGGCGGATAGGACGAAAATTTAAGGGAAAAGATTTGTTTTGAACTATGATCAACTGAAATCAGTTTCTAAGTTGGTTCAGCTACTTATTGTCTGGCGCAGGCGAGTAGTGAACACCCATTGGCCAAGGCAATAGTTGACTATGCACGTCACTTCCATTTCTTTGACGATGAGCTCTCCGATACGAAGAATGCTCAGGATCGTGGGCAGCAGTCGTCTATGTCCTATGAGTGGCTTCTCGACGTATCAGATTTTAGTGCCTTGCCAGGACAAGGAGTTCGGTGTTTTATCAACGGGAAAAAAACTCTGGTAACTTATTTTACCCCTTGAAATTGTCCTTCGGTTTTATATCACACGCAAATTTCGTCAATTCACGCCTATCAAAACTTTAACAGGTGGGCAACCGAAAGCTGATGATTGAGAACCTGATCACTATTCCCGACCACGTGGAGAAGTTCATCGTGGAACT
Source organism: Lindernia subracemosa (assembly GCA_028392965.1). Classification (NCBI taxonomy): domain Eukaryota; kingdom Viridiplantae; phylum Streptophyta; class Magnoliopsida; order Lamiales; family Linderniaceae; genus Vandellia; species Vandellia subracemosa. Next base: position 4,193,521 of record JAQPCC010000006.1, read on the forward strand.
TGAGGACAGCGCAAAGACTGCTATACTTGTGGCCCACGATAATGATCTAATCGGCGTTCTTGGAGTGGCAGACCCTCTGAAGAGGGAAGCTTCCGTAGTTGTGGAGGGCCTCAAGAAAATGGGTGTAATTCCAGTTATGGTCACGGGCGATAATCGGAGAACAGCCCAGGCCGTCGCAAAAGAGGTCCGTGCTCATTCCCTTCTTGTTTCGTATATGTATCTATGATGACATACGCCGAAACTTTAGTAAAACTCTCTCTCTCTCTCTCTCTCTCTCTCTCTCTCTCTCTCTCTCTCTCTCTCTCTCTCTCTCCAGGTCGGGATCACGGACGTCAGGGCAGAAGTAATGCCGGCGGGAAAAGCCAAAATAGTCCGCTCGTTCCAGAAGGGCGGGAGCGTGGTGGCCATGGTGGGGGATGGGATCAACGACTCTCCCGCCCTGGCCGCCGCGGACGTGGGGATGGCGATCGGGGCTGGGACGGACATAGCCATCGAAGCCGCCGACTACGTGCTGATGAGGAGCAGCTTGGAGGACGTCATCACTGCCATCGACCTCTCGAGGAAGACCTTCACGAGGATACGGCTGAACTACGTATTCGCAATGGCGTACAACGTCGTGGCCATCCCCGTCGCGGCCGGGCTCCTCTTTCCCTGGCTGCGGCTGAAGCTGCCGCCGTGGGTCGCCGGTGCCTGCATGGCCTTGTCCTCGGTGAGCGTCGTGTGCTCTTCGCTGCTACTGAGGAGGTATAGGAAGCCGAGGCTTACGACTATTCTTGAGATCACGGTGGAGTAGTGGTGGATGGATATATCGATGGCGGCAGCCGCCTATATTGGCCTATATTGAGAACAAAGAGAGAGAGATAGAATTGTGTGTAAATGAATTATATGCTAATGGTCGCCGGTCAGTGTACGGACAAGAACAACCTAGGATGCCGCCTGAAGGATGCTTCCTCGATTTATGGTTTTATTTTTTTTTTTTTTATTATGTATGTATCCTTTTTTGTTTTTCTTTTTTTTTTTCTTTTTTTATTCTGATATCAACTTCAAGTTTCCACAGAGTGCTTTTCTGATTCTTAATTGCAATTCTTGTGGCTTAAGCATTATTTTCTTCAAAGACGACCTTAGATGTTGAAATCAAAGGCTTAATAGCTCGTTAAGGTTGACTAATGTGTAGTAGTATATCGGACATTAGCTATTTATTACAGTCCAATTTATCATACCTTGTTATAAAAATATTAATTGTAATTAATATTCTATTAAGATTATTTTATTATAATTATACTTATATTAAGATTATAATAATAATATAGCTTATAGTAATAAAGAGAGAGATTAGAGAGAGATTAAGTATTTCAATACTTGGTGTATTTTACAATGATCTCTAATCACATATTTATACTACTAATAATTCACTATTACAACTAATCACATTAATTACAATTATACACCTCACACTAAAATACAAACTTTTCAATTAAACACCTCATCTCATCATCTCATCAACATTTAATACAATACTTCCAAATCATCAATCATTTAACTAATATTATTATTTAAAACATCCACATTATTAATTATTTCATAATACTCCCCATTGAATGTTTTCAAAGAATATGCCTCATTAAAACCTTATTAGGAAAAACCCAATGGGATAAAAACCTAATGAAGGAAAAAGAGTACATGATTCTTTTAGATACGCTTTTGATTGTTGCCTTATTAAAAACCTTACTGGGAAAACCACATGGGAAAAACCTCAGTGAAGGGAAAAAGAGTGCAATGCGTATTTACTCCCCCTGATGATAACATCATTCCAAATCTCGAAGTCTTCGAACTCCAATTGAATATACCAATCTTTTGAAAATTATTGGGGGAAGTGCTTTTGTGAATAAATCTGCAAGATTTTCACTTGATCGCACTTGTTGTACATCAATATCATCATTTTTCTCTAAATCATGTGTAAAGAAATTTTTTGGAGAAATATGTTTTGTTCTATCTCCCTTAATATATCCTTCCTTTAATTGGGTAATGCATGCAGCATTATCTTCATATAAAATCGTCGGAAGTAACTTTTCCGATAATAACCCACAAGTTTGTTGTATATGCTCAATTATCGATCGCAACCAAACACATTCTCGGCTAGGTTCATGAATTGCTAGAATTTCCGTATGATTAGATGAAGTAGCCGTTAAACTTTGTTTAACTGACCGCCATGAAATAGCGGTTCCGCCATGCATAAATAATTAGCCCGTTTGCGATCGAGCATTATGTGGGTCGGAAAGAAAACCAGCATCTGCATACCCAATCAAATCTGCTTTTGATTTATTAGAATAGAACAATCCCATATCAATTGTTCCTTGAAGGTATCGAAAAATCCGCTTAATTCCATTCCAATGTCAACGAGTCGGTGATGAACTATATCTTGCCAATAGATTTACAGCGAACGCTATATCAGGTCGCGTATGACTCGTCAAATACATTAGTGCTCCAATAACACTGAGATATGGTACTTCAGGACCAAGTAGTTCTTCATTATTTTCACAGGGTCTAAACGGATCTTTATTCACATCTAAAGATCGAACAATCATTGGAGTATCCAATGGATGAGCTTTATCCATATAAAATCTTTTCAATACCTTTTTCGTATAAGTCTCTTGATGTACGAATATTTCATTCTTTAAATATTCGATTTGGAGTCCAAGACAAAATTTCGTTTTACCGAGATCTTTCATTTCAAACTTCTTTTTCAAACAATTAACAGCTTTTGATAACTCTTCAGGAGTTTCAATTATGTTGATATCATCAACATAAACTGCAATGATGACAAATTCACTTCTAGATCTTTTCATAAATATGCACGGGCAAGTTTGATCATTTTTATACCCCTCTTTCGATAAATATTCACTTAGGCGATTATACCACATACGCCCAAATTGCTTTAATCCATAAAGCGATTTATTTAGCTTGATTGAGTACTCATTTCGGGGCCCTGAATTTTCAGGCAACTGAAATCCCTCGGGAAGTCTCATATATATGTCACTGTCAAGTGATCCATATAAATAAGCGGTGACAACATCCATTAGACGCATATCGAGTCCATCACGTACTGCCAGACTAATTAAATAACGAAAAGTAGTTGCATCCACCACAAGAGAATACGTCTCCTCATAATCAATACCAGGTCGTGAAAAGCCTTGTGCAACAAGCCGTGCTTTGTATCTCACAATTTCACCGTTTTCATTTCTCTTTCTGATGAAAACCCATTTATATCAAACCGGCTTTACATTTTCTGGTATGCGGACTACATGTCCGAAAACTTTTCATTTCTCAAGTGATTTTAATTCTGCGTCGATTGCATCTTTCCATTTTGCCCAATCATTTCTTTGTCTGCATTCTTTAACAGACCTTGGTTCATGATCCTCATTCTCATTTATCTTATTTATTTCATGTAGCGCTACGTTAAATGAGAATTTATCGTCAACGTTGACTTTTTCTCGGTTCCATCTAATTTCATTTTGGACATAGTTTATCGAGATCTCTTCATTATCATTATTTTCATAAATTTCAGGTGCCTGATTTTCATTCTCATAATTATTAATGCCCATTGACTCTTCTAGAGTCGATAAATCCTCGACTGGACCATTCTTATTATTTGCTCCTTTTCTTTTTCGATGATTTTTATCTTTGGAACCCGATGGCCTACCACGTTTTAGTTGTGGCTTAGGCTCGATCATTATATGTTCTCCAGGAACATCAACTTTTGCAGGAGCATTAACAGCTGGTATATGTGACTTAGTCACTCTTTTAAGGTCAGTAAAGCTATCTGGCAGTTGATTAGTTAATCCTTGTAAATGAATTATCTTTTGAACTTCTAGTTCACATTCTTTCGTTCGAGGATCATAATGATTTAGCGATAATTCATTCCAACTAATACTCATTTCCAGCTGTTTCTTTTCTCCCTCTAATGTCGGAAAATTCGATTCATCGAAATGACAATCGGCAAATCTAGCCGTAAATAAATCTCCAGTTAGAGATTCTAAATATTTTATTATCGATGGAGATTCAAATCCGACATATATCACCAACCTCCTTTGAGGTCCCATCTTAGTGCGTTGTGGTGGAGCAATTGGAACATATACCGCACATCCAAAAATTCTCAGATGGGAAATATCTGGTTCCTGACCATAAACCATTTGTATCTGGGAGATATTATTATAACTTGTTGGCCTGATGCGGATTAGGTCCCAACAAGATGAAGGAAGTTTCGACTTCATTAATAATGGTCTTACAATTAATTGCAGCCTTTTAATCAACGATTCTGCAAGACCGTTTTGTGTATGTACATGTGGCACGGGGTGCTCAGCATCAATTCCAATAGACATGCAATATTCATTAAATGCCTTGGAAGTAAATTCACCAGCATTATCATGGTCATACACGTAAATTTTGAATTATTCTCCGCATCATAATTGAACCGGGATGGCCCAACCGGCCATGTCAAACAACAAATGTATTATCATCATTAAACTTCTGGTTTACGATAGCATGTGATTCAATTGTTTTAACATACGTGTAATACAATCCAGAGTCAAACGAATGTAATATTTCAACGACTCTTTTATCATTCGAAACCACTTTTCTAATGTGCAAATATTCAATATTTCTCTTTTCTGCAGTCTCAATGTGATATCCATTATGTCGAATATCTTTAAAGCTCAATAAATTTCTTTGAGACTTAGGAGAATATAAGGCATTTTCAATTATCAGCCTTGTCCCTCTCGGCAGTATAACATTAGCTCTTTCGGAGCCCTCAATTATATTTGTTGTGGCGACCCTCATTTTCTAATTAAGATTAGTGGCGGATTTTCGCAACGAAAACTGCGGAAGACCCATTTTACAAATTTTTTTTCGTAAAATAAAATATATATTATAGTACACACGGATTACAAAGTCGTATATTTACAAAGGCCATAGCCCCAAAATATCAAAATGCCTTAACGCCGCTCCACAGGTCTTCATCCATGTACAGCCCTGCCCTCAAAAGTCTGTGGAGTCACCGCCATCAGCTCACCTCAGTCGCGACGTACCTCGACGCCGGACTCGATAGTACCTACAATACGTAAACACTGAGCTACCGCCCAGTAGGTGAAAATATGCGTGAATGCAGCGTGCTCTCAGATCTCGTTCCTCAAACACCTCACAATATATGCACGCTCGACTTTTTCCTCTCGTCCCAACCTATCGTATATCATACGTCACATCAGGGCCCTAGGCTAGTCTAGGCACCACGCGCGCACAATAAAATACAGAGTCAGGGACCCGCGCTCGGGTAGCCCACACTAGTAGTGCATCTGGACGATCACGCCAAACGTCCTCCCACTAGGTCGCTCCCTCCCGAGTTTCCTCCTGCTCAAGCGGTAGCCTACGCTGGCAGTGCACCTGAACGATCACGCCAGGCATCCTCCTACCAGGTCGCTCCTTCCGCTAATCATCCGACGGTTTGCACCTCAGACTGCGCTCCAACGCAACTGAGTAGACGAATCGATCACGTCCGTCTCCCGTCTGGTGCCTCAGTCCTAACCTCATCACTCCATTACGAGTCGACGACCAAAATTGGTCACATTCTACCCCGCTCGTAGACACTATATAGTGTCACCGTGTCAACACGGTCAACATCCCTCGCACTGATATGGAATGCAAGTGTAGTGCAAATAAAATGCAGTATAGAACTGAAAATAACTTTTTCCCGAAGACGCATTATTAAAATGCACTGTAAAAATTATATTTCGACAACTTTTAATCGGGCATTAGAATTGACTATGCCCAGTGGACTCGGAATATTTTTCTTATCAAATGACGTAAAAATAATTTTCCTCAAAAAGACTTTTTTTTTAAGACCTCGCTGCCCGAAAATCAAACATGTCAAAATTTGGTCAAGACCCGAAATTCGATCAATGTCCGAAAATTTCTAAACACGGCGAAAATGGTTCTACCCGAAAATTTACTTAAGGCCCGAAAATAATAAAAGCCCGAAAATATTTGTCCGAAAAGTTTTTCAACTCTTAATGCCCAAAAATTAAAATTTTCGCCGAAAATCTCTTATGTCCGAATTTTATTTAAGGACCGAATTTTATAAAAATTTCGCCGAAGGCCCCCTTTTGGCCGAAATTCTTACAAAACGCCCGAAAATGATCAAAACACCCGAATTTTATTCAAGGACCCAAATTTATTCAAAACACCCCAAATTCATCTTCTTCTTCCTAATACCTCCATGCTTCTTCATACAAGTTCAAACATAAAACCCTGAATATGGGTTCACACACCTTAAAGGACATATAGCCCATCAAGCACGGGATTCACATACTCAAAACATGTAGCACATCATGCACGAAATTCTCATTAACCAAGTAAACATATATCGAATGAAAAACACGAATTCGTTTACGTATTGTAGGTGATCTTCACCTACCTCACATCCAAAGC